>PVHT020000065.1:7022119-7044458 GCA_004024745.2 Catagonus wagneri
GGGAGGGGTGGGAGGGAATGGGGATAACTAGTGCTTTAATGATGGAATAGCAAGGAGCTCCAACTGTAATGCACGGGGAACTATATCTAATTACATGTGACAAATCCATATATGTACATGTAATCGGGTCACCACATGGTGCAGTTGGAAAATCTGACAGAAATCTGTAAACCAGCTATAATGCAAAAATAAAAAAAAATATATTAAATCCTAGAGTTCCCATCCTGGCTCAGTGGTAATGAACCTGAACCCAGCTAGAGGCCATGAGCATTTGGGTTCGATCCACGGCCTTGCTCAGTGGGTTAAGGATACAGTGTTGCCTTGAGCTGTGGTGTACGTCATATTCACAGCTCCCATCCTGCGTTGCTGTGGCCATGGTGTAGGCTGGCCGCTGCAGCTCCAACCCCTAGCTTAGAATCTTCTATATGAAGCAGGTTCTGCCCTAAAAAGCATGCATGCGCGCGCACACACACACACACACACACACACACACTTAAATCTTCACTTTACATCTAGTCTTACAGTTCATTCCAGGTTATCAATCTACGATATCTCCATCCAGTAGCATTGGTTGTTTCTAACAACCTACAAGTATCAACTATAAAATCAAATAGAGCAATTCTCTTGTGGTGCAGCAGGTTAAGGATCCGGCATTGTCACTACAATGGTTTGGGTCACTGCTGTGGTGTGGATTCAATGCCTGGCCCAGAAACTTCTACATGCCATGGGTGCAGCCAAAAAAAAAAAAAATCAAATATTTTTGAGTTATAAAAAAAAAAAAATTTTGAATTATATTAATATAACAAGTCTGCCAAAAGCAATATTACCTTGTTTGTAAGAAAACATGTAGTCATCAAATGAATCATGAGACAAATTTACTAACTTGTTTTTCCCAGCCAATATAGCCTATAATTACAACATGTAATATTAGGAGTTCTGAAGAAACACTGCCGACATCACTCAACACATTTCCCCTGCACCACCCCAGTTATGTATAAATCCAGTAAGCAAATACTTGGGAGAAAATAAACACAGGATTTGTTAAACCATATGCAGTTTTCCTTGAAACTAAAGATAGCATGTTTCATAGTTGCATGGCAACAAATGAACAACTGAAGATGACAAATGGTCAAGGAAATAGCCTTTATTTAGCTAAAATTCAATAAATTCTTTTAGGAATAATTGGAAACAGAGAACTGGAAAATGGGAAGAGGAAAGGAGGGGAAGAGATATAGTGGGAAGAATAAAATTAATAATAATATGTAGGTGTTCATTGAGCACCTACTGAGTGTCTGGAATAGTGCTCACTATTTTACATGCATTATCTCATCCATGGATACTTGGAGGAAACCCTTTGGCTTGGAATCCAAATTACTCTGCATCTCCAAGGTTATGGTAAACCAAACAGTAAAGAAACAAGAATAGACATGTACATTAAACTAATTTAGCATAAGTTCTTGTACAGTAATATGAATATGAAAGGGCTGCATGGGATTTAGAAAGCAGCCACATATTTTAATCATTCAAGAACTGTATTCAAAACTGAAAATAGCAATGAGGTGACATATAAGCCTTTGATGACTCTTCAGGGCTAGACAAATAATTCCCTTTACACAGAATCCAAAATAGTATTTAGAGTAAAACAAATATTTTCAATGAAAACAGTAACTAAGTAACCTTTGAAGATAATCATTATAGTGATTTTAAGATCAAGATATAGCAAAGGCAAAAGAATGTAATTTTTTCAGGAAAAATATCTCACGTGAGAGTAGAAGTTTCTGGAGTTCCCATTGTGGTGCAGCAGTAACGAACCTGACTAGTATCCATGAGGATGCGGGTTCAAGCCCTAGCCTCACTCAGTGGGTGGGGGATCTGGCATTGCCATGAGCTGTGGTGTGGGTTGCAGACGCGTCTCAGATCTGGCGTTGCTGTGGCCGTGGTGTAGGCCAGCAGCTGAAGCTTTAATTCGACCCCTAGCCTGGGAACTTCTATATGCCAAAGATGCAGACATAAAAAAAAAAAAAAAAATAGAAGTTCTGAAGTAATTACATTACATATTAGAAATGTGAAATATGGGGCATTCCTACTGTAGCACTGTGGGTTAAGGATCTGGCATTGCCCACAGCTGTGGCATGGGTCACAGATGCAGCTCAGATTCAATCCTTAGCCTGGGAATCTTCATATGCTATGGGTTCGGGCAAAAAAGAATAAAAATATATGAAATTTAGGGTCACCCTACTATTCATTTGCTAGGGGGGACTGTGCCAGATGGTCAGCACCTGATATTCATTAGCTGGTTCTATTTTTCTTTTTTGGGGGGAAAAGGGGCCTCACCCACAGCATATGGAAGTTGCCAGGCTCGGGGTCAAATCAGAGATAACTACTACAGGCCTATACCACAGCCACAACAATGCCCAATCCAAGCCACATCTGTGAACTACACCACAGCTTGTGGCAACATTGGATCCTTAACTCACTGAGTGAGGCCAGGGATTGAATAAGCATTCTCATGAATACTAGTCGGGTTTGTTACTACTCAGCCACACAGGAAATCCCAAAAGAAATGTGTAAGTGGGCATCCTGCTTTTCACTCTCTTTTCAAAAGTCAAGTAAACAAATAGAAATAGTGAGTTCATAAATTTTTAAAAAGGGAAAAAAATCTGCCATAAGGGAATGTTAGACAGAGATGGTATTTTTTTCTATACTTTCCACAACTGTTCAATTAAGTGCATGAGTATTGGATTAAGACAACTAATTCAAGGCATTAAGGTACTATATAATAGTAGTTGACTATGATCTAGGGCATTTTTTTTAATCTCAGCCAGTTTTTCAGACTTGAAGATACTTACTTCTTATGGTTAATGTAAAGGTTATATGCAATAACATTTGTAGATCAGGTGGCATAAAACCTCGCACACAATGATGAAGAAATATTAGTTATTATTGCATAATAATAATAATGAAAATGAATGGCATATTATAAGGTCCTATAGCATTTTCTGAATCAAGTGTGTGTTCTACATTTGATAATAGTTTTCACATGGCATATTTCACTGTACACAAACTTTGAAAACAGGTTATCTGAAAATGGGTATATTTAATTATGCAAAATAATGAATTAGAATATCCTATTCCAAACATTTTAGATTAATAAAAATTGGTTTAAAGAGTGAATATAAATTATAAGGGGAATACTAAAAATGCTTGCAATCTAACGGGAACTATTATATATAGAATGAACAAACAACAAGGTCCCACTGTACAGCGCAGAGATCTATATTCATTATCCTCAGGAGTTCCCTGGTGGAGAAATCACTTAAGGATCCAGCATTGTCACTGATGTGGCGCAGGTTGCAGCTGTGGCATGGGTTTGATGCCTGTCCATGGAAATTCTGCATGGGTGTGGCCAAAAAAAAATCCTGTGATAAACCGTAATGCAAAAGAATATGAAAAAGAATATATATATGTATATTTATAACTGAATCACATAGCTGTACAGTGGAAATTAACACAACATTATAAACAAACTCTACTTTAGGAGTTCCCTTGTTGCTCAGCTTTAACGAACCCAACTAGTATCCACGTGGTTGCAGGTTCGATCTCTGGCCCCACTTAGTGGATTAAGGATCCAGTTTTGCCCTGAGCTGTGGTATAGGTCAGCAGCTGCAACTCCAATTGAACCCTATCTTGGGAACTTCCATATGCCACATGTGTGACCCTAAAAACAAATAAACAAAAAAACCTGTACTTCAATTTTAAAAAATTTTAAAAGCTTGCAATCATTTAAAAATATAATAGGATATTTCAACAATTATGCTTATCATCACATTTTTATCTGCATATTAAATCAAATTCTGAAGTACACTTACTTAGCAAATAAGTGCTGTTACATTATAAAATAAACTGGAAAATAATCCATCTTCAGGATTTATTGTATTTGATATTTCTTTAATTCAGAATAGTCTACTTCTGGCTTGTTTTGCGTGTGTGTGTCTTTTTAGGGCCACACCTGCAGCATATGATGGTTCCCAGGCTAGGGGTCTAACCGAAGCTGTAGCCACGGGCCTACACCTCAGCAACGCCAGACCTGAGCGGCATCTGCAACCTACACCACAGCTCATGGCAACACTGAATTGTTAACCCACTGAACAAGGCCAGGGATCGAACCCACAACCTCATGGTTCCTAGTCGGATTCATTTCCACCGCGCCACAATGGGAATTCCCAGAACAGTCTACTTCTAAATCATTTCAGTTTATTATGTTTCAAAGACATTTTGCATTATCTGCCTCCTTGGACAACTTTCTTAAATAAAAATATTAACAAATTCCACAAAAATTCTGTTTAAATTATCCAGCATAAATTCAGTCCAACATGTACTGAGAAATTGTTTTGTATAAGGCCTGACCTAAATGCTAGACGAGAAAACTCTATATTCAGGATGACCCAATCAAGTGAGGAAGATTAACGTCATTGTGAATTATACAAGGCATATTATTATGAGCTCTACGAGGAATTAAGCGAAATAAGGGAAAGACTGATGTTTGATCAAAGAGATTAGAAGTGTCTGACATCTGAGGTAGACCTTGATTTTGATGGAAGATGGGCTTAGAATAGTATAAGGACTACATGAGGAGAAAAGTTTGGGGAGTTCTTTCTGCAGAGACTAAATATTAGTCGTCAATGGCTTCTTAATAAACGTGCTTAAGTTTGGAATAAATATGTAAAACTTAAGAAGAAGCAGGTCAATATAGATTATAAATGATCTTGAATACTAGGAAGAAGTTTGAAGTTTATTTTGTAAGCAGTTGATGATAACCAATACTGTGATTAATGCAGAACGCTGAACCAGCAATAAGAACACCTGGTCCAGGCTCTACTACTGCCTACCTTGTGCACACGTCTTCCAACAGCTCTGGGCATCAGTTTCTTCACTTGTATTTTAAAAAACAAAACTGAAGTTAGACTGAATCATCTAAGAATCTGTTAAGTACAAAAATGCCATGAAGGAAATAGAAGCCACGAACTTGGAGGACACGTGCAACACATTTAACCAACAAGTAATTAATATCTAAACTATATAAAGAACTACAATAAGAGAAACAACCCAATAGAAAATGTAATAGGGAGTTCCCATTGTGGCCCAGCAGAAACGAGTCTAACTAGGAACCGTGAGGTTGCAGGTTCTATCCCTGGCCTCGCTCAGTGGGTTAACGATACGGCATTGCTGTGAGCTGTGGTGTATGTAGGTCACAGATGTGGCTCAGATCCTGCGTTGCTGTGGCTCCAATTTGACCCCTAGCCTGGGAACTTCAATCTGCTGTGAGTGAGGCCCTAAAAGGTAAAAAAAGAAAAAAAAAGTAATAGGAATAGTTACTTCGCTGCACAGAGAACACAAATGAACAAAAAGCATGTGAAAAGCTATTCACTCATTGGTAATCAAGGAAACACAAGATAGGAACACAATGAGATACTATTTTTATATTCAGTATATAAGAAGTAAACAGAAATTATCATGTGAACTTGGACACATCCTAAGACACAGACTTTCTCTTTTGGGTATTTACCCTAGAGAAATCTGTGCATATGTATGCAAAGGGCAATGGACAAGAATTTTCTTGGCAGCATAATACAAGGTAAGCAAGACCCACAGGCAACCTGTACACCCATCACTGGTAGGAGGTGTGTGTTCAGTCAATGGAATAGTATGCTGCCATAGAAATGAACTCCACTTCCAGGCAACAACATGGATAAATCTATGTTTTAAATTTTTTATTACAGTTGATTTACAATGTTCTGTCAATTTCTGCTATACAGCAAAGTGACCCAGCTATACATATACACACACACACACACACACACATTCTTTTTCTCACATTATCTCCCATCGTGTTCCATCACAAGTGATTAGATATATTTCCCTGTGGATAAATCTCACAGACATTTGAAGCAATAGCAAAACACAAAAGAAAATATGAATCCCACCATATAACACTGAAAAACAGAAAAACTATATTGTTAGGAATGTAAAGAAAAGTATACAAAAAGCCAGAAGGTATACAAAAAGAGAAAAATTTGTAAAATCACGTCACTAGCTACCTGTAAGAGAGGGAAGGAAGAGGTTAAAATTGGAAAGGGCACACAGGTTGTTTTGGGTCCTGGCAATGTTCTGATTCTTTACTTTCAGAAGAAAATTAAGCCAGATTCACTGTGCTCTAGAAGACAGCACATTGCTCACACTCCCTGGAGGAGACTTATTCACGTGGCCACACCTAATTGCAAGGGAAGTTTGGAAGTGCAGGCCAGCTGTCTGGGTCCACTGCTGTCTCCCGCATGCCCAGGATGGCACCTGACATCTGAATGGGTACCAGTCAAGATGTGTGGACTGATAACTGGCTGTGACTCTGAACAAGCGAATTAACCTCTGAAGACATTTGTCCCCTCCCTTGCGTAATGCAATGTGACTTCCAACAGGGGTCATTATAAAATATTTTCATGGCCCTCAAAAGACAGAAAAAATAAAAATATTAAAAATAGTCCTAAAAAGACAAAATAAAATAACTTCGTGGCTATAAATGTAGCATGAGCTCCTTAGAGATAATTTTTTTAACTTATAAATTGAAATAAAAGCAATAGTTACCTTTAATCCCACCATCTCAAGATTATCACTGTTAAACATTTCGGTTTGGTCATTTCCCAGTCTTTTCTATAAATAGCACTGTTTTCTGATTTTAAAAAATTTGACCTCCTGTAAAATAAATAATTTGTAAATAAAATAAAACTTGGAAGTCATCACTCTAATTCTCCTTGTTAGCAATACAATATCTTGGGAGTTCCTGTTGTGGTGCAGTGGTAACAAACCCTACTAGTATCCATGAGGACAAGTGTTCGATTCCTGACCACATTCAGTGGGTTAAGGATCCGGCATTGCTGTAAGCTGTGGTGTAGGTCGCAGATGCAGTTCGGATCTAGTATTGCTGTGGCTGTGATGTAGGCCAGCAGCTACAGCTCTGATTCGACCCCCAGCCTGGGAACTTCCATATGCTGGGGTTGTGGCCCTACAATGACAAAAAAAGAAAAAAGAAATACAAAACTTTTAAGTGTCCTAGGACTTAGAGATCATCTTAAGAAAAATTTTTATTAATGAGGAAAAACTAAGGGAGAGAGAGGTTAAACTACTTGCCCAAGGTTACAAATCTTAGTTATTTGTAAAACCTGATGCCTAATAGTATTCTTCCCATCAGCATTTTGTTTTCCTTCATTCGTGGGTCATATATTTAACAGACTACCCTCTAGTACTATATCATTATGTACTTTATTTCAGTTTATACTTCAGAAGTGAACAAAAACATTGCTTATGGAAAAAGAATAAAGGCATATCCATTTTCTTTCTCCAAAGACATTTGTAAAAAAAACATGACTAGTTTGGGTATTTTAATAATGATAGAATATGAACAATTAAACATATTACAAGCAACTTATCTATCACCCTTTCAAGGTTTTTTGGGTTTTTTTTAGGCCCATACTTGTGGCATATGAAAGTTCCCAGGCTGCAGCTTCCAGCCTACACCATAGCTACAGCAATGCTGGATCTGAGCCACATCTGCAAACTATGCCTCAGCTTGTGGCAATACTGGATCCTTAACCCAGTGAGCGAGGCCAGGAATCCATGACATCCTATGATGCTAATCGGGTCCTAACCCACTGAGCCACAATGGGAACTCCTCGAAAAGCTTTTTACAATCTGTTAGGATTTAAACCTTATGAGGCTCAGGTATGAGGCATCACAAGAGACTCCACAGACCCCGCTCCCACCCAGAAAAATAGGTGAAAATTATTTTTTGGAACACCTACTTTAAGTCTCTAGAGACTGGCTTTGTAGTTGTTGTTGTTTTGCTGCACTTGCGGCACATGGAAGTTCCCGGGCCA
Source organism: Catagonus wagneri (assembly GCA_004024745.2). NCBI lineage: Eukaryota > Metazoa > Chordata > Mammalia > Artiodactyla > Tayassuidae > Catagonus > Catagonus wagneri. Next base: position 7,030,048 of record PVHT020000065.1, read on the forward strand.
GGGAGCAAACCCTCACCGACGAAGAGACAAGCCAGATCCTGAACATGCTTGTGCCACAGTGGGAACTCCCAGAAACTGTTTTAATGGCATACAGCAAATGAAAAAACAGTTATTCAAGAAAAAGTACTAAAATTTGATAAGAATAGTGAGAATCTGTGTATTTGACCCAAGAACCATGCTATCCCTCCACCTTCCAACTCAATGAGATGGGAACTCCACTCTAGACTACCACGGCCAGGAATACCCTTCTCTCCAACAGGAGATTTATGACCCAGTCACAGGGTTATCTTCCTGGGAAGGCAGGACATCGGTATTTCCCATCCTGCCCCCTCACCTGTTTCGCAGGCTAAGTTCTGTTTGAGCGGACCTGGGGCGAGAGGATCTACCTCGGGAGCAGAGCAGCTGAGAAGATTGGAGCCCTCAGGACCCTTATCCTGGTGCATGGGGCAGGGTTTCCAAGCTGGGAGAGACAAGCTGAGAAGACCTGGGGTCACTTTCAAATTGCCCCGCTGCCCACCAGCACTCAGCTCTTAATTCACGGTTCAATCAGAGAGATAAGCAACATCGCCCCTTCCTGTCCGCACTAGTCAGCTTGCGAGAGGAGTCAAGTGGGAGGCACCCTCCTGCGGTCTGAAGGAATCGCAAACAAAACTTCAGAATTCTTCTTTCAGGGAGTTCCCATCGTGGTTCAGCGGAAACGAATCCAACTAGTATCCATGAGGATTCAGGTTTGATCCCTGACCTCGCTCAGTGGGTTAAGGATCCAACATTGCCTTGAGCTGTGGTGTAGGATGCAGACCTGGCTCAGATCCCGCATTGCTGTGGCTGTGGTGTAAGCCAGCAGATGCAGCTCTGATTCATCCCCTAGCCTGGGAACTTCCATATGCCCTGGGTGCGGCACTCTCCACCAACCCCCAAAAAAAGGGACAGAATTATTCTTTCAAAGGAATCTGATTTGGTCAGTTAGTGGAGCAAGTTATGGCCAGAGGGCATGGTTGAAAACAACAGAGAGTCAGCAATTACTAGCTTAACGGCAGGGTGTGGTCAGGGTAAGAGACAAAGAGAGCTTTACTAAAACCTCTGTCATCTCCAGGTGACGGAGCAGACTCCAAGCTGCATCCTCTGAAGAGCCACATCGGAGGCTTTCCATCAGAGCGTTCCATCACAGGGAGAAAGTAGACTTCACTAAATTACTTAGCCAGTCACTCAACAAGTACATAACAAGTCCTAAAGGAAGGTGAGGACCAGTACCTAGAGTTGCTATAGTACTGACAATGCTTAATATCAAAAAATAAATAACAGGAAGTTTCCACCGTGGCTCAGTGATTAACAATTCCGACTAGGAACCATGAGGTTGCGGGTTCGATCCCTGGCCTTGCTCAGTGGGTTAAGGATCCGGCGTTGCCGTGAGCTGTGGTGTAGGTTGCAGACGTGGCTCGGATCCCGCATTGCTGTGGCTGTGGCGAAGGCTGGCGGCTACAGCTCCTGTTAGACCCCTAGCCTGGGAACCTCCATATGCCGCGGGTGCGGCTCTAGATAAGGCAAAAATAAAATAAATAAATAAATAAATAAATAAATAAAAACAGGACATACAAAGAAAAAGAGTATTGCCCCTATACCAGAAAGTAAGACAGTGAAAGAATTACATGTGGAGCAACCAGATGTTGGATTTTTTTTTTTTTTTTGTCTTTTTAGGACCACACCCAAGGCATATGGAGGTTCCCAGGCTATAGGTCAAATAGGAGCTGTGGCCACTGGCCTATGCCACAGCCACAGCAATGCTGGATCCGAGCCATGTCTGTGACCTACACCACAGCTCATGGCGATGCCGGCTCCATAACCCACTGAGTGAGGCCAGGGATCAAACCTGTGTCCTCATGGATACTAGTCAGATTCGTTTCTGCTGAGCCACGGCGGGAACTCCCAGATGTTGGATTTAACAGACAAAAATTTCAAAGTGAGACAGGAGGGAAGGGGCAGGGCAAGACCTCAGTCCTTGAGGATACAACAAAAACTGGTTAGAACCAGCTAGGTCCAAGATGGTGGATGATTTGACTTCCAGTGGACCTTAAGCTTCATTACACCCTTATGGTAATACATTAGCAGGCGCCATGACAGTTCCAAGGCCAATCGTAACAGGCCAAAAAATGGGTGGTGCTCCAATTCCTGGAAACGCCCCCTTCCCAGAAATAGTTGGAATAATTCCCCCACTCATCAGCTTACGAAATCGCCCAGCTTATAAAAGCTCACCGCCCCATATTCCAGGGCCACTCACCTTCTCACCACTTGCCTCCTGAGATGGCCCACATTGTGGAGTGTTTTTCTCACAGCGCTGCTCTTTTGCCTTTTCAGATGGCCCACACTTCAACCATCTCTCAATAAATCTACTTCTTTCCTATCCCTTTGCCTCTCGCTGCATTCCTTCTGTGCTGAGACATAAAGAACCTAAACTTCAGGAGTTCCCATTGTGGCTTAGCGGGTTACGAATCCACTAGTATCCGTGAGGTTGCAGGTTCAATCCCTGGCCTTGTTCAGTGGGTTAAGGATCCTGCGTTGCTGTGACTGTGGTGTAGGCCAGCAGCTGCAGCTCTGATTCATCCCCTAGCCTGGGAACTTCCATATGCTCCGAGTGTGGCCCCAAAAAGACAAAAAAAAGAGAGAGAAAGAGAACCAAAACTTCGGTAAGACCTAGGACCAGGTGTATGATTTTAATTAAAAAAAACAGTGGGTTCGAGTCTCAGTCTAAGTCTTGGTTGGGTTAGAGTCCCAGTGCATGGGTTCAGGTCTCAGTCTGAGGTGTACAGTTTCAGTAGCAGCCATTATAAACATGTTCAAAGAACAAAAGGAAACCATGATTAATTTAAAAAGATATGATGACAGTGTCTCATCAAATAGAGAATGTCAGTAAAGAGAAATTATGAAAAAGAACCAGATGGAAATTCTAGAGCTAAAATGACAATAAATGAAATAATTAAATCAGTGAATTTGAACTGGTAGGGGAAAAAATTAGCAAACTTGAAGATACGCTGCTAAAGTTTATGCAATCCAAAGAATAAAGAGAAAAATGAAGGAAAATAAACAGAACCTCAGAGAAATGTGGAACACCATTAAATGAACCAGTATATGCAAAACTAAAGTACCAAAAGGAGAGGAAAGAAAGCAAATAGAATGAAAAAGAAATATTTAAGTAAATAATGGCTAGAAATTTACCAAATTCACTGAAAAATATTAGTCTATATATCCACAAAGGTCAACAAATTCCACAGGGGATACGCAAAGAGATGCATAGACATCATAGTAAAAATGCTGATAGCCAACGAAAAGGAGAAAAATCCTGAATGCAGCAAGAAATAAATTACTCATTTACCAAGGAACCCCAATAAAATCAGCTTAATTACAATTTATAGGAAAAAGTCTGTCAACTAAGATCCTGTATCCAGCAAAGCTATCTTTCATAAACGAAAGCAAAATTAAAGACATTCCCAGATAAACAAAAACTGAGAGAATTTGTGGACAGGAGACCCACATTTTAAGAAATACTAACAGAAGATCTTCAGACTGAAAGCAAGTGGCCCCAGACCTTACACTTAATCCACATAAACAGAGAGCACTGGTAAAGGTAACTGTGTAATTATAAAAACAATTCAAATGCACATTTCCTCTTTGGTCTTTCTTTAACTGATTTAGAAAACAAGTGTATAAAACAACATGTACATAATGTATTGACTATAACATATAGAAATGTAGCTTATTTGCCAATAACAGCACAAAGGAGGTGAGTGAGAACAATACTGTATTGGAAATATTACAAATACTAAACCAGTCTCACACTCCTAGAATAAATCCCGTGACCAAATCCTTGGTCTTCATGTACACCTTCTTCAAACTTAATAAGAATAAACCTATATAACCCAGCAACTAATTAAATAATACTAAGGCCCCATTATCAGTTAAGTATTCCAATATTTTTGTCTTTTTTGGAGTTCCTTTTTCCATGTTTTTTATTTTTGTTTTTGTTTGATTTTTCCATTTCCCTTCTTTTTTATTTTTTTGTTGTTGTTTTAAAATTTTTATTTTAAAAATTAGGGACTCTAGGAGTCCCAGTTTTAAGCTCTGAAAAATTTCCTTCAAGATTTATGAATCAAATATTTTGGAAAAAGAAAGCATAAAATGTTTACGCCTATTGTATACTGAATAGGCTACTCTGAAGTGGGCTGTGCCAATTTGCAGGTTTGCTTTAAAGAAAGTGACTGCAATTTATAAAAGCCACAGTAAAATATAATTTCCCCAGTTGAGAGGGTTATGTTTCTGAAAGCATTTGATAGGAAGACAATTAGGGAATTTAAGTAGTTATGAAAAAAAAAAGGTTTTAGGCAGAACCCCAAGAAGTTAACCTTTTGGGGGGGGAAGAGGAGTAGGGGGCGGCGGATTTAAGGCTTTACTAAATTGGAGGAGAAAAGACCTCCAAACTTGAAAGAGCTGGGCTGCCTTTCGTAGTTTATGTTTCCTCCCGCCAGCTCTGCTCTGTCCTCGCCAAAAGCAAAGCAAGGTCATTACAGCAAAGTCAGAAAATCCATGCCAGCCATCAGGAATCATACACACACCCTCCCAGTAATCGGTACAGGGGCAGAGGCTGATTCCAGCTGTGTGCATCACCCGCTGACCACCCTCTGGTTTGTAACTGAATTTACGTCCTCGATCCCTCAAACAGAAATCTCTGGATGGTTTCAAACTGCTCCCTCCCCCACCCCCAATAATCACCACAGAACAGGGACATCTTACTGAAAGAAACTGTTTCGGAAGCAACTCCACTCAAAGAAAGTTTCTGAAGACAGGGACAAAAATAATCAAAGACCTCTTATCTGCGCGCCACCCCCGCTCGCCCCAAACTGAGGATAGCACACAGAAATAGACTCTCGGAAGCCCAGGCCTGGGGAATGCGGGTTTCCAACCGAACTGTCATCTTACTCAATAGGTTTTTTGATTAATGCTTTTCTAGGAGCTGCGGTGTGGGGAGGCCAGGGTTGGTACCCACGTCCCCAGCGGCCAGGTCCTTCCTTGCGGTTGGTGGGTCTGCCGGCCGGAGGCTGAGACGCTGGGGAGCGCGGGCCTGGGAGCTGCCCGCCAGTGCGCGGGGTGCGGTGGTTGAAGAAGAGGTGACCCCAGGCACCAAATGGCAGGAAGAGCCCCGGATTTTGATTAAAGAGGTCCTGGCGGTGGGGGTCGCCGGAGGTGGGCGGGGTCAGCGCGGTGTTCCCGGGGGTGAAACTCAATCCGAAGGACAAGAAGGCCCGGAGATTAGTGGGCCCGGGGATGGCGTCCAATCCCACCCGGGGCTGCGGAGGGAGTGCCGCGCAGGGAGATGGAGCGGGTGTGCCCCAGCCAGGGGTTAGGAGCTGCAAGAGTCTGGGTTCGCTGCGGCAGGCGGTCGGGGAGCAGGGGAGACGGCCACGCGGGCCAGGGGCTGAGCCGCGGGCAGAAGTCAGCTTTTATGCTCACTAAATTGAAGGTTGTATTAAATAAAAAGAATGATACTTTGTATTTTTACTTAGTAATAAATATATAGTTTACCATTCCTTGCTGACTACAAAAGTTCTCAGGATCTCTCATTCTCACAGCTTCAAAAAGATGCTTACAAATTTGTTTTTACTTTGTTAGGCATAATAGGCATATGAAGAAGGCAATTAAGAAAAAAAGCCTAACCTCATTCCAAATATTTCATATTTTTTCGGACCTTAAGATTCTTATCTCTTGAACCTCTTCATTCCAGTCCCAGCAATGCAAAATATATACTTTAAAATATATACTTTGCAACCTTTAACCTATTATAGAAACATACCTAAAGATTTCCCAAGCACTTCTGTAATGCAGAAATTTCTATTACAATTTAGTGTCACACTAGTATTTCTGGCCCAGATTTTTTGTCTTCATCTCAGCGCCATCCCTTTAAGAGAAACAGGAGTGGAGTTCTTTGCTTCTGGTTTTATTTCTCATGTTTAAAGTTGAACCCAAAACTTCTCATTTTCATGTCATTCACTTTACTCTGTTTTCACAAATCTCGAGTTTCCTCTTTATGAGTGGTTTAAGAACTACATTCACATAAACCAAAATTCTAACAGCTACAGAGATAATATACCAGTCATATTTTAGTTGTAGGAAAGATAAGCATGTTTATTAGTTAGCTTACTGAGGTCCACAGTGCTTCAAAACTATTCCAGGTATCCAAGAACCTGGTTGAATTAATTAATGTATTTATTTATTTATTTATTTATTTATTTAAATTTTTACTTTTTCCTTTTTAGGGCCACACCCACGGCATATGGAAGTTCCCAGGCTGGGGGTGGAATCGGAGCTGTAGCTGCGGGCCTACACCACAGCCACAGCAACGTAGGATATGCGCCACATCTGCAATCCATGGCACAGCTCACAGCAATGCCAGATTCTTAACCCATGAGTGAGGTCAGGGATTGAACCCATGTCCTCATGGATACTAGGTGGATTGGTTACCACTGAGCCATGACAAGAACTCCACTGGTTGAATTTAAAGAGGACATTTTTAAATCAAAATACCTTCATAACTTAAATTAAAAAAAATTTAAACTCTACTTTTACATTGACTTAACTAACAGTCAATGAAAAAAAGTTGGGCACTTACATATTAAGGCATTATCAGTATCCTTTGAGACATGAAAGTCTACTGTTTTTACATAGCAATGCAAATTAATTGTTTTTACTACTAGAATGATTCTGTACTTAAAAAAAATACTTTTAGTCCAAAATTATCCATCTATCTAATCTGTAAATCATTTCTTTAACTTAGAAAATGCTTAATCAAGAAAATTACAATAAATGACAGTGGGTTTAAAATAGAAACCACACCTACCACTCTGACTGCTACGTTGCAGCTCTTATCTCTTTAGACTTGTGAGAAAATTTCCATGATGTGTATACTTACCTAACAACTTTTAACTGTCATCCAGAGAAACAAAGTTATAAAGGACTCATTTATGAATTAGGTGAAATAATACACATGATTAGCTGAATTCTCTGGAATTTTCAAGCATTTTCCATTTGCAACTAAAGTATATGGTTATCCTCAACAATTTTATTCTTAAGTATAAGTCCAAGAGAATTGAAAAATTATGTATACAAAAACTTGAAAATGTTCATAGTGACATTTTCATAATAGTCCAAAAGTGTAAATAATCTCAATGCCCATCAACTAATGAATGGAGAAACAAAATGTGGTATACCCATGCACTAGAGTATTATTCAGCCATAAGAAAAAGGAACAAAGTACTGATTCGTGCTGCAACATGGATGTACCTTGAAAACATTATGCTAAATGAAAGAAGTCAAAAAAGAAAGAAGAAAAAATCTTGCTTCATCTCATTTATAGGAAATGTCCAGAATAGACAAATCCATAGGGACAGAAAGTAGATGAGTGTTGCCAGGGACTGAAGGAATGGGAAGTGAGTGCTAATGGTTATGGGTTTTTTTTCTGGGGAGATGAAAATCAGAAAGTAGCTGCACAACCCTGTGACTATACTAAGACCACTGAATTGCACACTTTAAAAGGGTAAACTTTTTAGCACATGAATTATATCTCAATAAAGTTGTAAAGTATATGGTGATTAAAACCTATGTATTGGGTTTCTAAAGAAGAAGACTTCATATTCTGCTAAAAGGTGATAATGTCAAATATACCTTGTATATATAACAACCACCCTGAAAATTACTTTTGAACCAAAAACTTTGTTTCAAAATAAGCATTCTCATTATGGCTATAAAACAGAAAAGAAAAAATAATTTTTTAAACGTAATTATACTTAAAAAATTAAAACACCTAAGAAATGAAATCTATACATATGAAAAAGTAAAATATTTATATGCATAACAAGTAGTAGCAACATCATTCATAAGCAGCAGTTAGTGTTTATTTTCCCCATATTTTGGTTGAACACCATAGTGGTAGTTTATTCTTTTTAGGGAAATTGCATATGGTACATATAGCATATTATGAGTAAGTTATAGAAGACTGTGTAATTGGAAAATTAATTCCAAGTAACAATATTTCCTCTAAAAACACATTTATTATCAAATTATTTTTAACTAGTGGACAATAAAATGTACCTATAATTTATTAAGTCCAAGATATATAGTCAACTTGCATTAAAATTATATATGGCATTTTAAAAACAACCTATTTCTAAAATATCAGTAATTCAGGCAACTGGGATTTCCACAGGAGATAAATTGCCATTAATTTCCTTTTTAATGAAGAAAAGGTCTGCCTTAGGAACATTACAACTATGTTATGAAGAAATGCCACAGCACACTTAAAAATCAAAATGGTGAAATATATGTATTTGGATATTCTTTTATGGGTACCAGCCCTATAGCAGCATTTCATGTGGTGATTTATAATCTAGTTAACCAGATTTCCAAATGACTTGGCTTTTTATTTTCTAGAAATACCTATCACATGTATAATTTAGTTAAGAATTTAAATTTCTACCATAAATGAGAACCTATCATACTGATACTGTAAAGCTATAAGAAATAAAGTACTTGGATAGCCTAGTACTTTATTAGAAAGATAGCTACTAACTCCACAAAAACAAATTTTACATGTAAGCAAAATACTAAAAATTTCTGATTTGGGAAAAATGAAATAAAATACAGTGCATTTTTTCTTCCTCTCTAACTGTAAAAATCCCTTTTGCCTATTTATTTGACCCGTCTCTATTCATGCAATTTAATGAACCCTGAAAATAATTTACATGTCTTTATACAGAATTCACATCTACATCAGTAAACGGCCAGTCCTTTTATATTTTCAGTGCCTTATCAAAATATGGGTAACAAAGTTTTTCATTCTAGGAGGCAGGAAGATGTTTCCTAAGTACTTCTTTGGATGATGAGGATATAGTATCTGGGAAGGACACCTCAAATTCTATTAGAAGGTCACCACGTTGGTCAGGATTTTTTGGAAACGGTAGCCCATATCCGATAATTCTTCGCCTCATTCCAGGTTTCACAATATCATTTATTGACATAGGTATGGTTCTTCCATCCATTGTTGGTACATTAACTGAGCAGCCACACAATGCCTAAAATGGACCAAATAAAATTAACAAACTTGAAAACATAAACAGCTAAACAACAGTACCAGGTGTAAAGGATGATACCACTAAGGTAAATTTTTAACCTCCAAAAGAATACCAATAATTGTAAGGCTTTTTCCCCAAGTCTCTTAAGGACACAACTAATCAGATGTTTTACAAAGAAGGAAAGAAGAAGGGAAAAGAGAAGGAAAGAATGTCTTCCACATTGACCTGAACCAAAATGGATCATTTGAGGCTGCTGTTACAACATTCAAGATTCAGGCCTGGAATGGGAGAAAAGAAAAGGGAGAAATTCAAGAGGGAAAGAGTAGGATAGGAGAAACTACGTATTTCTCTGGAGGGAAGGCATTAGGACAGAAATGTTTTGTTGTTGTTGTTTTGGTTTTCAGGGCCGCACCAGTGGCAGGAGTCGAATGGGAGCTGCAGCTGCTGGCCTAGGCCACAGACACAGCAACTTGAGATCTGAGCAGCATCTGTGACCTACACAGCGGCTCACTGCAACATCAAATCCTTAACCCCCTGAGCGAGGCCAGGGAGTGAATCCACATCCTCATGGATACTAGTCAGGTTTGTAACCTGCTGAGGCACAATGGGAACTCCCCAAGATATGATGTGTTTATTGTTTTGGTTAACAAATATTTACTGAGTGCCTACTATAGGTCATACATTCCTGCTAGATGCTGAGCATATAGGGACCATGAACACAGACCCCACCTCAAGGAATGCACAGAGGATTCAGAAGCAAACTGGTAATTATAATATAGCATAAAGGTGGCACAGAGGTATATGTAGAAGTCTTTTGTGAGAGAAAGCACACCCAACGTACCTGCTTTAGCTTCTGGGAATACAGAATGCTTGAGGTAAGTATTAAACCAGTGGCAGGTATGAGGTAGAAAGGAACAGCAGTGTTCCACAGAGTATAGCTCAGATACAGAAGTATACAAAATAATAATAATACATCAAACTTAGGGAAATGTACATACATTTCTGGGTAGAAATCAGATTAAAATCAGCCTTTTATTTTAAACTGAAGAGTTTTGGAGTTCCTGTCGTGGCTCAGCGATTAGAGAACCCGACTAGCACCCATGAGGACGCGGGTTTGATCCCTGGCCTCGCTCAGTGGGTAAAGGATCCGGTGCTGCCATGAGCTATGGTGTAGGTCGCAGATGCGGCTCAGATCCTGCGTTGCTGTGGCTCTGGTGTAGGCTGGTGGCTATAGCTCTGATTGAACCCCTGGCCCAACAACCTCCATATGCTGTGGGTAAGGCCCTAAAAAGACAAAAAGATCAATAAATAAACAAACAAAGAGTTTAGACTTTATAGTAGATGTTATGTGCAGTCATTTAAGAATTTTAAGCAGGGAACTGACAAGGCCTTATCTGCAGGATTACAATCCAGTTTGAGAAACAGTGCCTACAAATTGAACAAATACGAACTCATGTATCAAAGCAATACCCTTATAAATTATTTTGTCTTTTAATACCTTTTTTTGTTGTATAAGTATTACCCCAAATTAACAATTTTGAAAAAAATCTTAAACATGGACTAATAAGGTTATGAGTTGTAAAGCAGATCTTATAAACCATACCTGTGAAAACAGAGTAGTTAACCCAGACTAGGCCTCAAAGTATATAATCCAGTTAGCACATAAAATTGGCATTTAAACTGTTAGTATAAATAACTAATCTTAGAAAATATAATCTTATTCATAAATAAGGTGTAATAGTAGTACCACCTCAGAGAGTTCTTATGAAATTTTAAAAATAATGTGTAGTAAGCATGGAGGTTAGTTACTATTTAGATAAATTGTCTAAGATCAGATACATAATTTTATTTGGTTTCAGAATTCAATGTCCTATAACTTACCTCTCGTAAACTAATTCTAGCAGTATAAATTATATTTGATCCATCCCTTTTGAATTTTGGGTGATCTTTATCTTTAATGATAAAAACAATGTCTGCTGGAATACTAGTTGGTGTTTCATCTCCTTCCCTTGGAAAAGTAATTTTGGTGCCTTCTTTCCACCCTTTTTTAATCTCAATGGTGAGAATTTTGTCCTCAGTTCTATAACTTCTTCCATCAGGGTTTAACCTTTTTCGTGAAATCTTCATCCGTTTGGTACAACCACTATATATTTCTTCAAGTGATACTCTGAGTTCATGAATAACTGGAGGATCTTGTTTGAGGCGAGATGGCCCCACAGAATTCCTGTCTCTTGGATATCCATTCATGTTGAACCCAAAGGCGCTAAAAGGATCTCCATCTACTTCCATTTCTTCAGAATCTCTACCACCACCCATCCGTCTTCCAAAGAAAATTTCAAAGGGGTTGGAACCTCCAAAAAATGCTGCAAATGTGGCATGAGGATCACCATGAAAGGTGTACCGGAAGGTACCTCCTTGTCCATCAGTACCTCCTGCTCCTCCTTTCAACCCTAAGTGAAGAGATGAGCGTGATTAGAAAAATGCTTACAACTCTGGAAATTTAAACTTTCAAAAATTGTATTACTAATAAACTTTGGCCAATTTAGGTTGCTATTTATTAATACTGGCTAGGAATGCCATTATAACTAAATACAGAACAGCTACATAACTTCTGATCATTCTACCCTAAGTTAAAATTTTAACTTTCAAATTCTTCCTCCAAATCTCCATCTTTAATGATAATTTACTCCTGGATCTTTGTCCCACAGGTAAATAAGAAAATAAATAAAAATCAGGAACCTCTTACCTCACAGACTTATCTGAAGTATATGAATTTAAATTTTTTAAAGATGTTAATCGAGAGGGCTTCAGAAATCAATGCAAAATATGGAAACTAAATCCTTAAGTACCATTATAATCAATGCACACAAATCAATAATATAAAATACCATCTTCATACTAACTAGAGATTTAGTTCAGATTACATTTACTATTTAAGAATTAAAACAGAAGTCGTTTGTGGCAGAAAGGGAAAAAACTGTACCACAGAAAAACCCGTAAAAAAATTTAGACACCAAAATCATTATTTCTATCCTAGTAACGATACTGTTTATCTTGGCATATCATGTGACAGCATTAATTTCAACAGCATATAAAAAGACGAAATAACCTTTGGGCTGGTTATTTCTGTCTATTACAGACAACCTGCTTTAGACACCAAGATAGTGAACCTTTGACCCTGTTTCCTATGGCTCAACTAAGTAATATGTAGCTCATAAGAGATTACATATTTGAAGCAGCGTTTTCCACTAAATACCAAAGATTCTACTAAAACCCACAAAATGTTAGTACAGTGGTCTTTTAAGGGATCTATACTGACAAGGATTTATATCATTACAGTATCAGCAAAGTTTCTGAAAGAGCCTTACGGACATTCCTGACCAAAGGAGAAAGGAGGAACAAAATCTAAAAATTATAAAACTGCAAAAAAAAAAAAATTCAAGGGAATTGAACTAAGATATTCTAATATGTTCAAGCAGTGAATAATCTGAGGGCAAGAAATATATTTTATTCATTTTTGCATTGCTCTTGCATACAGGGCTGAAATGACAGGCACTCATGTTTATTGAACAAAGGGAAGGAACTAACTCTTAAAGTCTCCAAAAAAGAAGCTTTAGAATATGTCTTGAGTGTCAGGATAGAGAAAAGGCAGAAGGAAAAGCAATATAAAGTATAATCATACACACACATATATGAGAAATGTAATAAAAAAAATTCTACTGAAACCACTCAGCATACTTTCAGAGAGTTTTATGAGTCTTATTCTATTTGGCTTCTTCCACTAAAAGGTATTCATGTACTCTAATTCATCCAGCAGTCTCAGCTGATGTTTAAATTTCTACCTTCATTCATGAAGAGAAATCTGGAGAAACCAAGAGAAACCTAACAATTTGAAAATTGTCAAAATATGTATATTAAATGATATATCCAAATAGTACTCAGGGATACTCCTTGTAGAAACAGAATGACAAGAGGACATGAACTTTCAACATGCAGCTCAACCAAAAGTTCTTTTTATAAATTTTAGTAGTATAGATTAAGTCTAAATGTTAAAGAAAAAAGCCAGTGACAGATTTTTAAAAATGACAGGTCATGACCATTGTGATTGAACCAATGTTTTAATGATTTCAATCACTTCATCTTTCATCCCTCAAATAAAGTCAAATATTTTAATGAAGGGTTAATAAAGTAAATTAGCCTGCTCTATCTAACTCACTGCAAGACAAAATCTAAATGTTTTGGGCCCATAATGGATTCATGAAAAAAAAGAACAGCATTTTAAGTTATTACATCATAGGTTTGGCTTTTCCCTAAAAGCCCTTCCATCCTCTGCCAAAAATGGTAACTCAATCAGGATTACAGAGTCCCTGAGAATACTCACAGTGTCTGAAGTGACGTTTATAAAAGCTAACGAATAGCCTCCAAAGGAGCTTTCACACTATATAATCAACTATGTAGCTGCTATGACTGAGAAAATCCTACCAAAATTCACACCAATATAACATGAACTATCATGCAAGTATCAATTTGCATTGCCCAGCATTTGAATTGTAACAAGTCTATTATCAGCTACAGAGTCAACTCTTCACTACATATATTTTGACTGTTCGTGGAAAATTTTAATATTCAGCTGGATTCCCTCTGCTATCCAAAATGTTTTCTAGATACCATCATCACTTGCTGTGAGCCAAAAATGCACTCCAGAATCAGTATTTACTCATGCTGTATCAAGAGTGCTATTATTTAAAAAACAACCAACCAACCAGTTTGCAATACAAAAACAATTGTGCCTGAGATACTATGCTTAAGAATGACTTCCACTAGTGTTAGTTGACTAAAAGTTTATCAAAAGAAGAAGCACTGAAGGAGTTCCCATCGTGGCTCAGTGGTTATCAAATCTGACCAGGAACCATGAGGTTGAGGGTTCGATCCCTGGCCTCGCTCAGTGGGTTAAGGATCCAGTGTTGCCATGAGCTGTGGTGTAGGTCGCAGACACAGCTTGGATCAGTGTCATGGTTCAATGGAAACGAATCTGACTAGCATCGATGAGGACGCAGGTTTGGTCCCTGGCCTTTGCTCAGTGGGTTAATGATCTGGCATTGAGGTGAGCTGTGGTGTAGGTGTCCCAGACTTGGCTCAGATCCGCGTTGCTGTGGCTGTGGCGTAGGCCGGCGGCTACAGCTCCAATTTGACCCCTAGCCTGGGAACCTCCATATGCCGTGTGTGGGGCCCTAGAAAAGGCAAAAAGACCAAAAAAAAAAAAAGGCAGCAGCAGCACTGGAGAAGAATTAGGATTTC
>PVHT020000065.1:7045458-7065808 GCA_004024745.2 Catagonus wagneri
CCTCATACAAGGCATATGGAGTTTCCCAGGCTAGGAGTCGAATCGGAGCTGCAGCCACCAGCCTACTCCAGAGCCACAGCAACGCAGGATCTGAGCCAAGTCTGGGACACCTACACCACAGCTCACCTCAACGCCAGATCATTAACCCACTGAGCAAAGGCCAGGGACCAAACCTGCGTCCTCATCGATGCTAGTCAGATTCGTTTCCACTGAGCCATGACAGGAACTCTGAGTTTTTTTTTAAACAGTTTTGATTCTGAAAAACCCAATTTACTTATTTTTAAAAATACACAGTAAATACAGAGATCCAGCTGATTAACTACATAAAGAACAGGACTTCCCTGGTGGCCTATAGCATAACTATATATAAAAAAAAAAAAAACAGAAGCAGCAAACTGGTATGGAGATTAATATGATAAACACAATTTGATCAAATAAATGCTGCCTTTCAGTATTTAAGTTATTAAGTAAACCATAAGCAATAAACAGCAACAAAAAGGCATAAAGAGAAATGTTAAAAGAACAGAATACTGTGAGGATGTGTTATTAAAACTCTTTTTTTTTTAGCGGGTAAGGAACCCAACTAGTATCCGTGAGGACCTCTGTTTGATCCCTGGCTTTGCTCAGTGGGTTAAGGATCCACGTTGCTGTGGCACAGGCCAGCAGCTGCAGCTGTGATTTGACCCCTAGCCTAGGAACTTCCATATGCTGCAGGTGAGGCCCTAAAAAGGCAAAAACAAAATACAAACAAAAAACTCCTTTATTTTTGTCTTTTAATATAAACTTCTGTTGACATCCACAGAACTATTCAGAACTAAATCTAAAACTTTGGGGGGAGTTCCCTTCGTGGCTCAGTGGTTAACGAATCCGACTAGGAACCATGAGGTTGCGGGTTCGATCCCTGACCTTGCTCAGTGGGTTAAGGATCTGGCGTTGCCGTGAGCTATGGTGTAGGTTGCAGACACGGCTCAGATCCCGCGTTGCTGTGGCTGTGGCAAAGGCCGGCAGCTACAGCTCCTGTTAGACCCCTAGCCTGGGAACCTCCATATGCCACAGGTGTGGCTCTACATAAAAGGCAAAAAGACAAAAATAAATAAATAAATAAATAAAACTTTGGGGGAAAGACTGATTCAAAATCCAATTTTATTTTTTATTTTTTTCAAAATCCAATTTTAAATTTCTATAGTTCTATATCTTTTGTTTTTAAATGATTCAACTATGGAGAAATGGTTCTACTTTTAAAAATAGTTTTATTACAAACTATAAAATTAACCCACTGTAAATGTACAATTCAATGGTGTCGGTAAAGTTTCAGAATTGTGCAACCATCGGCACAATTCAGTTATAAAACATTTCCATCAACCCAAAGAATTCTCTCTTTTCTATTTGCAGTTAATCCCTGCTCCCAACTTTAGCCCTAGGCAACCACCGGTCTGCTTTCTTTCTCTATAAATTTGCCATTTCCATGCATTTCATATAAATGGAATCATAGAATATGTAGTCATTTACTTCTGAATTATTTAGCACAGTTTTTGAGATTATTCCATTTTTGTAGCATGTTGGATTAAATCGGTCCTTTTAATTGCTAAGTAGTGTGTGTGTGTGTGTGTGTGTGTGTGTGTGTGTGTGTATACCACACTTTTTTTGTTTGTTTATCCATTCACTAAATGATGATACTTTTGGATTTTTTCCTTTGGGGCCATCACATATAACACTGCTATGAGCACTAAGGTTTATGTCTTTGAATGGATATTTTCGTTTCTCTTTTACAGATTCCTAGGAGTGGAAATGCTGGGTCATGTGATAAATTTAAAATACTCTATTTTTAACCAACTTTAAAAAAAACAGCATTTAAAATTGTGGATTAAAGACTTTCAAGGAGTTCCCGTCATGGTACAGCGGAAACGAATCCAACTAGGAACCATGAGGGTGCGGGTTTGATCCCTGGCCTCACTCAGTGGGTTAAGGATCTGGCACTGCAGTGAGCTGTGGTGTAGCTCGGCAGTTGTACCTCTGATTTGACCCCTAGCCTGGGAACCTCCATAAGCTGCGGGTGCGGCCCTAAAAAAGCAAATAAATAAATACATACATAAATAAATATAAAATTAATTTAAATTTTAAAAAAGTTTCAAAACATGAACACACTGGATCACTGGCTCTCTTAGGTCCTAAAAATACAAATTTAGCATGTTCAACTTACATACTTCTCTGTTCATGGTTTCTTATTCCCACTGTCTCAGGCCTTGCAAGAGAATGTAATAATTGGGGGGCAGGGGGGAAGTATTTCAGGTAAATCAGTAACAGCCCCACAGTCTAAAGATTAGTGTTTTACTACTTCCAGAGAAACACAGAGGGCTATGGAAGCAGGCCTTCTACTACAAACAGATCAATTACAGGCACAAGGAAAAAAATATTTTCCCACATTTTAACAGTATACCTAAAGGGAATTAATGAGATATTCTGAATAAAGGCTAAATAAATATAATGCTTTTCTGTAAAGGAAGAATAATTTCTAAAAAATAGTCAAATAATTTTCATGCAACTGTATTTTAAAGTAACTTATAACAAGAGAATATTTCTGAATATTTCGATGCTTTAAAAAACTGATTCTTCCCTCACTATTACCACTTTTGCTTGTATCAGTTATCTGAGTCAAGAACAAAAAAAGCTTCAGGGTACACAGATGACCCTGCTTTAGTTTTTTTAAAAAATTCACGTACTGAGGATGCTCAGTAAAATCAAACTGGAGACATCACTCAAGAAAAACACTATTAAGAGGTAATGTTAAGCCAAGAAAAATGTATCATTTGGTACATACTGAAAATTCTGAAGTCAAATATCCTTAGTAAACACTGAATCTTATGGCTTGGTTATAGGCAAATTTGAGCTATTAGTGACATAAAGATCAAATATGTGGCTATTTGATTTTTCATGGGAATTTATAGTGTTACTCCATGCTTGTAGGCTTCTTCACAAAATTAAAAGATAACTTTCTCCGGAAAGAGTACTATATGGTTAATAGTATCTCAGAACCCTGCTTAGCTTTTGAAAGGAACCAAATCATAGTATTTTGAGTAGTACAGATATAAAGAACAAAGTAGGATTGAACTGCCCACTATCTGATTTTTTTCAATATTTACTTTGTAAGAACCTGACACTGCAGGTTCTCGTCTCACCAAAACCAGCAGCACAAGCTGCAACTTGCGGCAACTCAGATCAAAGGAAAAAAACAAAACGAGGGGAAAAAAATTCTCTACACATCACCCTGCTTATTTTAGGATATATTTCTAACAACAAAAATTTAACATTAAATGCAATAAAGGAAGCAAAAAATAAAAAAAGTTTTCACAACTACAATAATTTTAAAAAGAACATTTTGGGAGAAAAATTAATAATAACTTAGTCTCGAATACAGAAAGCTGAAAATCCCAGAACATGAAGAAATTAAAATGCCTTTGTTGTTATTAATTAGCAATTTTAAATAGCCTTACTTAATAGCTAACATTTACATGGAGATGATGGACAAATAATTTAAAATGCAGAATGGTAAAAGAATAATCTTAAATTACTCTCCCTTTACTGTATTCAATTTGGTTGTGATCTCACAAGGCAAGAAAAAAATTGTGGCAGAGAGAGGAAAAGCAAGTAATCATGCTTTCCTCTACTTAGTAAAATTTCAAAAGAAATAATGTTACCTAAAAGTAAATCAATAATTGTTCTAACTAGGTGGCCATTTTAGGTCAAAAATTGTATTTCTGAGATCTCATTTTCTTGGCACACAATCACTGTTTACAATTAAGCTAAAAACTTGTTCTGGTATTTTATGACATCAGGAAAATTCTTTCCTCTCCAGGCAGAATGCCAAAAACAACTACAGCTAAATGCCTGGGCCTTCTGCTTCTCAGAGACGATTCTGTCTTGTTTAATCTAAACTAGCTTTGCCATAAGAGAGGCAGAAAACTTCTTTTGTTTTCGTGAATAAAACATAAACTATTCAGAATTTGAACTGCCAATGTTAAAATTCTAAACAATTGAAGAATCTCTATTGGTTCTGGCAGAAAATTCATTAGAAAACAAAACAGGTTGCATAAGACTTTTGACACAATTTCTTAATGGGTATGAGAATGTAAGGTTTCTTTTCAAATATACCATGTTAACACTATAAATCTAATGGCAATATATATCACAAAATGTCAAAATCTAAAAAAGGGCAAACAAGCACATTTCATTCATAGCTATGTAACATTCATTCATATAATTAGAGATGAAATCTTGTTTTTATCCATTATTTATTTGTCTTTCTACTTTCTGATATGTCAGAGAATTTAATAACAAGGCTGAGAGGGAGAGAGAGAGCGAGAGAGCGCTGGAGACAGCAAGATATACAGTGAATACTTACCTTCCTCCCCAAACTGATCATATATTTCTCTCTTTTTAGGATCACTCAATACTTCATAAGCTTCTGCGACCTCTTTAAATTTTTCCTCCGCCTGAGGAGATTTGTTCTTGTCCGGATGAAATCTGAGGGCTTGTTTTCGGTAAGCCTTTTTAATATCTTCATCTGAAGCTCCTTTTTCAATTCCCAAAATGCAATAATAGTCTTTCCCCATTTCGAATGCCTTGAAATGAACTTAGACTTCCCTTTGTGAAAGAAAACAGCGTCCCCAGTCTTAGCAATACAATGATTCTAAGAAAAAGAAACCCAGCCGGGTATTTTAAAAGTTAAAGCAAATTAGCAATTTGGCTTCGCTGTCTTAAAGCGGCAAGCAGGCAGCGTCTCCGTATTTAATCCCTTCCCCAGCAGCTCACTTACAGATAAATATACACTACACAAGAGACGGCCTCCTTCTAGATCCTCCCATTTTCACTACGTGTCTCTGTACTTTCTAGAACAGCAAATGCTACAGGACGTCACTTCCCCAGCTGCCTCTGGTCAAAGTACTGAGCTAGGTTTTCTCCTCCTCCACGATTAACTATTCAGTTTCCTTCTGGCTCTACCATTTTTATTTCCTTTTTAGGAAGCCAAGTGGATTAAGACATCAATATTTCAGCATTTATTTATTCCATTCTAGGTGAAAAAGCAACAAAAAGTCATTATAGCTATTAAGTATCTTCACATTACAATGTTAAAATTATTATACAATAAAAGTACCTTTAACTTATTTTAGGTACTTTAATTTCAAGTTATTCAAATATAAGATAGACAATACTAAAATATGGTTTGTTTAAAATTGTCAGATAATTTGTGTCAATTTCAAACTCCCTAGGAGTCTGCTAATCAAAAATGCCAGAAATTTCACATTGTAAAAGGCTATAGATCATAAACATCAAAGCAAAATTTTTAAGAACTTAAATGTGATTGTAGCTTATGATCTTAACTAGTTTTTTGTGGTGTACAAGAGTTAATAGTTCAGGCAAACTAATGCTTGTGAAAGCTTCATACCTAATTTTAGTTACTTCAAGTAAAACAGAATGAGAGCTGCCCTCCCCATTCCTAGGGTCACCATAAGAATTTTTATGCTGTTTTAGTAAAAATAGAAGACAGGTTATAGACAGTCAAAACTCTTAACTGGATCAGTTTAAAATCTGGATATGCTATTTATGAGGCAGTAATATGAGAAATATTTTTCCTTTAAAAACACATTTTCCCTTATAAATATAATTACTCATTGAAGATTTTGGAAAACACAGAAAAAAGAATAAAACACTTTCCTATCATATCACACTTAGGTAAACCCTGCCAAATGTTAGTATTTCCTTTTATCTCTTTTTTCTATGAATATTTATGGTTATTCGTTGTAGTTTTGTATTTGTTTTTTATTAACAAAGTTTATATATCACTTATATACTCTTTTGATGCCTGCTTTTTAAAATATAAATGTTGGGTACTTATAAGAAATAATTTTGATGTATATAACTCATCTTTTATCTCCTCTATAGTTTCATCATCTTTTCAGAAATGTTCCCAGTTCTAATAAGATATTGGAAAGATGAATTAATAAGATGTCAAAAGAACTGCACAGAGCAATATACTTAAATATCTTAGGTCTGTAAAATTAAAAGAAAAAATAATCTTTATGAGAAAAAGTAAAGGTCATGTATATAGTGGAAAGATAACAATTACAGGTTAATCTTTAAAGATATGGGAACACCTACTCTATAGACCAAGCAGCTTTAATGATTCAGCAGTTTTTCATAATGTTTACCTTTATGCACTTTGACAGCTAGGATTTGCTTTCTTAAAACTCTCCACTTTAAAAACACTTTGGTATAGAAATAAACATCTATATAGCCTACTTAAAAGTTACAGAGGTTTGTCAGCTACTCAGCAAAAATTTTAGTACCACCAAGGAATACTCAGTGTCAAAGGATAAACTTTCATATTGAAAAAACTTACGGAAAAATGCTTATATCCAAAGTCAGAATAAGAAGCCTACTTTTTTTTTTTTTAAAGCATATTGCAATTTGGAATCCATTGAAAGGATCAGTATTGAGAGTAAAAACATAATAAAAATCCTCTATTTTGGAATTAATTTCCAAGACAGTTCCTTTGAATATTCATTATCGAAGAACACTGGTATTACTGTCTATGAAAAGTCTGAATTGTTCTGGTGGATAATGTTGAGAATTAAAAAAAAAATGTAGATTCTCATCTGATTCAATCATTTTCAGAGAAGTAGAACTTTTTTTTTTTTTTTTTGCTTTTTTGGGGCTGCACCCACGGCATATGGAGGTTCCCAGGCTAGGGGTCTAATTGGAGCTATAGCCACAGGCCTATGCCACAGCCACAGCAACGCCAGATTTGAGCCGCTTCCGCAACCTACACCACAGCTCATGGTAACTCCGGATAGTTAACCCACTGAGCGAGGCCAGGGATCAAACCTGCAACCTCAGGGTTCCTAGTCGGATTCGTTAACCGTTGTGCCACGATGGGAACTCCAGAGAGGTAGAAATATTGTCATGATTTGACATTTAATGATTTTGTTATTTCCCAGGCTAGGGGTCCAATCACAGCTGCTACGCCACAGCAAGGTGGATCTGAGGTGTGTCTGTGACCTACACCACAGTTCACGCAACACTGGATCTTTAACCCACTAAGTGAGGCCAGGAATCGAACCTGCATCCTCATAGATACTAGTCAGGTTTGCAACCTGCTGAGCCATGACAGAAACTCCGACATATTAAATGATTTTAGAACCCAAAAACTAGATCTTTCACATTCTGAGAAATGTACTACATATTAACAAATGGAAAGAAATCTAGCTCTTCACACAGAGAAGGGTGATAAAGAATTTCATATTTTTTCAAATACCATAATCACAAAAAGTAGTTATAGTAGTAAAGTTGAAATGCAAGAATTCACCTCAACTTGGAAGTTAATGGGAAGCAGTTATAATTTTAAGACTTTTTTTTTCTTTTTTCCTTATCTAGAGCCACACCCGCGGCATGTGGAGGTTCCCAGGCTAGGGGTCCAACAGGAGCTGTAGCTGCCGGCCTTCACCACAGCCACAGCAACGCGGGATCTGAGCCGCGTCTGCAACCTACACCACAGCTCACAGCAACGCCGGATCCTTAACCCACTGAGCAAGGCCAGGGATCGAACCTGCAACCTCATGGTTCCCAGTCGGATTCGTTAACCACTGAGCCACAATGGGAACTCCTAATTAAGACTTTAAATAATAAAATGATCTATCTAGATTTTGGTAAGATAAGCAGTGTAAATAATTCAAACACGGAACGGTTATTAAAAATGACCGTAGAAGCACTGTAAATATTATACCTAGAAGTTTGTCCTTAGAAAATAATTCAAAGGAAAAAATTACATATTCAAATATACTCATTGCAATTAGATACAATAGAGTAATGAATCTGGGTGATTATTATTAAACTGCATGGTACTTGAGAGACATTATACTCCTATATTTACTTTTTCAGACTGAGTTGTCTCCTCTACCGCGTCGGAATTGAAAATCCATTACACAATCACTTCACATTGAATTTTCTTCATTTAAGTGTGTTCGAGATGAATGTGGGTTGCTTTTTTTTTAGGGGGGAAGGGTGCCCTCAAGAGCAATTGTCACCCCTGTAAATAATGACAGGAGTTCCCGCTGTGGCACAAACAGGATCGGAGACTTCTCTGCAGGGACCTGGGATGCAGATTCAATCACCGGCCAAGCAGAAGGTTAAGGATCCTGCGTTGCCACTGCTGCAGCATAGGTCACAACTGCGGCTCGGAGGTTTGGATCTGATCCCTGGCTTGGGAACTTTATGTGCCATGGGGCGGCCAAAAAAGAAAAATAATAATTATCATGACCAAAATAGTGTGCGTAAAGGGAAAAGTAATGGCAACCTGTAGGGAAAATGGAGCAGAGATGTAAACGAACTGTGTTTTTAAAAGTAAAAATAAAAGCACTGTTTGGAAATCACATAAATCATCGCTTAGTTGATTTATATGTATGTGCAGGTGTGGCAGATATTTTGAAAGGAACAGAATATGTACTTTTTTTCTTAAACTTTTTTAAGACTGCTATATTTTCAACAAAGATATGAAATTAGTGTTTGTATTTTTTTGTTTTTACTTTACTACTCAAATATTGATGAGATGACTCCATGAAAACACAATTCTCTTCCTTTTATTAAAATAAAATTGTAGAGTCAGATTCTTCTCTTTTTTTGCTTTTTAGGGCTGTGTATGGAGCTTCCCAGGCTAGGGGTTGAATCACGCCATGTATGACCTACACCACAGCTCCCAGCAATGCCAAATCCTTAACCCACTGAGCGAGGCCAGGGATCAAATCCACAAACTCATGGTTACTAGTCGGATTCATTTCCACTGTGCCACAACAGGAACTCCGACAAGGTCAAGTTCTCATGCTGGAGTATATATAGGTTGTTCATCTCTAACTGAAGGACAAGTTACAATGTACTTTAAAGAAATGATTTTAATTTTTTCAACCAAATCATAAAACTCTATGTTTATTTTGTTCATCAAAGTTAACAGCAACAAAGCTTTTGTGCTTAATAATAAATTTGAGGGAAGTATGTCATTCTATTTTAGGAAGCCATAAGCCAGATATAAGTAAATATTCTAATGACATTACTATTTGTTTTTGATAACTTTAATGAAGTTTCTTTATTTGGGATATTATACTTTAATAATAAGTACAGAGAAATTATTTTTACAGAAGTATGAATTCTTTTTGATTTTATAATCAGTGTAAATATTAAATGTTTAGATAATAAGAGCTAAAGACAGCATTTTAACTACAAAAAAAAATCCTAAAGTACATAACTAGTCATTCAACTAATACCATCTTCAACTTCTACTGTAGTTTTATTGAGACAATAAAAAATATATATTTTATTTCCCCAATTCACAAATCACTTCTCAGTTTATAATAAATTAGTACAGAAAGACAGCATGGCTTCGAGAGTCTTAATCACTGAAATAATTTGAAGACAAATGATGTATTTTTTTTTGCTTTTTAGGGCCGCACCCACAGCATATGGAAGTTCCCAGGTTAGGGGTCAAACTGTAGCTACAGCTGCCAGCCTACACCACAGCCATAGCAAAGCGGGATCCGAGGCGTGTCTGCAACCTACACCACAGCTCATGGCAACACCAGATCCCCGACCCACTGAACAAGGCTATAGATCAAAACTGCATCCTCATGGATGCTCGTCGGATTCATTTCCACTGTGCCACAATGGGAGCTCTGGACAAATGATTTCTTATAGCTTACCTATTTCCTATTGAAAATTTTTTCTGTCAGTTTTTATTTTTTGGCAGCCCAGAGGCATATGGAATTCCTGGGCCAGGGACCAGATCTGAGCCACAGTTGCCACCTAAGCTGCAGCTGCGGGAATGCTGGATCCTTAACCCATGGTGCCAAGCTGGGGATCAATCCTGTGTCAGCACTCCCAAGACACTGCTGATCCGTTGTGCCACATTGGGAATGCTGATATTTAATTCTTAATTGGGTACATTTAGGCCTGAAATTTCTCATCTAGTATTAATATTAGTAAATTATGATTTCCATCCCCTGATACTTCTCATCAGAGAAAACGCAAAGGAAGGCTCTTTTATACCTTAACAGGGCTTGAGATATTTGAACAGTGGTTATAAAACTTCCTAAGGCATATTTAGCACCAGGGAATATGGATGGTGTGGTGGTTAAATGCACAGACTTTGGAGTCAGACTGCCACTATTCAAATCCTGGTAACATCACTTACTAGTTGTGTAGCTTGGGACTTAACCTCTCTGCCTCGGTTTCCTCATCTGTCAAATGGGATTAACATTAATACCAACTTTATAGGGTTGTTGTGACGATTAAATGAGATGAATGTGTGATGTACTTAAATGTGATTGGCACATAGTGATGTCTATGCAAGTGTTAAGATATATAACAAAACGCCCTTATTTACAAGCATACACATCTACTCACACAAAAGCTGTCCAACTAAAAAGAAATGGCTTTTCCCAAATATTCCAGTTAGTATTTGCTACTTACTCAGCTTGATTGTTAAAATTTAAAATCATTAATACTTCCTATAGGTAGTATTCACTGTATTCAAATACATTATATTTCAAATATAATAATCAAGATAGTGTGGTGAAAGAACAATAGATCAGAAAAGGCAAACAGATCAATGAAACAGAATAGGGAGCCCAGAAATAGGCCCATATAAATACAGTCAACTGATCTTTGACAAAGGAACAAAAGCAATACAATAGAAAAAAAAAAATTGTTCCAAGTAGTATTTGAACAACTGTATATCCACTTGCAAAGACATCGATCTAGATACAGACTTTATACTCTTCACAAAAATTAACTCAAAGTGGATTGCAGACCAGATGGCAAAGCAATAAAACTCCTAGAATACAGGAAAAAATCTAGATGACCTTGGGTTTGTCAATATATATATTTTTTTCATTTCTGGCCACACCTGTGGCATATGGACGTTCCCAGGTCAGGGATCAAATCCGAACCGTACCCATGATCTACACCATAGCTTCAGCAATTTTGGATCCTTAACCCACTGCACTGGGCCAGGGATCAAACTGGTAAAGCCACAGAGACAAGCCAGATCATTAGCTCACTATGCCACAGTGGGAACTCCAATAATTTTTAAATGTAATACCAAAGGTACAATTCATGAAAGAACAAATTGATAAGGTGGATTTCATGAAAATTACAATTTTCTGGAGTTCCCATTATAGCTCAGCAGGTTACAAACCCTTGACTAGTATCCATGAGGATTCAGGTTCAATCTCAGGCCTTGCTCAGTGGCTTAAGGATCCGGTGTTGCCATGAGCTGTGGTGTAGGTCACAGACTCCACTCGGATCCCGCCTTGCTGTGGTGTAGGCCAGCAACTACAGCTCTGATTCGACCCCTAGCCTGGGAACTTCCATATGCTGCAGGTTCGACTCTAAAAAGCAAAAAAAAAAAAAAAACTTACAATCTTCTGAGTTCACATTGTGGTGCAACAGGATCAGCAGCATCTCTGTAGCGCCAGGACACAGGTTTGATCCCCACCCGTCATAGGGTTAAAGGATCCAGTGTTAGCAGGTCCAGCATTGCCACAACTGCGATGCAGTTCACAACTGCAGCTGGGATCTGATTCCTGGCCTGGGAATGACATTTGCCGCGAGGCGGCCACAAAAGAAAAACAAAACAAAATTACAATTTACTGCTGAGAAATACACCATCGAGAGAATGTAAAAAGACACACCACAGACTGAGAAAATATTTCAAAAGATATATCTGGTAAAGGACTGTTCTCCAAAATACATAACTCAAAACTCAAATGTAAGAAAACTCAGTTTAAAAATAGCGCCCCCCCCAAAAAAAAAGGACCAAGACCTTAACAGACACCTCACTAAAGACATATGGATGGCAAAAAAGCATATGAAAATATGCTCTATATTGTACATCATCAGGGAAATGCAAATTAAAGCTACGAGATACCACAATACACCTAGTAGAAAGACCAGTATCCAGAACCACGGCAGTGTGAGATGCTGGTGTAGAACAACAGGAACTCTCATTGCTGGCAGGAATGTCTTCTACCTTGGAGGACAGTTTGGTGATTTCTCACCAAATTAATGTATCATGTTTATCATGCCTTATTAATATATCAAAGCTTAATCATGCGATCTAGCATTGAGCTCCTTGGTATTTACTTAAGAGTTGACAACCAATGTCCATGGGTTCTCATTGTGGCTCAGGGGAAAGGAATCTGACTAGCACCCACGAAAACACAGGTTTGATCCCTAGCGTCACTCAGTGGGTTAAAGGATATGGCTTTGCCGTGAGCTGTGGTGTATGCTACAGACATGGCTCAGATCTGGCGTTGCTGTGGCTGTGGCATAGGCCAGTGGCTACAACTCTAATTCGACCCCTAGAACCTCCATATGCTGAGGGTGCAGCCCTAAAAAAGGAAAAAAGGAAAAAAAAGAAAACCAATGTCCACACAAAAACTGGCACATGTTTATAGCAGCTTTATTTATAACTGCCAAAACTTGGAGGCAACCAAGATGTCCTTCAGTAGGTGCATGGATAAGCTGTGGTAAAATCCCATCCAGACAATGGAATATTATTTAGCACTAAAAAGAAATGAGCTATCAAGCCATAAAAAAAAAAAAAAGAAGGGAAGAATCTTGAACTGCACATTGTGAAGAGAAAGAAGCTAGCCTGAAAAGGCTAATAGTCTACAACATTTTGGAAAAGACAAAAACGTGGAGACAATAAAAAGATCAGCGGTTGCCAGGGTTTAGGTGAAAGGGGAAGATAAATAGGTGGAGTACAGAGGATTTTTAGGTAGTGAAACTACTCAGAATGATAGTGAATTGTGGGCACATGTCGTTGTCCAGATTCATAGAATGTATACAACCAAGAACGAACCCTAATGGAAATTATGGCTTTGGGTGATAATTATGTATCAATACAAGTTCATCAGTTAAAAACAAATGTTCCGTCTAGTGGGAGATGTTAATAACAGCAGGGGGATGGGGAGGCTATGAATATGTAAAGGCAGGAGGTATATGGGACATTGGTGTACCTTCCTCTCAATTATGCTGTGAACCTAAAACTGCTCTTTAAAAAAATAAAAAAAATAAATAAAGCCTGGCATTCTCTGTGGCTCAGCGGTTAACAAACCAGGCTAGGATCCATGAGGATGCGGGTTCGATCCCTGGCCTTGCTCAGTGGGTTAAGCATGTGGCGTTGCCGTGAGCTGTGGTGTGGGCTGCAGGCACGGCTCAGATCCCACGTTGCTGTGGCTGTGGTGAAGGTCTGCGGCCAGAGCTCCGATTCAACCTCTAGCCTGGGAACCTCCATATGCCGCAGGTGCCACCCTAAAATAGCAAAATAAATAAATAAAGCCTATTTAATAATTTTAAAATAAATGGGTAAGGAATTTCATAGAGGCTCAGCAGCTTAAGGATTCAGTGCTGTCATTGCTGCTGTGCCTTGGGTTCAATCCCTGGCCCAGGAATTTCTACATGCCACAGGTGTGGCCAAAAAAATGGATAAAAATTTCAGTGCTTACATTTGTAAATATATATCTTTGATTTTAGAGTCAGAAGATCTTTCCAGCCTAATGTTTGTTGATGCTTCATATAGTTCAATTACACTATATTACTTGAAAGATGTCTAGGGAAAACTGTTATTTATCACTGACTCTTCAGTTCCTATTAGTGCAATAACATAAAGGGGCTACAAATGTCTAAAGAATAAATTAAGTAATAAATAAAGGGAGTTCCCGTCGTGGCTCAGCAGAAACAAATCTGACTAGTAACCATGGCACGCAGGTTCGATCCCTGGCCTTGCTCAGTGGGTTAAGGATCCGGTGTTGCTGTGAACTGTGGTGTTGGTTGCAGACGCAGCTCAGATCTGGGCGTTGCTGTGGTTGTAGCATAGGCCAGCAGCTATGACTCCAATTGGGCTCCTAGCCTGGGAACTTCCATATGCCATGGGTACGGCCCTAAAATTACAAATAAATAAATAAAGACATAAGAATTTCAATGATTAGTTCCTAATCTCAGCTCTGCCACTTAATAGGTCATTTAGGCAAATCATTTAATTTCTCTGAATTCCCAACTCACAAAGGTTACTGTGAGAATCATATAACATTCACGAAAGCACTAAAATTTATATAATGACATATAAGTATAAAATATTTTCATTGCTTTAAGCTATTCAAAATATTTTGCTATCACTTGGAGGTCTACTGACAATCATAAAGAAATTTACCAAGAAACTTTACTTGGTATAAAGCATTAGAGTAACTGCCAGAACCACCCCCAAATGACTCAGGCATCCTCCAAGATCATGCCCCTTGCCAAGTACCTTTTTCAGACCTTTATTTCTGAATTTTACCCTCTTCATGTTTAAAAAATAGCTGTTCAATGTCTTCCTTATAATAAATTTGTATATTACTTTACAGTTTATCACACTTCTGTACATCTGTTTGTGTATATATATTATTTGTCACAGACAGGGATACTGCGTTTCTGTGGCTGTAGTGTAGGCCTGCAGCTACAACTCCGATTCGACCCCTAGCCTAGGAACTTCCACATGCCATGGGTGTGACCCTAAAATGACCAGAAAGAAAAAAAAAAGTAAATAAACTGGAAAGAAATTCTTAATGACCTCCTTGATTCTATTATCAAAAAGAGATGTATTCAGGCCTCATTGCCTTTTCCATTTATTCCTTTTCTCCATATACAAATCTGTATATACTCCTTTATTTTTTTTGTCTTTTTGCCTTTTCTAGGGCCACACTCGTGGCATATGGAGATTCCCAGGCTAGGGGTCTAACAGGAGCTGTAGCTGCCGGCCTTCACCACAGCCACAGCAATGTGGGATCAGAGCCGCATCTGCAACCTGCACCACAGCTCACGGCAACGCCGGATCCTTAACCCACTTAGCGATGCCAGGGATCAAACCCGCAACCTCATGGTTCCTAGTCGGATTCGTTAACCACTGAGCCACATCAGGAATTCCTGTACATACCCCTTTAAATCTACAGCTAGCAATCAAATTAGTTGGATACAAAAACAGTAAACAATTAAAAGCCAAATAAGTGTTATGTAACTATTATAGGAGTAAAGGGACCATCAAGAGTCTTGAGAGGAGTTCCTGTGGTGGCTCAGTGGAGATGAATCTGACTAGTATCTAGGAGGATGCGGGCTCGATCCCTGGCCTCACTCAGTGGGTTAAGGATCTGGTGTTGCCGTGAGCTGTGGTGTAGGTCGCAGACGTGGCTTGGATCTCACATTGCTGTGGCTGTGGTGTAGGTCGGCAGTGGTAGCTCTGATTTGACCCCTAGCCTGGGAACTTCCATATGCCACGAGTGAAGCCCTAAAAAGCAAAATAATAATAATAATAATAATAATAATAATAACAATAACAACAATAATTTTATAAAAATTACTAGTTATCCGGAGACACATAGGTGTTAAATATTTTATGCTTTTCAAAAAAGCATTTCTTGGAGTTCTCACTGTGGCACAATGGGATTGGCAGCATCTCTGCAGCGCCAGGACATAGGTTCTATCCCTAGCCCAGCACAGTGGGTTAAAGGATCTGGCATTGCCACAATTGTGGCATAGGTTGCAACCGTGGCTCAGATCTGATCCTTGGCCTGGGAACTCTGTATGCCATGGGACAGCTGAAAAAGAAAAAAAAAATGTAAAAAAGCATCTCCTAGAGTTCCCGTGGTAGCTCAGCAGAAATGAATCTGACTAGTATCCATTAGGATGCAGGTTCCACCCCTGGCCTTGCTCAGTGGATTAAGGATCTGGTGTTGCTGTGAGCTGTCATGTAGGTTGCAGATTCGGCTCACATCTGGCATTGCTGTGGCTGTGGCTGTGGCTGTGGCCAGCGGCTGCAGCTCCAATTCAATCCCTAGGCTGGAAACCTCCATATACTATGGGTGCAGTCCTGAAGAAGAAGAAAAAAAAAAAAGCCAAAATCATTTCCTTTGTAGGGAGCACAGAACTGATTTTATTCTGGGCAATATTAAAGTGTCTCCTAATAAAACAGTCCAATAATAATTTTCCCTCCTTTCTTACCCTCTTTCACAAGAAGTCACTGTAAAGCTTAGCAGAGGACTAGTGAATGTACAGTCAGCTAATTTCATACTTTCCTAACATTTTAAAATTAGCTAAAATAAAGTGTTCTATACAATATTTTTTAATATTGAAATATTGAAAGCCAAAAGAAACTATGGAACTTCTAGGTCATTTAAATGGATCTTGTAAATTGGTATTTGATTATGTTGAAAGATTACATAATTTAGAGCAGTGCTGTCCAACAGTGAACTAAAAGTAAAGCAAATACAAATGCAAGCCACATATGAAATTTAAACATTTTTAGGATTCACATTTTTTTTTTCTTTTTCGGTTGAACTCATGGCATTAGAAGTTTCCAGGCCCAGGATCAAATCCATGACTCCCCAGTGACTTGAGTCGCTGCAGAGACAATGCTAGATCCTTAACCCACTGCATCATAGCAGGAACACCTAGAATCCACATTTTAATAAAAGTAATAATCAAAATTTTAATAATGTATTTTATTTAATCCAATAAGTCTAAGATATTATACATTGCCACATGCAATCAATTTAAAAATTACCATTAAGATGTTCAAGGGTTCATTTTTTATGTGCTGTTTTCAGAATCCAGTGTGAATTTTACACTTATACAACATCTCAATTCAGATAGCTATATTTCAGGCACTTTACCTTTATGTGGCTAGTGGCTGCTGTATCAGACAGTGTAGATCTAGAAGTTCCTTCTAATTACCAGTGCTATGATTCAACTTTTTAGAAACCTTAACCTATAAACTTAAGTATATCATACATACCCATCTCTGACATGCACATTTAGGGAAAACGAAATCTTAGCAGATGTACACTACAGAAAAGTTCATTTTTACTTAAAAAAGTAGTATTCCAGTGCTAGTTTCAGCTGTCTACATAAATGGAATAATTCAGAGAAGATTAGCATGGCCTCTGTGCAAGGATGACATGCAAATTCATGAAGCATTTTACATTTTAAAATGGGATAGGAATTCCCTTGTGGCACGGTGAGTTAGGGATCTGGGGTTGTCACTGCAGTGGCTTTGGTTACTGCAGTGGCTCAGGTTCAATCCCTGGCTCAGGAAATTCTGCATGTTACAGGCACGACCAAAAATAAAAATAAAAATGTAAAAAATAAAATTAAAGAAAGATAAATATGTGGGCTGATGCCTGTGTCAATTAAAGGGGAGGAATCCTTCCACAATGTATACATAAATCAGATTATCACAATGTACACTTTAAATATCTTACAGTATTATCAATTATACCTCAAAGTTGAAAGATAAAACATTCTCTTTCTTCATCTACCAAATAAAGGACTTTTTTTTGTGAGTGTGAGGACTTTTTCAAAACAATACTTTACTTTTAGAGTAGTGGGGATGGTGCTATTTACGTATGCTCACTCAATGTATGCTTTCACAATGTTGAAAGTAAAAGCAACACTAGGAAATGAGGAATTTGTGTGATTTTTCACTTTATTTTTTCCTCAAGTTTCACTTCTCACAAATAGCCAGGGAAGGCATCAGAATAGCTAGGGATTATTAAATCCAAGCCACAGCCATGACCTACACCATAGCTGTAGCTATGCTGATAGCTTAATCCACTGCATGGGGCTGGGGATTGAACCAATGCCTCCAGCAGCAACCCAAGTCACTGCAGTTGGATTCTTTTTTCTTTAGCAAACGGAAGTTCCTGGGACAGGGTTGAATTAGAGCTGCAGCTGAGGCATACGCCACCGCCACAGCAACACTGGGTCCAATATGCGTCTGTGACCTACAGCAACAGCTTGCAGCAATGCTAGATCCTTAACCCACTGAGCAAGGCCATGTTTTCACAACATCAGGTCCTTAACTCACTGAGCCACCATGGGAACTCCTGCAGTTGGATTCTTAATCCACTACACCACACTGGGAACTACTAAGAATAAAAATAGGGTATCTGACACAGAATGGCGATAATTTGACATAGCAGTTATAGGAGCTAGGAAGGAAACTGATCAGAAACAAGTAAAGGATTACTTTAAACCTAAACCTCACCAGAGGACCCCAGCCAAAACCAGAATCCAGAGTATGATAAATCAATATTCATTTCATTCACTTCTTCATAAGCATTTTATTAAGGACCTTCTGTGTGCCAAGGCACCTGTCTAGGTACTGAGGAGATAGTATGAACAAAAATTCCTGTCTCATGACTTTACATTCTAATAGAGAAGATAAAATTAAAAAAAAAAAGTAGTGGAGTTTGCGTCATGGCTCAGCAGATAACTAACCCGGCTAGCATTCATGAGGACTTGGGTTCAATCCCTGGCTTCACTCAGTGGGTTGGGGATCTGGCATTGCCATAAGCTGTGGTGTAGGTCACAGACATGGCTCAGATCCTGTGTTGCTATTGCTGTGGCATAGGCTGACAGGTAGCTCTAATTCAACACCTAGCCTCCATTAGCTGCAGATGCAGCCCTAAAAAAGATAAAAGACAAAAATAAAGTAAAATAAAATAAAAATTTAATAATTAAAAACATCTTGGAGGTCCCTGGTGGCCTAGTGGTTAAAGGATATGGTATTGTCACTGCTGTGGCTTGGGTCACTGCTATGACACAGGTTAGATCCCTTGCCTGCCAACTTTTGCATGCAGTGGGAATAGCCAAAATAAACAAATAAAAATGTTTTTAAAAACGCTATATGGAATGTTGGATGGTGGTAGGTACTAAGGAAAATAAAGTAGGAAGAGGAAATAAGGGAAATAAAATTTTAGATGGGGTGGCCAGAAATGGCTTCACAGACAAAACTACATTTGCGTTATGACCTGAAAGAGGAAAGCTACATATTTCAGGATAGAACAACCAGCTGGAGGGAAACATCAAGCACAAAAGCCTGGAGGTAAAGGAATGTCAGGCAACTTTGAGGTTCAGTTATCTAAGAATGATGGGGTAGGGTGGTGAAGGGTTTGGGAGATGGTGTAGACCCTGGTAGGTCACTAAACACTTTACCTTGAATTTAGGGAAGATGAGAAGCCACTGGAGTTTTACGCAGAACGATGATGATGAGATTACTTTTCGCTTCTATGTTACGAATAGAGTGGAGAAACATAGTGACCAAGGATGGAAGATCAGTTGGAATGTATTGCAATAATAGTTAGGTGGTTTGGACCGTGATGTAGCAGTGAAGGTCCTCTTTTATTCATTGTGGTCAATAGTATTTTCTGATGAATCAGATGCAGGATGTGAGAAAAATCAATAACGACTCCAAGGTTTTTCAGTTTTAGCAAACTAAAAGAACAGAACTGCTATTTACTAAAATAGGAAGATAGAAGAGCTGGAGGAGGAAATTGGGGAGTTCAATACTGGACATATTAAATTGAAGATTCCAGTTAAACTTACAAATGGTAATGTCTAATAGGCAGATGGATATCAGTTTGGTATTCATAGAAGCAGTACAGAGAAAAGATAAAAAAAATGTAGAGTACAAGTAATCTTTAAAACCACAAGACGGGAGTTCCCTAGAGGCGCACCAGGTGGGGGATTCAGTGTTGCCATTTCTGTGGCTCAAGTCAGGTCAGGTCGCTGCCCTGGAACAGGTTTGATCCCTGGCCCCAGAACTTACACATGCCACAGTTGCGGCCAAAAAAGTAAAAATAAATAAAACCACAAGACTAAAGGAGATTATGGGAGAGTGAATGTAGAAAGAAAAGGGTCCAAAGAGAGAGTCCTAAGATTTACAAATACAGTATTTCTAATAAGGTGGAGCCTCTACCTTACTCTCAGAAGATGAATCTTAATTATTCAAAACCAAGTATGATACTTGCTAGAGTGAGCCAGTGATTCAGCTCTGGTCAGTACAAGATTAGTCTAACTTGTATCCAAGGGAAGAGGATAGTAGAAAGGTTTCCATGCTTTTAAAGAGAAGAAATTTTCTTTTTCTACTTTACAATCATGCCTGCATAACACTGGGAAGGAACTGTGGCAACCATTATGCAATCATTGGGGGGACTAAGCCACATGCCGAGCTTGGCAGAGGGCAAAGTTGAAGAAAATATGGATCCCTCATATACTGTTGAGCTGCTAAATAAATCAGCCCTAGAGCCACTCTGCACCTGGATTTTTTGGTTATGTTTAGTGTTTTCACTACTTATAGGCAATAGTATCTGGTTACCATAATCTCATTACTTTTTCTTTTCATGGCCACGCCTGTGGCATATGGAAGTTCCTGGGCTAGCAGCTGAATCAGAGTTGCAGCTGAGGCCACAGCCACATCAACACCAGATCC
>PVHT020000065.1:7071166-7145947 GCA_004024745.2 Catagonus wagneri
AGGCTAGGGATCAAACCCATGTACTCATGGGTACTAGTTGGGTTCACTATCGCTGGGCCACAACGGGAACTCCTACTGTTGGTATTTTTCAAAAACAGATTAAACTTCCCTCCCTTTTTTTTAGTATGCTGGTAAAAAGAAGTCTTGTGACTGACCAAAGGGCACATGAGTTGGATTTGAATCTAGATCTTCTGGGACCAAGTCTAGAGTTCTGTTCACAATATGTGGTGGGGGGAGGGTTATCTCCAGTTTCAGACACTAGTCAAACTGCTGTAGTTTTCCACAAAATTCCCACGTTACATTTGCCCTTTATAATGCAAGTATTTCCTATTTCCATTTACAATTTAGTCTGAAACAGAATCTTACAAACTCAATCAGACAGGATATAAAAGTCATTAAAACCAACGACCAACCTAAAATCAAATATCCTAAAACAACATCCTGGACCAATTACTTTAACTTGAACTGGCTACTTTCTTATCTTTTTTTTTCTTTTTCGGCTGCACCTGTAGCACATGGAAGTTCCTGGGCCAGGAATCAAATCTGAGCAAGAGCTGTGACCTCTGCCAAAGCTGTAGCAATGCTAGATTCTTAATACACTGTGCCATGCCTGGGGTCGAACCAATGCCTCCACAGAGACAAGAGGTATCATTAACCCACTGTGCCACAGTAGAAACTCCATTTTTTTTTTTTTTAATGGCCGCACCCACAGCACATGGAAGTTCCCGGGCCATGGACTGAATCTGAGCCACAGCTGTGGCAACACTGGATCCAGATCCTTTAACACTCTGTACCAGGTGGGGGATCAAACCTGTGCCTCCAAGCTGCTTCAGTCAGGTTCTTAGCCCACTCTGCCATAGTGGGAACTCCTCCTCCTCATATCTAACCTCAATCTGTTGGGACTGTACACTCAGAAAATATAGGCCCTGGTGCTTAAATGACACACAGAGTACAGCATGAAGTTATCAGATTCTTTTGGCAAGGAGTCATTATGACATAGGTGATGGATACAAAGGTGAGGAAGATAAAGTTTGCACAGTTCTGCCACTCTAACATGCCTATTCAAAAGCCATAATGGACTATTTTTCTCCAAAAACTATAAATAAAAATTTAATATTTCACACAGATCTGACAAATCTGAGAATCACTCAGTCATCTGATAACCAATAAATCAGAAGGTAAAATGAAAAACCTTGCCAAAACATTTAATAGCTCAATTTTTATTATCTTTACTAATCTTTTCATTCTATTCTTCAATAAATCTAAACGTACCTACTAGACTTTTATAAACTTAACGCTGACTTTTGCTTCAACCTGAGGATGAAATATGGAATACCAATTTCTATGATGAAGAGTGATTATAAAATACAGTTCAGCTGAACATTTAGCCAATCTCTCAAAGCACAATAAACCAGTTTTAGATTAGCTATGATTCATCCACTTTTAAAAAGATTTACATTGTGGAGTTCCCGTCGTGGCTCAGTCGGATTCAGTGGTTAACGAATCCGACTAGGAACCATAAGGTTGTGGGTTCAATCCCTGGCCTTGCTCGGTTAAGGATCTGGCGTTGCCGTGAGCTGTGCTGTAGGTTGTAGACGCGATCCTGCGTTGCTGTGGCTGTGGTGAAGGCCAGTAGCTACAGCTCCGATTAGACCCCTAGCCTGGGAACCTCCATATGCCGCGGGTGTGGCCTTAGATAAGGCAAAAAGACAGAAAAAAAAAAAAGATTTACATTGCAAGGAGAAATGTGATAATGAAATTATCTAAAGTAACCAGAAAAGTACAAAAGTCTTTGAGAAGACTGAATGCAGACATATAGCCAAATCAAAAGTCACTGGTTAGGGAGTTCCCTGGTGGTCTAATGGTTAGGACTTGATGCTTTCACTGCTATGGCTCAGTTCAGTCCCTGGTCTGGGAACTGAGATTCCCACAGCATGCTACTGCACACGAAAAAAGAAAAATAAAAAAGAGAGAGGAACAAAGACTACAGTTTTCCCCGAGTTCAGTTGCTAATACAGGATGCTGGTTCTACCAAAACTAAGATGTGAACATAGATGTTTAATCCAAAAAAAAAAAATTGTAAAAGTGGAGTATCATAGATTATCCTTTCCTAGTTATGAAATACCAGAAGGCAAATTCTATGTTTAACAATACCAGCTTCCATTTGATAACACTTTCTGGTTTCTGAAGAGCTCACAGGGATACCTCATTAACAATACCGATGCATGTTAGGATCATCATGTAGCTGAGAAATCTGAGACAGAGAGACTAAGTTCCCTTGCCCAAGGTCAAAAAATCAATAAAAATGCAGGGGCAGATTTTGTTCAATATTCATTCATTCAACAAATATCTAGAACACTAAGACTATGTGCTAGAAACTAGTCAATGGTAGAGAGAGACCAGGCCCTTCCTCTCCAGGACTTTACATTCTAATGGAAGTAAACACAAACAACACAGATAATTTCAGATAAACGCTATAAAGAGAACATGGTAATTGGAGAGTGACTGATTGCAAAATGGCACAATCAAAGGTCAGAGATGGTCTAAGGAGATGACACCTGAACTGAGACCTGAACGATGAGGACAAATCATCTGGGTAAAGGTATCTAAGAACATTTGAAGCAGGCAGAGGAAAATGCAAGTACGATGCCCTGAGGGCAGAAATGATCTTGCTCAAGTGGAACCAGGAAAATGGAGTGTTTAGATAGTAGCCTGACTATATGGAGTCCATAGGACACTCTAGGAGATAGGTGGGATGATATGATTTATGCCTTAAAGAAATCTCTCAAGCTGCTATATGAAGAAACAACTGTAATACAACCAGGTAGAGGAAGCCTTGAGCTTCAAAAGTACTGCTAATGGGTCTAGTACTTGGAGAACACTCCTAGAAAGTACATATATGGGTGCTTTTTGAGACCTTATATATACGTTGTATACTTTACAAACTTGCATAATTTTTAAAGCTAAATTGTAAAGATGTAAGGGTGGAAGCAGAAAAACCAACTAGAATGCTACTCTAACAGTCCAAGACTGAGGTTTGGTAACTCAGGAATAGTGGAGGTGAAAAGTAGTGGACTGTGGAATACACCTTTGAGGCATAGTAAACGGGTCTTCCTGATGGAAAAGCAACTCCCCCAGGGGATATCTGCAATACCTGGAGACATCTTTTGTTGTCACAGTTAGTATGGGAGGGTTGTGCTGCTGGCACCTACGGGTAGAAGCCAAGGATGCTTCTAAACTATAATGCACGGCAGTGGTACAAAACAAGAGTTATCTGGCCAAAATATGTCAGTAGTGCTGAGGCTGAGAAATCCTGCTCTAGACTGATTCTAAGTTATTGCCATCACAGAATACCTATACTTCCGAAAGAAGAATGTACCAAAAACTAGAAATGGAGGTTCTTACTTACTTTCAGTATTTAGAGACAACTAAAACTGTGGTATACATGAATTAAAGTTTATTACTTTGGAGGTAAATTATATCACTCTACAGTTAACAGTATGTTAAGACATATTTGTATATAACTCTAATTAGTAAAATATGAAAAAATCAATTACTGATCAATAAATGTCATTTATTGGGCAGACCAATTCAATTAAAAAAAAATCTTATTTAGCAATACCACCTAATACTGCTTTTAGTTTTTTTTTTTTACCACCAGTTATGCTTAAATCTGTAATCCAATAAATTCACTGCTTTCCCAAATACAAATTTCTCCCAAATCTAAAGAGATGGCTATGCACAATTAAAAAGATAATCAGAGCTAAACGGATAGCATGGTAGGAAAAGCTCATTAGAGGGAAATGATGGTCCACTTGTATCTATGTGCATGTAACTGCTAGGTTATCTGACTTACTTTGGTCCTTGAGCAAGTGGACACAGTAATTTCAGGCATCAAGAAGACTGCAGCACAGTTCTCTCTACTCAAGACCAGCAATGGAGAAAGTGCACTTTGAAACCTAACTCACAAAACACAAAATACTTTATTTGGTAAAGTTCATTTTACCTCATTCTTTGTCCCCTCAAAGGAAAGAATTTGGGGGGGGGGGGATCACTGCGATCAACTCCTAAAGCATCCTAATGAGTCTGAAACTACTATCATTAAGTTATATGCTACAATATGAGCTGAAGGTCTGAAGAAACGTCAGAAATTACCCGGTAATTGAAGTAGATAACAGAAAATACAAATAATAACAATCATCATCATCTAGCCCCAGGACGGCAATACAACACATTATATTTGAATTCTCATAGGCTGCAGCTGGGGAAAACTATTTCTAAAAAGCCACGTGGTCAACTTTGGTCAGGAAATGGATGCTGTTCTTAACTTCAAGAAACTCAGTAAAAGTGGCTAGGGATACGTACATACTAGGTTACAAATCCTGTTTAAAACTGAGTTTTAGGAACAATCACGGTAAGGTAAAGAAAAAGGCAGTCATAACCTCACTCACATTATTTACACAAAACCTTCGAAATAAGCTCCAGAACTAAGGCCTCCACCCTGAATTCATCCCCACTTTTGATAAAACTAAGAAATCTGACAAAGTAGAAGTAAAATACAGGGACACTTTACTACCCTGAAAATCACGCCGCGTTCCCGCTAGCCTGGGCGGACGTTTTCGGGAGCATCATCGCGCCGCGTCGCGGGCCCAATTCTCCCAGGCGCACTCCTGGCGGCAGCGCTCTGGAGAGTCACTGTTGCGCTGTCGTTACGCCTATCGACGTCATCCCTTCCCCGTGGATACAAAGCACGACCCTCGGAGGAAAACCCACCCACACTACTTCCCTGAGGCAGCGACCGATAAGAAACTACTCCTTTTCTTCGGGCTTTCCAAAACTCTAGCAATCTGCTGCCTCATTGCCAGTCTTACCACCACCCCTACGTGACCGCCACACACCCTCAACCCCAGAACGCAGAGAGGAAGCGCCGAAAGCAACCCCATTCTC
This sequence comes from Catagonus wagneri, assembly GCA_004024745.2. Lineage (NCBI taxonomy): Eukaryota > Metazoa > Chordata > Mammalia > Artiodactyla > Tayassuidae > Catagonus > Catagonus wagneri. The sequence continues at coordinate 7,076,114 of PVHT020000065.1, forward strand.
GCGAAACCGAAAGACAATTCTCGCGACATCTCGCTGTCCTCACCCTCCCCAGCCCCACCCCCATACCAGCTCGTTGCTTCAAAACACCGCGAGATTTTCTCCTTTTAGTCTCCGCCCCTTTACGGCACGATGGTCGCACAAGAATGTGATACTGCCTCGACGGCCGCCATTTTCTTTCTTTCTTAGCAGTTGGCAGAGAGGTCTCTACGAAGAAGCGGTAGCGGCCACTGTAGTGTAAGCATGGCAGATTATTCAACAGTGCCTCCACCCTCCTCTGGTCCAGCTGGTGGTGGAGGCGGCGGCGGTGGCGGTGGAGGAGTTAATGATGCTTTCAAAGATGCGCTGCAGAGAGCCCGGCAGGTAAGTCTGGACCGCGCGGCGGGATCCCAGTGGCTCACGGTAATTGGCCGCTGGCTGAGTAGGCCGCTACCTCGCGCCTGAGCAAGAGGAAAGAAGTGCCTTTCCGGGCTCTGAATTGTGAAGAGGCTCACGTTTCCCCAAGTTGGTAATGCCGATTAGAGGCTGGAACTCAGTTTTGTGTCCTCGGTGTCTAAGCCACTTTGAACCCCGACGCGAACTACGCGAAGATGGCTGTAGGTTTTTCTCCCGTTTCTGCGGCACTCACCCTTTTTTTCCCAAGGAGTTAGATTTCCTTTTTCTCAGAGCGAACATTCTTCTCCATGGGATAAAGCGCGCGTAGTTTTACACAATAGTGTGGAAGCTTCTGGTAATGAGTTTGGGAAAGGACTGGGGTCTGTCCGCAGGAGCCGTAGTGAGGAAAGGTATCTGTCGTTAAAGCATTCTTTAGAGCTTCCAGCCCATTCGAGCTCTATCGCAATTAATCTTACGGTGCCATTCGCTTTCACACCTCCAAGAATTACGAGGGCACTGGTATCCCGGGTTGGAATCCCTCCTCAGGGCGGGATTGACTTGTTTTATACGATTCCTTCTCCCTTATTTCTCAAAATGGCTTCAGGCCCATTATACCCGAAGTTTCAATTTGAATCTACCTCTCAGTTCGGAGTCGTAAACTGACCAGACCTCTTTGTATTACGTAGGTGCGTACATTTGCCCTGAAGTCACTTCTTTCCTAAACGAAAGCTGTTTAAAAAAAAAGAAAGTATGTTGTGCTCCAGGATGTAATTTAAAACTTTACCTTCGTTAAATAGTCCCTTAGGATAATTATAACTTTAGAATGTATGTTGTTGGTATGGTCTTGGTGTTTAAGCAAAAGAGTCTTCTCGTTATGACCTGATGAACATTAGGTGCTAGACGTTTTTAGAGTACAGTGTTAAACTAATGGTAATCAGAAACTAGTCTTGTAATATATTTTCATTGCATTAGAAGTTGACTTCGTTAACCTATTTTTTATCCTCCAGTTGGTTAAAGGATTGTCAGAATCCATAAAATCTGGTTACAGGATTGTCAGAATCCATAAAACCTGTACTAATGTAGCAGATTGCCCAAATTTTCATAGTATGAACATACTAATAAAAATGTACCTGTATTTGTTTGTAATCAAAAATGTTTCCGAGTCAACAGAAAGACATTAATAAAAACTAAGTGCAATTTCTTCATTTAATTTTTATTTGTTTTTTTCTGAACATGTTTAGAATAGCAACTGAAACATAATGACAGGAACTCTGTTAGAGGAGTTTTATTATAGATTGGATTGGAAGACTCACCTGAATTAATCTTATTCAACCAGCAAATTAATTTGTGCCACACAATGTACTTAGATACTGGAGACTTTTTTTAATGTGTTAATTGGGTTTTTGCCTTCTTTGAAACTATGATATAGTCAAAGGGTAGGCAAAATATGGGCACTGTTAATTAGAATTGTACTGTGAATCAGGTACTGTCCACAACACCAGGGAGTGGGGTTCCTAACTGCCAAAGTAAAGGACTGATACTTTAAGCAAGGCATTAAAGAATGACTGAGAGTTTGCCCAGTGGAGAAAGAAGCAGCATGTGCAGAGATTTGAAGGCTTGGGGGATGAAAGACCATAAGAGTGACGTTACTGGAGAATAGGGTTGAGTAGGGGAAGGAGAGTGGAAAAATGAGGTGAGAAAGGGTACAGGTGGATACAACTCTCTGAAGAGAATTATGTTAGCTTCTGTATATATATATATATATATATATATATAGAAATTGTCCTCAAGCTATGGAATTTCTTGTCATCTGCTATATGCCAGTAGGTCAGCTGCCCCATGTCCTTGCTGTAATGATTTACAAATATCTTTACTGTAATTTGATTACAGAATTGATCTTAAATTTAAGTTTCTACAGAATTGATCTTAAAGTTGAGATAATCAAGTTTAGCATTTCAGTTGAATTACCCCTTCTGATTACATTTGAGAATGGCTCCATATATCGATTGTAGCTGGTTTTCTGATTATATAAGTGAAATATGAGGGAAAATGGGTGAAAGGAACAAGTTAGGTTAATATTTGAGCTAGTTTTTCCTTATCTGTATTAAATGCATGCTGAATTACATTTCCAAAATCCCCATCTAACCTTAAGTTTCTTTTCTTTGTCCTCAATATTGTTCTTTGTTCTTTGGAAGGAAGAGGTATAAGAACAGTGTCTTGCCCTCAGAGAGCTGTGTACTGGTGGGGAAGCTCTTGGTGTTTCAGCTGGACAGTTCTTTGTTATGCGTGAAAGCAGAACAAACGATTAGAATCCCTGGTTCCTATCTATCTAGTAAATGCTAATGCTAGCAGCATTTACTCAGCTGATTGTTGCCATCTGGCAGTTTAGACCGAGTTGCCCAATCTTTTTTCCAGAGAATTCTAATAGCTTATTTTTTTTCATGTGAAGATTGCAGGTTTTTATAATATTCTGTGAGCTAAATCTAGCATGAAGGCATCAGATTGCTTCTCTAGTTTAGGGTTTTCAACCTGTATACTTTAGAAATTTATAGATCAAGATTGAAATTCTTTGGTTAGATCTTCAGTGATCACGGTAATCATAATAAGTTCTGTCTCTGAAATATTGGAAAATTAAAACGTATCTATCTACTTTTTTTCTGCTTAAGATTATATGAAGATAGAAGTGAACCAGAGACTAAGAGTGGTAGATCATAGGTTAAGCAAGAATATCAACCCTCATCACTTACCCTCTAAAAAACTATTAAATTAGTCGATAAGTACTCACTTCTTGAATCTCTTCCTTAATAATTGTAAAGATGATTCAGACTGCATTATGTTGTTTAAATGCAATGAAAAATTTGACAAATAGAATTGTTGGCTTTTTACTTACCATTAATCTCTTCTGAGAAAACTAAGTTTGAGTGTGATCTCTTTTTGAAAACATTTTGAGACAGGTTAGCGTGATTATAATAATTCCTGAGCTGTTGAGAGGAGGCAGTGTTAATAAAATGGTGGTCTAGTACTATTTCTAGCCTCTTCACATTTCTTTTGTGTTTGTTTGTTTGTTTGTTGTTGTTTGTTTGCTTGCTTTTTAGGGCCCTGCCAGCAGCCTATGGAGGTTCCCAGTCCAGGGGTCAAATGAGAGCTACAACTGCTGGACTACACCACAGCCACGAGGGATCTGAGTCACACCTGTGAGCTACGCCACAGCTCACAGCAATGCTGGATCCTTAACCCAACTGAGTGAGGCCAAGGATCGAACCCGCAATCTCATGGTGTGCACAATGGGAACTCCGTATCTTCGCATTTCTGGTGCATAGGAACTGAATCCCTTAGGACCTAGCCCGTAGTAGTACTCAATGTTTATTGAAACATAGGTTTAGTGAATTAAAATAGTATGAAATGAAATACTGTTTTGAAAATAATTGTGTTCTTTCAAAATAGATATCTTTGACCAGTAGAAATAAAAACTTTAGTTTTTAAAATTAAATAAGTCTTGTGAATCTTGCTTTATTGTTAAATTGTAATGCACTGATTTCTTCATAGTAACTGGCAATTTATATGCTACATATTAGGCTCTACTAATTCATATCTTATATGAATTCATTTAATTCTCAAAATTATCCTACACTGCTAAGTGTAGAACCTATCTCTTTTTCACACAAAAGATAAATGAACAAAATGCTTAAGGAAATTTGGCAAGGTCAAAACAGTACAATGGTAGAACCAGAATTACATCCCAAAGCTCAAATGCTGAAAATGAAGAGATAGTCATTTTTAAATTAAGAAAATTAAGTAATTTATTTCTGAAAATCAGCTTTTTGCTTTTCTTGTTTGTTATTTTATTGTTTTAATCTTTAAAATCAAGTGGAATGATTGGTAGTCTCTTAAATTTCCTTTGAATTCCAAAATTCTTGGGCTCTAGGAATAATCAGTGAAGGTGGAAGATGCTAAAACAGTGGAAGCACCCAGAAAAAATTTACTCCTTAGAAAAGCTGGGAGGATCCAAATGGAAAGCTTGAATTTTTATTGTAAATTAAAATCAGGGGCGTTCCCGTCGTGGCTCAGTGGTTAATGAATCCAACTAGGAGCCATGAGTTTGCGGGTTCCATCCCTGGCCTTGCTCAGTGGGTTAAGGATCCGGCGTTGCCATGAGCTGTGGTGTAGGATGCAGACGCAGCCACGTTGCTGTGGCTGTGGCGAAGGCCGGCAGCTACAGCTTCTGTTAGACCCCTAGCCTGGGAACCTCCATATGCCACGAGTGCGGCTCTAGAAAAGGCAAACAAACAAAAAAAATCAGAAGATATTGTCTACACAATTCTACTAGTCTCATAAGAATTTTATTTAGTTAGAGGTTGGATTTTAGGGATTACTGTTTCTCTTAAATTAATCCTGTGTAGTGAAGTATGTATTTTCTGTTTATCTTGGAGAATTGTTCAGATATCCAAGATATTAGTGTTTTTACTGAAAGCTCTCCTCTGATGTCTTTTTATTGGTTCTCTCTCTCTTTTTGTATTTTTAGGGCAGCACCTGTGGCATATGGAAATTCCCAGGCTAGGAGTCAAATCAGAGCTGCACCTGCCGGCCTACACCACAGCCATGGCAACACTGGATCCTTGACCCACTGAGTAAGGCCAGGGATCAAACCCGCATCTTCATGGGTACTAGTGGGGTTTGTTACTGCTGAACCACAACAAGAACTCCTGGTTCTGAATTTTTGGGATGGTTTTAACTGGTACTTCTGAGTGAACTAAGGATCAACTTTCGGTTTTATTTGGATAATTTTAGAACTATTCAGTTAATAGTGACGTATAAATAAATATAATTTTTCTCTGTGCAGAAGATCCTTGGATTTCAAAGAGTGCTGCTTTGCAAACTCATAGAGTTTATAAAAGCTAACTGCAGAAGGTATAACCAGCGTAAATCATTTTTCTTTGTTAATATTACTGTTTTCTCTGACCTGAAATACTTTCCTTACAACATCAGCGTTCAGCAGTTTATTAAAGTTCCTAAGGAACAATTCAAATGCTGATTGCTTGAAAACTGAAGGGTGCAAAAGCAGTTTTCAGGTATGGTAAAGAAAACTCTAGAAATAAGATTTTAGGAGTTCTGTCGTGGCATAGTGAAATGAATCTGACTAGGAACCGTGAGGTTGCAGGTTCAATCCCTGATCTCAATCAGTGGGTTAAGGATCCAGCATTGCTGTGATCTGTGGTATAGGTTGCAGACACGGCTCAGATCTGGTGTTGCTGTGGCATCGGCCAGCAGCAGCAACTCCAATTAGAACCCTAGCCTGGGAACCTCCATATGCACGGGTGCAGCCCTAAAAAAACAAAAGACAAGGGAAGGAAGGAAGGAAGGAGGGAGGGAAAATTTTAATTAAATTAAAGATATAAATAGGCTCTTGAGAAAGTGAAAAATGATTAAGGTGTGTTAGAGTGACCAAAGCTGCAGAGTCAGGAAGTATATATTTTGTATACCTTTTTTTAGTCAGGCATTTTTGTACTTAATATGCTTTGTGTTAGGTGTTTGCATTTATAGATGAGGAAAAGGGAAATCTGGGAACCTTAAGAAGTACATTTGGTATATGCGAACAAATATATTTATCAGGAAGTATGTGATACATACTGGGTTTAAGATGTTGACCACTCTTTTTTTCTTTTTCCTTTTTATTGCCCAATGAATTTTATTGCATTTATATTTGTACAACAATCATCACAACTAAATTTTATAGCATTTGCATCCCAAAACCTCAGTCATCCCCCACTCCCTCAAGTTGTTGACTACTCTTAATCCTATTTTATAATTATGATGAAGCTTATCATGGAAAATTTCAGACATACTCAGAATTGAAAGAATAATGTCATAAACTTTAATGAGCTCATTACCAGTCTTTGGTGATTATCCCTTATAGTAATAATTTCCATGGAGATATATAGAAATTGACTTCACCATTGACTTACTATGTAACCTTAGTTAAGATACCTCTTAAAGATTTTTTTTCAGTTGTAAAATGGGTATCTATGTCAGTAAGAACTCTTCCTCATAGAATTGTAATGATTCAATGACAGAATGAGTGTAAAACTTTTATTATAATTTAGAGTTTGGCCTGTTGCTGGTCCTCAGCAATATTAATTCCATTTCCCCTTTCATAGAAAAATTCAGTGAATATCTCCTAATTGTGCCCTACTTGTGACCCGAGGCTGGTATTTCTTGTATGATGTCAAGTGCAACCACTTTCTTGCCACACTCTAAAAGTGAAGTTTCTTTTTTTTTTTTTTTGGTCTTTTTAGGGCCTCATTCTCAGCGTATAGAAGGTCCCGAGCTAGGGGTCGAATCAGAGCTGGAGTTGCTGCCTTCCACCACAGTCACAGCAATGCCAGTTCCAAGCCGCATCTGCAACCTACACCACAGCTCACTGCAATGCCTGATCCTTAACCCACTATGTGAGGCCTGGGATCAAACCTGCATCCTCATGGATACTAGTTGGGCTCGTTACTGTTGAGCCACCACGGGAACTCCCTAAAGATTAAGTTTCTAACAATGAAATGATTTATGGTTCTATAGTTCAGACTTTTCTTAGCCATGCAACTTCTCGGGCTTCCCTTCACACCTTTGCGTGTTTCTTGAGAAAAAATTGTCCGGTAGAAGTATAATGCAGGTCACATTTTATTTAACCCAACATATTTAAAATATTACCATTTTAACATGTAATAAAAATTTTGAGATGCTTTTTACATTCTTTATAGCTGTTCGAAGGTTTCAATATCTGGTGTGTATTTTACATTTGAAGTACATCTCAGTTTGGGCTAAACATGCCAAGTACTCAGTAAGCAAATGTGACTAGCATTTATCTTACAGACAGCTCAGCCTTAGCATCCTATAAGGTGTTCACATTTTCTATGTGCCAACACACGTCTTTTGAAGGGTCATGGGAGAGAGCCATGGAAAAGACAGAATTAGGATCCAGGTTTTCCTCAAAGCTGTTTAGTCAGTCTAAAGATTTGTAATTATTTCTTTATTTTTGTAGAGATGTAGCAGAAGCTTAATTCTAGATGATGATTGTTAACTCTGAAGTTATTAATGGTAGTAATAAATTGAACTGAAATTTCCTATCAAGTTAATTTTCTTATGTAATAAACTAGCATGGAAATATGTGAGGAAATTTAGGACTGAATACTTATGTCGTAGTTATGCTATCCTTAATGGTGATGTGTTTTGTTTTTTAAGATTGCAGCAAAAATTGGAGGTGATGCAGGTACATCACTGAATTCAAATGACTATGGTTATGGGGGACAGAAAAGACCTTTGGAAGATGGAGGTAAGTTCTAGCCATACATATTTAAAGTTTTTTTTTTTTTACAGAGTTTTTTGAAATTATTTTCAGTATTTTTCAAATGTTCTTTTTTTTGAGACATTACTTTTATCATAAGGTTCCTAAAATTGTAAGGTTTATATTGGCCTCAGAAGGAGAGGAGGGGAAAAAAGAGACCTAGACAAGGTAGGTAAAATTTGAGTTAACCAGCCAGTTTTGTCTTATCATCCTTCTTTGAAGATTGTGCCAGATTGACAGTTTGCACAGACAACTTGTTAATATACTGAAGAACAAAAATATAAAATGTTTAGGAAACATTTCACTGGTTTTTTCATCATACATTAATTAATCTGAGATGCTGTATTTTCATTATTTTGCTGTTTCAGATTTCACTTTAAAGGTTGAAGTTGCTGTAGTTTGCTACTTTAGTGTGTTGCAGGTTATACCATTTTTTGTTACTTTTCTGTTTGTTTTAGTACCTCGTTTTGTGTTTCAGGTTTAACTCAAAATGTGGCTTAAACAGTGGATATACAGTGCCTTGTATTTTTTTAAAACAAAACATAATTGTTGAAGCTTCTGAACTTAGAAGTCTGCACGTATTTTTTGTTTTAGATTTGATGTTATGAATTTTGATACATTTTCTTTTTGTCCTTTTATTTTTTTTTTTTTTTTAAGGAGGATTCTGAATGAGCCTATTGAATGTATTTGTAGCTTTTGACCAGGAGTGCTTGGTTTCCTTTTATTTAAGTGTCTTTCACATTTACAGTGAGGTTTTAATATACAAAAAAATGAGCTAATGATGCTTCAGATGTTGTATGTAATGTATTCTTTTTATTTTATGTGTAGATGGCTCTTGGACAAGTCCGAGCAGTACAACACACTGGGAGGGAATGCCCTCTCCTTTTAAAGGCAGGAATTTTTATTTATTACCTGTGTTCAGTATGTAAACGTGAAATAAACCAGTGGATTCTTAAATGGACACAAATATTTCTTGGATTCTGTGTCTGAATTTTTGCTGCACAACATTCTGATGTTTAATCATTTAAGTTTGAAGGGGGGAGGAGAATGTAGTACTTTCAGCTGTAGGTTGCCTATTCTAAGGTATGCATTATATTCATCTGTAAAGGATGTAGATAAAGATGAAGTCATAGTTGTCTGAGTTTCTGCTGAAGTTTATGCTGTGAAATGTTTGGTTAGGAAAAATAGAACAGCTTAGATTGAGATTGCCTTGTAATGTGATTTTTTATTTATTTTGCATAGCTTTGTGGTCACTGTCAGATACACTCAATTTTGGATATGTTAAATTTTCACATTTTGATAGTTTTTTTTCCTTCCAATCTTCAGTTTCTACAGTGGGAAGCATCATTAGACTTTAGCATGTGATATTTTGCTAGTAACGGACTGAATATTTTGTCTTGTATCATTCTAAAGTGCTTAACATACATTAAGGTCAGTGATTTGATTCAGTAAAAAAATTTTTTTTTATTAAATGTCTGTGCATCTTTTAAACATGAAGAGAATGAAAAAAAACGTAGTTTTATTTCAATTACTAAGTGTTTGGGCTGAGTTTTGACAATTTTGATTCAAATGATAAATCATACCCTCAGCTATTTCAATAAGTATTTATATTTGTCTTCTTGCTTGGGCATGGGGAACTAGGTCTTATGTTTGTACTTATTGGCAAAAAATTAAAAGACTCTTAAATTTTGCAGATCAACCAGATGCTAAGAAAGTTGCTCCTCAAAATGACTGTAAGTATTTTTTTTTTTTTTTTTTTTGGTCTTTTTGCCTCTTCTAGGGCCACACGTGGCATTTGGAGGTTCCCAGGCTAGGGGTCTAGTCGGAGCTGTAGCCGCTGGCCTATGCCACAGCAACGCAGGATCCGAGCTGTGTCTGCAACCGACACCACAGCTCACGGCAATTTCGGATCCTTAACCCACTGAGCAAGGCTAGGGATTGAACCCACAACCTCATTGTTCCTAGTTGGATTCGTTAACCACTGAGCCATGACGGGAACTTCTGTAAGTATTTATTTTTAAGTTGGCTTTAAAAAGCTAAAGTAACTGTAGATTTTAATATCAGGGCTTTTGTTGGGTATCTTGAAGATAAATTGGAAGCCATAAATTTTCATTTTGAATGAATTTATTTGTGAAGATACACTTCCTGTCTTTATGGTCTTTCCCTTCAGTTATGGCCACATATATATATATTAAGATTTGATTATTAAATTACTTTACATATTCAATTTATTTTATTGTTTCATTTCTAAATCTTTTATTGTTTCATTTCTAACTCACTTGAAAAAGGGGTTTTTTTTTATGCCATTGCTTAAAATTTCTGCCCTTTTCACTGACTTTCTTGCCCACTGTCATTGCTGACTTAAGTATTCTGCATGAAATTTTGCTCTCTTCAAGGTATTGTTTGTGCATCAGGGAAAGACTTTAGAATAATTTAATATTATATTGGTAAACATGTCAACTTAAATTTAAAATTTTCATTTTATTTAATTTTTTGGTAGCTTTCGGAACACAGTTACCACCGATGCATCAGCAGCAAAGGTATAGTGAAGTAAAAGCTTTTCGAAGTGTACTTTACAAGTTTTAGTTGAACTATAAGTGAAATACTACCAAGTTAGTGTGTAGTGGATAGGTGTGTCCGCTTTTTTTGTTTGTTTTTGTGTGTAATTCATTTCACCTCTATAGATGATAGAGAACGATCAGGTCTTTTTTTTTGAATAAGGTGCCATTTGTAATTTGAAAGGACGGGTAGAATTAGCCATATTTTAGAAGAACTAAGGTGAATTAAAATAACTGTTAAAGATGACATTTGCTTATAGCAGAAATTGGCATAACACTGTAAATCTACTATACTTTAATTAAAATATAAATTTTAAGAAAAGATGACATCTCCCGAACCATATCCCAATTCCTTTGTGTTCATGCCTGCAGATTGTTCCATTCACCACACCTTCCTCACTTGATATGTGTCACCTTAATTAAGATTCTGGCTTCAACTATTCAAGCCCCATATTTTGTTTTTTTGGGGTTTGTTTTGGGTGTTTTGTTTGTGGGTTTTTTTTTTTTTTTTTTTTTTTTTGCTTTTTAGGACCGCACCTGCAGCACATGGTGGTTCCCAGGCTAGGGGTCCACCTGGAGCTAGAGCTGCCAGCCACCATAGCCACATCAGATCGGAGTCGAGTCTTCGACCTACACCACAGCTCATGGCAACACCAGATCCTTAACCCTGTGAGCAAGGCCAGGGATTGAACCCACAATCTCATGGCTCCTAATCGGATTTCGTTTCCGCTGTGCTGTGACGGGAATGCCACCTTTTGGGGGATTTTTTTGTTTGCTTTGTTTTCCCACACATGGCACATGGAAGTTCCTGAACCAGGGATTGAAATCCAAGCTGCAGCAGCAACCTATGCTGTACCTGCGGCAACACCAGATCCTTATTAACCCACTGTCCCAGGCTAGGGATAAAATCCGTGCCACCAGAGACAATGCCGGATCCTTAACCCACTGCACTCTAGCAGGAGCTCTCTCAAGCCCCATATTTTGACATATGTGCCCAGAAACTTAGGTTAAGGCTTTAGGAGTCATTAGATTTCCATTGTTATGTATACCTTGTATATGTAAACAAATTATATTTCTTTGAAGGAAAATGTTTCTGTTATTTCTTAGCAGGTCTGTAATGACAGAAGAATACAAAGTTCCAGATGGAATGGTTGGATTTAGTAAGTAGCCTGATTTTTGTTTTTAAAGCTTTGAAAACATAGTAAAAATATACTTTAACGTCTTTCAGCAAATAATTTTCATTTTTTCTTAATAGTAATTGGCAGAGGTGGTGAACAGATCTCACGCATTCAACAGGAATCTGGATGCAAAATACAGATAGCTCCTGGTAACATTCTCTTGTATTATTTTCAAAGTGACAAGAAAACAAGCTTATCAAGTTGCTAGTGAAAATTATGTTGTTAATCTTTTCTTGGCTTCAGATTCTTGTTTGTTTTTAATTGTAGACAGTGGTGGCCTCCCAGAAAGGTCTTGTATGTTAACTGGAACACCTGAATCTGTCCAGTAAGTGTGAAAATCATATGCCCATCTCTCCTTCATACTAAAGGACATTGTCTCCTGCAGTGTTAATTTTCCCTTTTTCTAGATAGTTTCTAACAGCATACAAACATGCTTTAAAAAATCCGTCCATCTTAACAGAAAACCATCTCTAAACCTCACATTTCTATTTATTTCTCTGTCCTCTTTAACAAAACAACTCCTTAAAAGGTGGTACCTGTCATGTGCCTATTTGTCTTGAACTCCCACCAGTTGGCTTTTTTTCTCACTATTCCATGAAATTGCTCTTTTCAAAGTTATGAATGGCCTCAACATCATTCAGCCTTTTAGCATTGTTTGACACAGTGGACAGCTCACTTAGAGATAGCTACCTCCCTGGCTGCTCTTTCTGAGTTTTTCTGGATTTCCCTGCCTTATCTTCCTGGCCTCTCAACATGAAACTGCCACAAAATTCACTATGTGATACATCTACACATCTCATTTTTTCCTTTCTCCTTTTCTTTTTCTTTTTTTCTTTTTTGGCTGACCCATAGCTTATGGAGTTCCCAGGCCAGGGATCAGATCCAAGCTGCACTCGCGGCAGTGCCAGATCCTAAGCTCATTGTGCCAGCCCAGGGATCGAACCAGCATCCCAGCACACCAAAGATGCCACTGATTCCATTGTGCCACAGCAGGAACTCCTATATATACTTCTTAGATGGCTTCACTTATTTTATTAAATTTCATTTAATGTATAGATTTATATATTACAAGTTTTGTGCAGTTGATCTCTTTCCCAAAATTCCATACTCACATCCAGCTCCCTCCTCAGGATCTCCACTTGAATGTCTATTAGACATTTCAAAATAGATTGTTAAAAACAAAATTGTTTTCCAGCCTGTCTTCTCCCCCGATCCCCCTACCACAGCCAGAATTTTTTTCCCCATGGCACCTGCAGCATGTGGAAGTTCCCAGGCCAGGGGTTGAATAGGAACTGCACCTGAGGCGTGTGCCACAGCCACAGCAACACTGGATCCAAGTCACATCTGCTATCTATGTGGTAGCCTAACAGCAGCATTGAGCAAGGCCAGGCATCAAACCCACATCTTCACAGAGACAGCATTAGGTTCTTAACCTGCCAAGCCACAAAGGGAACGTTCTGTGCTTTTTCTTTAACTCATCTAATTTAACTCATTTCAGTGCATGGCAATTCTTTTTTGATACTTTTTCTTCTACATCTTGTTTAACCGTAAGCAGCTCTTGGTCATTTTTTTCCTCTGTAATTTATTTGGAATCCAGCTTCTTTTCCAACTTTCTTTCTACATTATCACTTTGCCTGTGACACAATTTGCTTATATTATTGCACCATATCTCCATTCTTTTTAGTCTTGTCTAATTATAGTTTAGTCATAGTGATTCTTTTAAAATGTGAATCAGGTCACTACTTCTTATCACTGCTTTACCTAATCGGAGTTCCCTGGTGGCTCAACGAGTTAAGGATCCAGTATTTTCACTAACTGAGTCTCACGTTGATACTGTGGTGCGAGTTAGATCCCTGGCCCCAGAACTTCCACATGCTTCTGTCATGGCCGGGAAAAAAAGAAAAAACATATCCTGTAGTGTTTCCCCATTTAGAATGGAAATCAATGCATTTGTCAATGGCCTGGCTTACCTGTGCCAACTTCTTCATTTAATTTTTACCGTTATTCTAACTCACTCTGTTCTATCCCCATTTAGCCTCTTTTCTATTTTTTCAGCACACCAAGCGTGTTTCTCATTTGAGTCCTTTGCACTTCCTATTTCTTCTCTGGAACATTTTCTCTCAGATATTTTTATAGTCACCCCTCCACTTCCTTCAGATCTTGGCTTAGCTATCTCCCTTATCAGTAAGGTCAATCATAGATTTTGCGTAAAATAGCATCACTTCACACATACACGCACACATTCTCTCCTTATCTTTGATTCTATTTCATTTAACAAATGACACATTTATTTAACATGCTGTTTTTACTTGTTTAATGAAGTTAAGATGTTCTGAAAGAACCTTGTCTGTTTTTTTCAGTGCTATGACCCCATTACCTAGAATAGTACCCAGTATATAGTTGACGTTTCTTAAGTATTTGCTGAATGAATATGTGAGTAACCAAAATGAAGTTTTAGAAAGTAAATGTATTATTTAATTTTTGGAAGAATGAACTTAATTCTGAAGTAACTTTTAGGAGTAGGTTGTGTCTTTGAAATTTTGAACTCTTTTCAGAAATGTTGAAGATGATATACCTATAAAATTTATTGCATGGTTTTGATCTTGATGGCATTTTCTTTTATTTAAGATTGTTAAAATTTAGTTTTAGGCCACCTAAACCTGAGTTGTCATGGGAGGAGTGCCTGATTATGTTATTTTGTGTTGACTATTAATTTGTTAACAGATCAGCAAAACGGTTACTGGACCAGATTGTTGAAAAAGGAAGACCAGCCCCTGGCTTCCATCATGGAGATGGACCAGGAAATGCAGTTCAAGAAATCATGATTCCAGCTAGCAAGGCAGGATTAGTTATTGGAAAGGGGGGAGAGACTATTAAACAACTTCAGGTATTATTATGTTTGTAAAACGATTACTTTTTGTTTTGAAACCTGTTTCCATCTGCTTCCCTTTTGTTAATACATCTGTTTCCATGGTAAACAGGAACGGGCTGGAGTTAAAATGGTTATGATCCAAGATGGACCTCAGAACACTGGTGCTGATAAACCTCTTAGGATCACAGGAGACCCATACAAAGTTCAAGTAAACTTTAGTTTATATTTTACAAAGAAGTCTTTGGGATGGATGACAGAGTGGGCACAAAATGCATGAATAATTAACAATATTTTGAGACTTGCTTCTTAAATTGAGTAATTTTTTTTTTTTTTTTCACTTCAGCAAGCCAAGGAAATGGTGTTGGAGTTAATTCGTGATCAAGGTGGTTTCAGAGAAGTTCGAAATGAGTATGGGTCAAGAATAGGAGGAAATGAAGGAATAGATGTAAGTAAAACTGCCAATTCAGAAATGGTTGAGTGGGAGTTCTCGTTGTGGCGCAGCGAAAACAAATCCGACTAGGAACCATGAGGTTGCGAGTTCAACCCCTGGCCTTGCTCTGTGGGTTGAGGATCTGGCTTTGCTGTCAGCTGTGGTGTAGGTCGCAGGCGTGGCTCGGATCTGGCGTTGCTGTGGCTCTGGTGTAGGCTGGCAGCCACAGCTCCGATTAGACTCCTAGCCTGGGAACCTCCCTATGCCACCATTGATGTCCTAAAAGGACAAAAGGACAAAAAAAAAAAAAAAAAGGTTGAGTGAATGCTAGTCCACAAATAAAATAGGGTTTTCTTTTGTGTTACATTAGCCTTCTCTTAACATTGTCTTCTTTCCCTCTCCACTTTTCACTTTAGAATACAAAACATGTATTTTCTATCTTATTACCCTGTTTGATATAAATATAGTGCTTTTATGATTTGAAGCAGATTAATTTTTCAGGAAATGGCTTTCCTAACACTTAGTCTTCTTTACAAAAGGTCCCCATTCCAAGATTTGCTGTTGGCATTGTGATAGGAAGAAATGGAGAGATGATTAAAAAAATACAAAATGATGCTGGTGTTCGAATCCAGTTTAAGCCAGGTGAGTGCGTAAGTATTGGTGGTGATTACTATTGACATTCATACGTTTAATGCTGAATTAGTCCAATTTGTTTTCTTTGTTTTGAAGATGACGGAACAACACCTGATAGAATAGCACAGATAACAGGACCTCCAGACCGATGTCAACATGCTGCAGAAATTATTACAGACCTTCTTCGAAGTGTTCAGGTTTGATAGAATGTTAATGTTTTTGTTGTTTTGTTGTTTAAAAAATATTTTCCTGGAATTCTGGAGTTCCCATCATAGCGCAGTGGTTAATGAATCTGACTAGGAACCATGAGGTTACGGGTTAAAGCCCTGGCCTTGCTCAGTGGGTTAAGGATCCGGCATTGCCGTGAGCTGTGGTGTAGGTTGCAGATGCTGCTCGGATCCCGCGTTGCTGTGGCTGTGGCTATGGCGTAGGCTGGCGGCTACAGCTCCAATTAGACCCTCCATATGCCACGAGTGTGGTCCTAAAAACGGCAAAAAGACCAAAAAATATATATATGTATATTTTCCTGGAGTTACCATTGTGGCTCAGCGGTTATGAACCTGACTAGTATCCATGAGGATGTGGGTTTGATCCCCGGCTCCGCTCAGTGGGTTAAGCATCCACATTGCTGTGAGCTGTGGTGTAGGTCACAGGCGGGGGCGGGGGGGCTTGGATCCCCCGTTGCTGTGGCTGTGGCATAGGCCAGCAGCTACAGCTCCAATTCGACCCCTAGCCTGGGAACTTGCATGTGCCATAGGTTCAGCCCTAAAGAGACCCCCCCAATTTCCTTCTTTAAATCTGAAAATGTCCGTAACACTGCCACCATCTATTTTTGTTCAGAATCTGTTTGATACTTTATGAATAACTAGAAAGTTTAAATTGCTTTGAGTTCGACATATTGAAGTGGGAAGCTTTGTAAGTGTACCACTTTGTTCACCACACTATAAAAAGAATCAGTGGTAGTGGTTATTTGCTGACTATTTGGGCTAGGCCATCTCCCAGCTTCTCTAAATTTATGATTTAGGAAAATGAAAGTTGAAGAAGATAGACGTAATATTGTATTGTGGAAAGAAAAGTGTGTGTGGAGTTTTGTTTGTTTGTTTGTTTTGTCTTGTAATTTGTTGTCTTTTTACCTTATCTAGGGCCTCACCCGCAGCATATGGAGGTTCCCAGGCTAGGGGTCTAACAGGAGCTGTAGCTGCTGGCCTATGCCACAGCCACAGCAACGTGGGACCCGAGCAGCATCTGCAACCCCTACACCCACAGCTCACGGCAATGCCGGATCCTTAACCCACTGAGCAAGGCCAGGGATCAAACCCGCAACCTCGTGGTTCCTAGTCGGGTTCTTTAACCATTGAGCCATGATGGGAACTCCAGAAGAATGTGTTTTTGACTTTGTCTTTCCTTCTTGTCTTTCCTCTCTTTAGGCTGGTAATCCTGGTGGACCTGGACCTGGTGGTCGAGGAAGAGGTCGAGGTCAAGGCAACTGGAACATGGGACCACCTGGTGGACTACAGGAATTTAATTTCATTGTACCAACTGGGAAAACTGGATTAATAATAGGAAAAGGCAATGTATTTAAACTATTAATGTTTTAATGTGTGGTTAAGTGTTACACTTAATCTAATTTTTCTGGATACCATTTCTGATGCTGTTATAAATGAGTAGCAATGATTTTTTTTCTTTGGGTGTATTTTAGTAGAAAAGTGTTTTTATATTGATAATGTAACAATCGTAAATGAAAGACTTTATATTACTTAAATCAAGAGTGAGATATGACTCACATTGAGTTCTAGAGAAGGGGAGCAGCAGTTTAATTATTTGTGTAAGAAACTTTCCTTTTGACCTAGAAAGTGGCTTGAGTGTTGTTTATTTTGCTTTTTCCTGACACATTTAAAAATTTTTGGATTTTCTAAATAATTGTGTTAGTTTTTGCTTATAAAAGCAGTTTCTTTGAAGGAAATGTTTTAATGTAATAATTCATTTTAAGTTTGGGTATAGTTATGTGTTATAACTTAGATGTATTTTAAGAGAAACATGAAATTCTTTATAATTTGATTTAAAGTATAGAATAAATGGAAGCTAATATCGTCAGGTGGGATAGTGGTGAGCACTTCTTTCTTAATGGCTCATTTAATTGTGACCAGTTTCTTTTCAGTAGCTCCTCTTACATCCTTTAAATCTTTAGAGAAATTACTGTGTTTTGACTTTAGGAGGTGAAACCATAAAAAGCATAAGCCAACAGTCTGGCGCAAGAATAGAACTTCAAAGAAATCCTCCACCTAATGCAGATCCTAATATGAAGTTATTTACAATTCGTGGCACTCCACAGCAAATAGATTATGCTCGGCAACTCATAGAGGAAAAGATTGGTGTGAGTATGCTTTGAACTTCCAATTGATAGCACAGACCCTGTTCAGATGCTGCTGTATAGAAAAATGTCAATTTCTACTCTAAAGTTATGGGTCTGGTCACATGATAAATGCATAACAACATGAAAAGATTTTCCAGCAATAAAAATAACCCAAAAAATACACAGTTATAGGTGTTCAGAAACTTAAGTGCAGATAAATGAGAGGATAGCATTACTGTAGAATATATGTACTTGAAGAAGATAGTTAATGCACAGTCACTATTTATTAAGGGCTTGCTTACCAAACCTTGGTGAGGCAAAGATGAACCAGATGCACTCCCCTGCATTAAAGTAGAAATTTACAAATTTGGACATTTTTCCTGTAATAAAGTTGGATAAAAAGTTTTGACTGTGCTTTCTTGTAAATGAGGCAAATTATATTTTACTGTTTCTTTTACTATGAAAAATTAACATATGTTGTGAGAGAGCATCCTAAATTATTAATAGTAAGTAGAATTTCTTAGGAAAATTCTCCTTGATGTTTGCCATATTATGAAAAGTGTCTTTCTCTCTGCTTAGGAAAACAAAAATTAAAAGAGTGTTTTATTTTGAACAGTTAAATCTAGTAGTCCTTGCAAGTTGGATTATCAAAAAAAATCAACTAAGGATTGTTAATTATGGTGTGGCATGAAATGGATATGAAATACATTGATAAATCAGTTTAAAAGGAAGTTTTGGTGGTATTTAGAAAATTACAATAAAGGGTAAGGGAGGAAGTTAACCTAAATTTATTAATTCAGATGGGATTCAGTGACAGAAAAGTTGTGAGGAGGACCTTAATTTGTTGAATGAGAGAGAACTTATTACTTTACTGGTGAAAATTCAGTAGCCAGTTCACAATGTAAGACCAAAGCAGTTTGAGGACTATATAGTCAGGATGGTTCTCTGTTTAATATTAGGAGACTAGATGCAGAGAGAAGAGCTAGAGATAAGGACTTGATATTTGATAAGCTTCCGTGATTAAGATGATAAAGGTAAAAGTAAGAATTATAGAAGAAGGAAATAATGGAGAAGGGAATAGCCTGAAAAAGAACAGAAGGTAAAGGAAATTTTCAGTTCTTTGCCAGTGTTACTGATTTTAATTTTACGTGTTTCAATATGGTAGAATTTAGAGATTTTGCAACCTGACTGAAGAAATGGAAGAAAAATGATAAATTTTCGATTATTTGTGGGTATGTAAAAGGATAGAAATAGATTATTTGTACTTAGAGAAGTTTAGCCCTTACTGTATTCCTGATTTTTGTTATTTTACTTTATTGCAGGGCCCAGTAAATCCTTTAGGGCCACCTGTACCCCATGGGCCCCATGGTGTCCCAGGCCCTCATGGGCCTCCTGGGCCTCCTGGACCTGGAACTCCAATGGGACCGTATAACCCTGCACCTTATAATCCAGGACCGCCTGGACCCGCTCCTCAGTAAGTTTTGAATTTGGTTCTAGGCTTGTGCTCAGAAATTCTAGGTTTTGGTAAAAATTGTATTTTTAAATTGATTTCTTTTTTTAGTGGTCCTCCGGCCCCTTATGCTCCCCAGGGGTGGGGAAATGCATATCCGCATTGGCAGCAACAGGCCCCTCCCGATCCAGGTAAAAGATACTTATCATTTATTTGGGTATAATATGTGTTTTTGTTTGCCACTCCAGTTAATATGTTTAAGTTTTCTAGTGTTTATTCTACATTGTTTGCATTTTCTGCACTTGTTTCACTCCTTCAGGTGGAATGTTAGGTTCTGGTTCTACCATAATTATAAGACTGGAGTGAAAAACGTCTGTTTTCATGAAACTTTTTCTGTCTGCATTTGGCTTTCTCTACTTTTGAAGTGATACAGCAGAATGCTAAAAGCCAAAAGCTGTAGGAGAAAGTACAGTGCTTTAGGTTTTATATGCTAGTGCCAACAAATGTAGTATGTTGATAGTGACATTATCCATGAAAGAAAAGTCTGTGTTCATTTATAAAATTATGTGAGTCTGATAGAGTGTTTTAATAATTGCACATTGAACTCCCACATTCTCAAATAAGATACATAAATTGTCTATTTTAATATTCCTCATGGTAACCTCACATATTAGTAAAAAGCGGGCCCATATTAAATATTTGCATGTTAGAACTCTAGAAATCATTTAATTAAATATTTTTTCTGTTCAGATCTGGGTTATATATTTGGGTTATATCATTATTCTAGTCTTGAATCTTTTCCCACCTGCAGTTTTCTTTCCATGATGGTCAGAGATGGCATTCACTGAAACCAATAACTTTTCTGATACTTTTTTTTCACCTGCTACCTGCCTTATAGGCCTCTTTCACTGGAGTAGTTTCAGGAAGGTACTGAACTGTGGATTCCTTTCCCCATTAGTATATATGTTTTTATTTTTTTATTATTATTATTTTTTTTTGTCTTTTGTTGTTTTAGGGCCGCACCCGTGGCATGTGGAGGTTCCCAGGCTAGGGATCTAATCGGAGCTGTAGTTGCCGGCCACAGCCACAGCAACCAGGCTCCAAGCCACGTGTGCGACCCATACCACAGCTCATGGCAACGCGGGATCCTTAACCCACTGAGCGAGGCCAGGAATCGAACCCTCAACCTCATGGTTCCTAGTCGGATTCGTTTCCGCTGAGCCACAATGGGAACTCCAGTATATATATTTTTAAAGCTAAAATAATTTAGCAAATTTTATTAAACATTCTGGTATTTAAGGGTGGCCCTATATTATAATATACCTTAATTTTATAAGAAGTATGCTCTTTGGATTATGATGACACAACATGACAAATACTAGATAATTGCAGCTCCCACACATTCAAGAAACAAAATTGTGTGTGCTTGGGTCTGGATATGTAAGGATGAATTTATGTTCTGTGGCAGAAGAGTGTACTTCAGGTGTTAGCAGTAGGACATCTGTTGGAAGGACTTAATAGGAGAAGGGTCAAGTATGATTTACTGTGTAATAGTTTAAAAGTTAATCTTCAAAGAATGAAGACTTTGCTTTCCCTCTTGTAAGCTAATTGGTATGGTGATTTATTGTATAATAGTTGAGAAGTTAATCTTCAAAAATGGAAAGACTTTGCTTTCTCTCTTGTAAGCTTATTGGTGTGGTGTGATTAAACAGAGGAATCACACCACTGAGAGATTAAAGAGTTTGAGAAAATTAAGGGGCAGATTTACATTGGGCAACTTAAAGCTACAGAATTGCTTCTGTTTGAGTGTTTTGTTTAGGTAGATAGTATGATTGGGAAAAATGACGGGAATAAGTTGTCTCAGGGAGAAAAAAAAAAGTGGGAGTTCCCGATGTGGCTCAGCTGGTCAAGGACCTAGTGTTGTTTCTGTGAAGATATGGTTTCAATCCCAGGCTTCACTCAGTGAGTTAAGAATCTGGCATTGCTACAGGCTGTGACAGAGGCCCTAGATGTGACTTAAATCCAGTGTTCCCATGGCTGTGGCGTAGGCCTCAGCTGTAGCTCCTAATCAACCCCTGGCCTGGGAACTTCCATAAATAAGCTGTAGATGTGGCCATTAAAAAAAAAAAAAAAAATGTTATCTCTGTACCACAATCTCATTTTCCCCCTTGGAGAAGTGATGAATTTGTTAATGTGGCTTTTAGCATTGGGAAAAAAGTAACCCGTTTAACTAAAAGATAATATAATTGATTTAAGTAAAATTGTTTTGTGAATTTATATTAAACAACATCTTGGTATTTAAATATGGCCCTATATTGACAATAAAGTCGGTATTCTCTGAACTAAAATCTGGTTCTGTAAAAAATTAATGGGTATGTTCCTGCTGTGGTCTAGTGGTTTAAGAACCTGACTGCAGGAGTTCCTGTTGTGGTGCAACGGAAATGAATCTGACTAGTATCCGTGAGAATTCAGGTTTGATCCCTGGCCTCACTCAGTAGGTCGGGGATCGGGCGTTGCTGTGAGCTGTGGTGTAGGTGACAAACACGGCTTGGATCCCTTGTTGCTATGGCTAGGCCTGCAGCTGTAGCTGCGATTTGACCCCAGCTTGGAAACTTCCATGTGCCACAGGTGCAGCCCTAAAAAGCAAAAAAAAAAAAAAAAGAGAGAGAGAGATCCTCACTGCAGTGGCTCAGATTGCTGCAGAGATGTGGGTTTGATCCCTTGCCCCAGGAACTTCCATATGACATGGTTGTGGCCATTTTAAAAATGAAAAATTTAATGGGTTGTTAGATTTATGTAGTGGTATGAACTTAGACTTCAGAGTGAAACAGCCTTGGGTAAGTCCTAGTCTTGCAACTTACTAATTATGAGATAACAAGGTTTCGACCCTTCTAAATCTGTTTTCTTATCTATAAAATGATAAATAAATAGTAAATATTATATTGAATGAATTTAATAAGTTACCAGTAAATACTTATAAGACTAATTTTCATGTATAGTCTACACATTTAGGAGTGCAAGTATCAATTTCTAAAGTCAGTTTTACCTCAGTTTCTCTATCCAGACATGGTGTCAAGTGAAACGTGTATTAATTACTATACAGGTAATGATACTATTGAGACATAAATATCCAACATAGAAAAGCAGCACATTTATTACTTGAGAAAGATTTGGAGAGTGGCATAATGCCTTGTGATTGTATTATGTTAGAAGTTGGATCGTTCTAGACATCCTTACTCTTTTTTTTTCTCAAGCTTCACTAACCTTTATTTTATTAAGCAGCTAAGTATTGCAACTCTTTTGGGAAGAAGGCTAAACAGATTACATATATGTATATAGACTTTGTTTCTGACCAAGGGGTCTCAAACTGTTAAAGATCAGTAGATTTTCCTGAAGGAAAAGTGAGGGTCAGCCAAGAGCAGAGGAAGCACTAACATGGTGAAAGGCCCAAATAAGAGCATGGTCACTTTTGAAAAGTTCAAGCAATTTACTGTGGCCACAATTTGAGTGTTGGTAAAATATTGACAGGGGCTGGGGGGAGATGAGGATAGAAAGTAAAGTATAAGTGGAGTGTCTAAATATCTTGTTAAGGATGTTGAATGATATGTTATACTTAAAAGTTTTAATAGTACTAAAGACTCCAGGAAATAAATGAAGAATTTCAAATAAGTCAGTGACATAAGGTTAATTTTATAGGATAATCATTGAAGCATGATGAGATGAAATATGACTAATCTATTTCTTTTCCCAAGATTTTTAAGTTGTCTCTTCGTTGAAAGCAAGATAGGACAGTTCATAGTTGTAAAATCATTATTTCCTTCCTGTATAGGTTAATCTCTAGAAGTCCTTCCATCTAGTCATCTGCCACATAGAAATGTTGTGCTTGAGGCAAAGCTAGTTTAGAAAAAGCAAGGGTACAGGATGGTTTGAGACAAAGCATTGGATTTGGATCTGAAATATTCTTAATCGCAGTTCTGCTGCTCACAAGTTTTCTAGGAACTAGGAAAAGTTACTTAATCTCTGAGCCTCAGTTTTCTGTAATGAAAGCTAATGATGACAATAAAAACGATAGAACAATTTGGAAGTTTCCACTTAACTATTCATTTTTTTATGTCCAGTTAATTTGGCAGGGTGGTGGGGTGGGGTCTATATATGTTTACTGGGGAAGTTTGTGATTCATTGACTGATTGATTAATTATAGACTTTAGATGCAAGTGTTGTACTTGTGTTTATTCTAGCTAAAACGGGAACGGATCCAAATTCAGCAGCTTGGGCTGCTTATTATGCTCACTATTATCAGCAACAAGCACAGCCACCACCTGCAGCTCCTGCTGCTGCACCAACTACAACCCAAACCAATGGACAAGGTAACTATGGTAACTAAAGAATTTACTTTTTATGTGGAAGTGAAGCATTTGGAATTACATATTAAATATGTTAGAAATACCTAACCATCACACGGCCCTCAAATCAGTTAATCAACATTGATACATCATTACTATTCCAAGGCAGAGCCCCTTAATCACATTTCACCAATTGTTCCAATAATTTCTCACCAATCAGGAATAATTCCTCAGTCATTCTCATGTTTTAAAGAGTATAGACTTTTTGTTTTTTGAGATGTTTACGGATCAGTCTAGGTCCCTTCAACCTTTTGTAAGAAGGTGAGGTCATGATCAGTGTTCTGCTTACAGTATGGCAAGAATACCTCGGAAATGAATGCTGTACTCTTAGTGCATTACTGTGGTGCTGGGGGGGGGTGGGTGTCACATAAGGTTGACTTGTTTTATCCCCAGAGTTGGTAACCAGGGTCATTCAGTCATGTTATTGTCTGCTAGGATTTTATACCATAAAATCATTTTTCTCTTTGAAATTAATATTCCTGGAAAGTAATACTGAGATTATACCACCCTTCTGTTCCTCAGTGAAATTATACTCATCCAGCTTAGCCTTCATTGTTATACCTGCCTCATTCGCTTACAACTTTGATGAGAATTTCTACTTCCATCTTTCATTCTGCATTTATTAGTTAGCATTTTACTATAAGAAAGAGGTTTCCTTTTTATTTTATTTTATTTTTTTTTTGTCTTTTTGCCTTTTCTAGGGCCGCACCCGCGGCATATAGAGGTTCTCAGGCTAGGGGTCTAACAGGAGCTGTAGCTGTCAGCTTTCGTCACAGCCACAGCAACGCGGGATCCGAGCCGCGTCTGCAACCTACACCACAGCTCACGGCAACGCCGGATCCTTAACCCACTGAGCAAGGCCAGGGATCAAACCCGCAACCTCATGGTTCCTAGTCGGGTTCGTTAACCACTGAGCCACTACGGGAACTCTTCCTTTTTATTTCTTTATTTTTTCTTTTTCTTTTCTTTTTTTTTGTCTTTTTTAGGGCCACACCCATAGTACATGGAGGTCCCAAGGCTGGGGTCAAAGTGGAGCTGAAGCTGCTAGCCTACACCACAGCCACAACAATGCAGAATCCGAGCCATGTCTGTGGCCTACACCACAGCTCATGGCAACACTGTATCTCTAACCCACTGAGCGAAGCCAGGCATTAAACCCGCATCCTCATGGATACTACTCAGATTCGTTAACCACTGAGCCACGATGGGAACTCCAAAATTTCCTTTTCTTTCTATTTCTTTCCTTCTTAGGGCTGCATTCGCCGCATTTGGGGGTTCCCAGGCCAGGGGTCGAATCAGAGCCTCAGCTGCCCCCCATGCCATAGCCACAGCAACGCCAGGTCCAAGCCGTGTCCGCAACCTATACCACAGCTCATGGCAACGCCAGATCCCCTTTTTTTTCTTTTCCCCCCTGGGCTGCGCTGCAGCGTATGGAGATTCCTAGGCTAGGGGTCTAATCAAAGCTGTAGCCGCTGGCCTACGCCAGGGCCACAGCAGCGCAGGACCTGAGCCACATCTGTGACCTACACCACAGCTCACAGCAACGCTGGGTCCTTAACCCACTTCAGCAAGGCCAGGGATCGAACCCGCAACCTCATGGTTCCTAGTCAGATTCTCTTCCGCTGCACTACGGTGGGAACTCCCAGATCCTTAACCCACTGAGTGAGGCCAAGGATCAAACCCAAAACCTCCTGGTTCCCTGTTGGATTTGTTAACTGCTGCACAACCATGGGAACTCCTCTATTTCTTTATGTCAGTATAGATTCCTGTTTTATTCAGTAGGTTTTTTGTTTTTTCTTTTTTTGGCCGCACACATGGCATGTAAGTTCCCAAGGCAGGGATTAGACCTGCACTGCCTCAGAGACAACATTGGAGCCTTAACCCGCTGGGCCACATGGAAACTCTTGACATGTCTGTATTCTTTAAGCACTTTTTTACTTCTTTGCACATATTAAATAAGATGCTTAATCTTTGTTTTTCAGCTCTACCCCTAGAATCAGCCATTTTTCTGAGGAGCCCTGATTTCTTTTAGTAGATTGATGATACTTAGAAACCAAATGAGGAGTTCCCTTGTGTCTCAGCAGGTTATGGATCCAGCACTGTCAGTACTGCAGCTCTGGTGGCTATTGTGGTGCAGGTTCCGTTCCTAGCCTGGGAACTTCACATGCTGTGGGTGTGGCCAAAAAGGAAAAAAAAATAGAAACCAAATGGTTGCGTTCATTGCTACTGAGGTGTTTATTGCTGCTAACTGCCAGTTACTTTCAGTTGTTAGGAAATGAACTTATGTATACATGCATACGTAGATACATATTTAAAAAAAAAACACGTAGGGAGTTTGCATTATGGCACATTGGAAATGAACCCAGCTGGTATCTATAAGGATGTGGGTTCAATCCCTGTCGTCACTCAGTGGTTTAAGGATCTGGCTTTGTTTGAGCTGTGGTGTAGGTTGCAGATGAGACTCAGGTCCCAAGTTGCTGTGGCTGTGGTGTAGGCAGGCAGCTATAGCTCCCATTCAACCCCTGGCCCGGAAACTTCCATATGGCGTGGGTGAGGCCCTTAAAAAAGCAAAAAAAAAAATAATCAGTGTCCATATGTGTATTTTTTATAAACTCCAATCAGAACTTGAAAGCCCTTCTTTTTAGCTTTTCTACTTTCCATGCTCATAAATAGTGAAAGATGTGGTATCCTCGTTGTGTTTTCTTATTTGACCAATGAATTTATTTACATGGTTAGTGTAGCTACTCTCCTAAACACGTAGACCATTTTCTCTGTCCACAGTCTCTGTACCCAAGTCCTATGTCTCTGGCACTAGTAGGGTTACCACTACCACACAGCACTTTCTCCCACCCTCACTTCCCATCGCGGGCCACTCCCCACACATGCACCAAAAGAACAAAAACAGAAGGAAAAGGTTTTTAAAACTTTTTAAAAATCTTAATATTGATTTTTTACTGTTTTTCTTGAATAAGGAGATCAGCAGAATCCAGCTCCAGCTGGACAGGTTGATTATACCAAGGCTTGGGAAGAATACTACAAGAAAATGGGTATGTTCTATATTTCTTTTTTTAATAATTTAATTTTCAATTTAATTACATTGAAACATTTAGTGAATTTCACACTAAAAGTTTGAAGATATTGATAAAAAGCATGTTTGTATCATGTTGTATTACCTTGGGTTTCTTTCATCCATTAAAATCTTTTTTTAAACCTTGAGTTGTAGAATTATTGAGCAAGAATGCATCCCAGAATCACTGGACTTTCAAACATATCATGATTAATAATTCTTGGAGTTCCCATCGTGGCTCAGCGGAAATGAATCCTTCTAGGAACCATGAGGTTGTGGGTTCGATCGCTGACCTCACTCAGTGGGTTAAGGATCCTACGTTGCCGTGAGCTGTGGTATAGGTGGCATACGCAGCTCGGATCTGGGGTTGCTGTGGCTTTGGTGTAGGCCAGCAGCTGCAGCTCTGATTAGACCCCTAGCCTGGGAACCTTATGTTGGGAGTGCGGCCCTAAAACGACAAAAAAAAAATGTCATTGACAAGGAAATCTTTTTATTTCTAAGTGTATTTGTCAACCACTTACTAGCTGAAATGAAGTTTCTTCACTGGCACACAGGACATTAAATATCAGCTACACCTTTGTCAGAAATAGTCATGTTAGTAACCTAAATGGCATAGATTAAATTATAGTGCACCAAGCAAAAATTGGTTGTGTATATTATTTTTGCTGCAAAATAAGCAGGGAAGAAGTAACCTACTGTGACAGAAGTCAGTTACTTAAGTCATATTTGCATATATGAAAAAGGAAAAGCAGTTACCTAGAAAGACCATATTCTTTTCACTGTAGCGCATGTGCCACATGCCAATCATATGAATAGATACGGAGAAAGTGATTGTGGGCGTAACATTAGGAGCCCTGCCCTTCTGGTTATTATAATTCAAATGGAGAGTACAGTTGTTAATCAAGTATTTTGCAAATATATTGCTATAAACTGCCGTGTATGGAAAGAACTGTATAGCGTTCTTATCCATGGGAAATATGTTCTGGAACCACACCCCCCTCCCCAGAACACCTGAAAGTGTGGATAGTACTGAATCCTATACGTACTGTTTTTTTCCTTATATATACATACCTGTGATAAAGTATAATTTATAAATATAGTAAGAGTACAAATAATATTTAGAATAATTGTAACTATTCTGAATGAAAATTAAAGGAATGTGATCTCAGTACTTTGTACAAATTTAATGCCTTTACCATCTTAACTAAGCACATATTGCATAGCTATAATCTGCATTTTGAGATGTGGCAGCAAAATCTAGCATGAATTTCTTTCCCCTTCTTTACATTCTTCACAGAGAATTTATTCTTCCCATAGGTCTTAGCAATCTCAGCACATGATTTTTTTTTCTTTCCTTACTAAGTCAGAACTTTTTAGCTTTTCACTTGAAGGAAAAGGCTTCTCTTTGGCATATCCAAATTGACAGCATCACTACTCTTGCCCAAAGTAGTGGAACCAGACTTTGAACACTAAGAGGGTCTAAGTCCTGATCTCTCCTAAATTTGGTTTTTTCAGAGACCGTTTCAAACCTGATGTTATACTTCCAGACAAATTAGTTTTTTTCAGATGTTTATTCTCTTAGTCATTTAAAATTAAACACACCGCAGCCAGTTGTCGTAAGCAAAAGCTATCTATTTAGATAAACTTGCAAGTTCCTCACTGATACAGAAAGTATCTGTAATGATAAGAGTTTTGTCATAAGTTACAGTCTACTGGTGATTCTCAATGTAAATTTCAACATTTTTTGCCAAAGAATATTTATCATTTTCCACAAAAAAGAAAGTTTTCCAGCACTGTGAACTAGCTATAATGGAAAAAGTAAAAATCATTTTAAAAAAATTTCTGGAATAGTGATTATATTAATCTTCTTTATGTGAAAGTACATATACCTGGCGGTAAGGATGTTTCACAGCTGACTGCTATTTAAAAAAATGAAAGTAACTTGTTCTGGAATTCCCGTTGTGGCTCAGCAGTAACAAACTTGACTAGTACTCATGAGGACACGGATTCTATCCCTGGCCTCGCTCAGTGCACTAAGGATCCAGCATTGCCTTGAACTGTGACGTAAGTTACAGATGTAGCTCGGGTTTGGTGTTGCTGTGGCCATGTTTTAGGCCGGCAGCTGTAGCTCTGATTCGACTCCCTAGCTTAGCCTAGCCTAGCCTAGAGCTTCAGTATGCCATAGGAGTGGCCCTAAAAAGACAAAAGAAAAAGGAAAAAAACTTATTTTGTTAGAATGGATTTCCAGGAAAGTCTGGCTGCATGAGACTCCTGAGATTGTAACATTCATTCATCTATGTTTTAATAAATTATTAAAACATAATTACTAAGCTGTGCCACAGTTTATGTCAGTCAGGTCTACCGCAGCTAAAATTCTGCAAAAAGAAACTTCAAAAGCTTCAACCTCAAAACAGTGTATTCTAATTAGGGTGACCACATAATTTATTGCTCAAATTGGGATACTTTTGAAAATAACTGGGAATCCTATTAATAATCATTCCTTTACATGTGGTCATGACTATGATCACCTTAGCTTTTATGAGTGGCACCACTGTTTTATATATTTGAGCATGTTGAGGTTAAAAATCATTAGGTCCAGCTTGTTTTCATTATGTGTAATATGCTTTAGATGTCCCCTGTATTATTAAAAATGGGTAAAAATAGGCCTGTTGGTAGACTTGGGTATTTAATAAATTTACAGTTTTACTTAGGCAGAATGAACAGGTATGTTGAAGGTAATTGCAAGATCTAACCATTCAGATTTTTATTGTTAGGGTAGATATTTCACCTTAACTTTTTTTTTTTCCCCAAAGTTTTTCATTGTTTTTCCTTTTCCCTGCTGACTACTATATAAAATTCTACTTTTAGAGATAGTATTCTGGATTGTCTTGAATCCTTCCTGGAGAAACTCGGTGTATAAATAACTCAATTAAGTAACACTGTTTGAAGATCCTGCTTAACCCCTTCCTACCTTTTCAGCTGTTTTTCTGTAGCATTACAATTTTCAGCTATTAACTTCATAGGCATAGATGAAATGGTTGAGTGAATGTTAGATTGCCAGGTCTTTAATGATAGCTACAAAGTCCATTTGTCTTTTTCCTGTAAAAGGTTTTTTGGGGGGAGTTCCCATTGTGGCTCAGTGGAAACGAATCTGACTCGTATCCCTGGCCTCACTCAGTGGGTTAAGGATCTGGCATTGCTGTGAGCTGTGGTGTAGGTCGCAGACCCAGCTCGGATGGATCCCTTGTTGCTGTGGCTGTGGCGTAGGCTGGTGGCTACAGCTCCAGTTCTACCCCTAGCCTGGGAACCTCCATATGCTGCAGGTATAGCCCTAAAAAAGACCCTCAAAAAAAGTTTTTTGTGGCAGGGGCGGGGGAAATAATGTTTGATTGCTTAATTACTCTGATTTCTTTTAGGTGTATTACTTGTCTTTAAGATCTTTTTAGGAGAACTACAAATAAAAAAAGACCTTAAAGGATAAAACTAAACAGTTTAGCCTTTGAGGTTTTTTAAATGGAAGGAAAGAGGGAGTAATAAAATATCCAGGGGAGTTAAAGATCTTTATCTGGAAGGAAAGAGGGAGTAATAAAATATCCAGGAGAGTTAAAGATCTTTATCTCCAAATCATAGTCCCTTATTTGCAGAAATTGAGTTTTAACTCCTCCAAGTAGCAGAGGTAGGATTTCCTAGGTTTCTGAAGGTCCTGACTTCTAATCCAGTGCCCTCATCATCAGACTAGGAAGGAAGGCTGTCTCAGTTTTTGAAGCCTACTTTCACCTTTTTCTGTTGAGCACAGAAAATCCTCACTAACAGTAACTAACTAACTAATCCTCACTAACTGAATTTGCCAGTTTGCTTATTAATTTGTAATCAAAAAGCATCTTTTGAAATAGATGTAAGTTTTTTAAGTTTTGTTTTCTGAAACAATTCTAAATTACCTATGATTAACATGCAAAGAACTTAGGAAAGAGATTCTTAAAGATGAGATTCTAGAGGGTTAAAGAAGGAAATGACAGCATTCTGGACATGGGTACTTTTGAAGCCAGAGTGAAAGGAACTTTTGTAGTAAGTAAACACCCCAAAGAGAAACAAGATTACAAAGTAGAGAGGCAGTTCCTATTTGGAAGTAAGGTAAGGCGTTTTTGAGAAGTTTGACTTTGAGGGGGGCAGGGGACCTTATAATTTATATTAAGCACTGATATGGTGGACCCTGAAATCTTAGCATGTGCTTGCTACCTTAAGCCCAAAAGAGCCAGGGAAGAGTGGTTGTGGAGAAGATGCAGTTGTGTGGAGAGATAACTAAGGGTGAACTCTATTCAATCAAGGCTATCTCTTAGGCTGCAATAGAATGTTACATGTGAACCCTAGGGCAAGTCTCATTTCTTGAATGAAATTATACATTGTAAAGCTATATGTAAATATTAAGTGATTCCTAGTAAAGAATAAATTAAACTATCTCAACATCAAAACAGTTTTTGATCCGAGGAGAAGACTAACAGGAGCAAGTTAAGGATACAGCTTTACAAAAGCCAGGAGACCTAGGGGAAGGGCCAAGACATAAATAGCCTTCAGATGGGAGGAGTGGAATGAGTTTTTCTATGGACACTTTGAAAATTTGAATTTTTCTTAGAGTCTGACATTAACTTTTAGCTTTGCATAGATATACTTGAATTTGGGGGTGCTATTTTTTTCAGGAAACGTTTGAGTTTGTTGAATTTTCTTGGTGTGTCTCCTTGATATTGTTATTTTTCCCTCTGAAATAAGTACCTCTTAACACTTGGGTTTTGTAAACCTGAAGTGGAAATTGTTGCTGCCTTAAATAAGTTTGGCCTCAGGTCAGCAGATAAAAAATACAGTTTATAGAAAACATAATACGGTCTTACTACTGTTGGTACCAGGATATTTGGCAGTTGTCTAAGATACTGAAACTGGCTTCAGATATACTTGAATTGTATCTTTCCCTAAGATCAAAATGTTAAACTTAACTTCCTCTTTGAAAAGAATTATGGAAAACAAAGAAAAATAACTATAAAATTTAGTTTATAGTATATGGGATTTCTCTGTGCATAAAAGAGGGGATTCTTGCATTTTAAAAGTCATAAATCTTGTTTTTATTTACTCAGTTGCTTTTTATTTTTTGACCAATTTTGTGATGGCCTAGTTTCTAAAACTATGAAGTTGCCTTGTTGGCAACATCTAGCAGACATCAAAACAACTTTCTGTCAGTATTTTTTGCCTAGCTGTTATAATTTCATAAAGACAAATGAATTACAAGATAAATAAAACTGTTCAAATAAAGGGGCTAAATAAAGCCTCTTTCTCTCCACCTTTCTTTTCTTTTTTTTTTTTTTGCCACACCTTTGGCATGAGGAAGTTCTGTGGCCAAGGATGGAACCTACTCCAGAGCAGTGATAATACTGGACCTAACCTACCGAGCCACCAGGGAACTTCCTCCCCAACTTTTTATTTAAAATTTTTTTATACCTTTGGAAAATTGGGAAAATAGTACAGTAAACACCCATATTTGTTTTCTACCCAGAGTCACCGGTTTTTATAAAAGTTAGCTGAATGCACTTTTATCTTTTGTGTGTGTGCCTGAGCCATTTCCGAGTAAGTTGCAAACTGTTTGCTCTAAAAAAATTATTTCAGTAATATCATCGTGTTTAAGTTTCCCTGGTTATCAGAAAAAATGTCATTTCGCTATTTTTTGTGTGGGGTTTTGTTTTTATGTTGTTGTTTTTAAAATTCAGAGCCCATTCAGGGTTCATGCATTGCATTTGATTATGTCTGCTTAGACTTCAAGAAAGTCACCTAGAAAAATGACCTGCTTGTGAAAACTATTTCATTGATCTTGTTGCTTAAAACCCCTCCAGTAGTAGTTCTTTATGTCCTTCATCGGGTTATTTTTAATAAAATTGTGTTATAATGTAGACATAGCGTATTAAAACTTTGCATGTCTTATTAAAAGAGCTTGAAGGAGTTCCCTTCGTGGTTCAGTGGAAATGAATCTGACTAGTATCCACGAGGACGCAGGTTTGATCCCTGGCCTTGCTCAGTGAGTTGAGGATCTGGCGTTGCCATGAGCTGTGGTTAAGTGGCACACACAGCTCAGATCCCTAGTTGCTGTGACTGTGGCAGAGGCCAGCGGCTGCAGCTCCAATTCGACCCCTTGCTTGGGAACCTCCATATGCCATGGGTGCAGCCCTTTAGAAAAAAAAAAAAAAAGCCTGAAGATTAGTGTTGGTCCACAACATTTGTAGGTCACTAATCAGGAAACAAAAATCTTAGCCAGACTTCAAAATAACAAAGTCTTTAAATTTTTAGGTGGAGTTTTTTGGTTTGTTAAAAATGTTCTTTTCCTTTTTCTCTTTTAAAGATTTGCATTTTATTTAAAACTTGAAGTATAGCAGATCCAAGTGGATAAAAATAGAGGTCCATCTACCCCAACCCAACATCATCACCAGGGGACCACAGACTGCTTATTACTTGAAGCACTTTCCAGACTTAATTTAGAACATTAATAGTTTTAAAGTTCTGTAATTGAATCGAGATTAAGCCTAAATGTCTACCTATCTTAGTTACAACTAGATGGATGGTTTCTTGCTTTTTATTAATCGTGATGCTCTAGAACTAAGGGTTATGATTAGTATAAGGCAGAAAGAAAGTGCATTCTGATTTTTTTTTTAATTACAAAGTAGTTTTCTAACACTAATGAATATTTAAAAATAGGAACAGTTCTGACCCTCTGTGCTTTTGTCTTTATAACCTGTACTTAACAGTGGATAAAATTTTGTATTAAAATTTAGGGGGTTTTTTTTAGGTCAACAAGGGCAGACACAAGATTATTCAAAGGCTTGGGAGGAATATTACAAGAAGCAAGGTATTGTTTTTATTAGAAATGAGATTCTTTGGGGATTTTAATTGCGATTACAGCAACAAAGTTGTTCTGTTTTCTCAAAGGTCAAGCAGTTCCTGCTCCTACTGGTGCTCCACCAGGTGGTCAGCCCGATTATAGTGCAGCCTGGGCTGAGTACTATAGACAACAAGCAGCCTACTATGCCCAGACAAGTCCCCAGGGAATGCCACAGCATCCTCCAGCACCTCAGGTATAATAAATTTGCTAATGTGTTGGTTTCACCTCCAGTCACGTTTTCTGCATGTTTACTGTTGTCTGGGATTATGTTTGCCTTTTAAGTTTTCATCTGGCAAAGTATAACTAAATGAAGTACTGTGGTGTATTGTTTGGGTTTCTGATTTGATTTTAAAATGCTTTCTGGCATCTGAGTGCTGACTATTTCTATAATGCCTTTGATTTTAAAAATAAATTTTTTTCCCCCAGGGATTTGCAAATCATGCAAGAAGCCACCACCATTTATATTAACCAGTTTTTCTTTCTTAAAGGATTCACTCCTGAGTTAGCTCCATTTAAAGGATTTTCTTTAACTTTTTGTGTATTTCTTATGTATCTCTTCTGCACAGGGCCAATAATAAGAAGTGGACAATACAGTATTTGCTTCATTGTGTGGGGGAAAAAAACCTTTGTTAAATATATGGATGCAGACGGCTTGATGAAGATCTTAATTTTGTTTTTGGTTTAAAATAGTGTTTTTTCTTTCTTTCTTTCTTTCTTTTTTTTTTTTGAATATGTACAAAATATCTATCACTACTGATAGGAGGTTAATATTTCTGTGTAGAAATGAAAATTGGTTTGTTTTTAGTATTTAGTGTAGATGTACACATTCCAGCAAATGTATTTGCAACTATTATGTGGTCAATGCTTTGTGATATAAATGTACTTTTTTCAATGTATACTTTCACTTTTAAAATGCCTGTTTTGTGCTTTACAATAAATGATATGAAACCTCCTGTGTCGGTAAGTTGGATATGTGGGTATTTAAAGGATTCATAATTTCTTAGCAATGCTAAATTAAGATACATATACACAAATATATAAGCTTTCCCCATGAAATATTAATTGAGTTTTTAAACACTGGCATGTTTTTTTCCCCCTTGCAGTATAGTAGTAGATTGGAGGATCTTTTCAATTTATTGTATTTGGCTGTTTCAGCACAAGTAATCCTGATATCTTCATTTTTTTTTCCTTATGTTTGATTAAAAACTGCATGTGTGTACAATGATCTTTTGGCATACTTCCATTGCATTAACAGTAAAATTTCCTTTTATACATGACCACTGTTTCAGACCTGTACTGCTGCTATAACAGTTAACCTTTCTGTTTTTAATTTGATAATTACTTGATTTCCAAGACTGTTTCAGCATAACTAATCTTAAACAGTTTTCAGATAGTGAATATGAGTAGTCTATAATAAGAACAGTTTTTTTCATGTAAAGCAGCTCTTTCAATGTATACAATATTAGTGTGTTTCTTTCTAAATTTAGGGTAGAAAAAGTGAGTAGTGTGCAAAAAAGTCTAGCTACAGTGCATCTGCCATTGAAACAATTGGTATGAAAATGTTCAAGCTTTTTTTTTCTTTTTTCTTTTTGCAGTATAGATAAGCTTTGTTTTGTAAATGCACAAGTCCAATCATTGAATCAACTTAATTTTTTTATGTACTTGAAATCATTTTATTACTCTATAACACTCATGCTGAATTCTGCTATTTTGTTGAAATCCATTGTTTTACTCTTTGCATATTTGTTGGCTCTTTGCATATTAATATATTAGACTACATGCAAATACAGTCTGTCTTGCCATTGTCTGTTGAAGTGCAGGTTTGATCCAGCCAGTATAGAACTAGCTCTGTAGGGGTGAGGAGGACTGTGCTGTGTATCATCCTTGATTGTGTTCCTTCAAGGAGCATTGCACTGTAAGTACATCAGAATGACAAATTGATGAACTGCAACAGTATCTTTTTGTCAATGTTCCACATAATGTAAATGCTATACTTTGTGTGAATATTATGTTGGAATACAGTGCTGATATCTTGGAAAATCATAACCGCTTAATTTAACACAGAATAATTCATAGGTCTGTATTTTTTTTTTAAGTGAGCTTAATGGGTAAGTATTTTTGATATGCTTTAGCTATAGCTAAAGAAAACAAAGTTCAGTAGTATTATTCATTGGTGCTCCTAAAATATATTGCTTTTCAGTGTAAAGTATGCATATCTTATATATTAATATGAAAGACTTGAAATGTATCAGACAGAGTGGTTTTTAGTTTGCAAATATTAAGTGATGTAGTGGTTTTAATACCATTTCCTAAATCTATATACTAGTTCTTCATTGGTGAGGAGCACCATTTGTTGTTCTAAATATATTATGAAGGAAGATGTACATGGACATAAATGTTGAGATTACTTATAGGATAGAAAATAGCAGTACAGTTCATTGTAGATATTTTGAAATGTTTTTTGACTGTTTATAGAACCTAGAGTGACTTCCCTTACCCTTAATTAGATACGGATAATATAGTTCTAGTTTGAAGTTTAATAAAGAGTTGTGGAGTTAGTTATCTGTTATCTTTAAGAGTTAGGGTATTGATGTGAACAATTTCAGTATTTTGCATGATACTGTTTTACAGATGACCTTTTAGGAAAGTGGTGCATTTATTAATTAAAACTGAAGAGATAGTTCAGTTGGATTCAATATCATAACTCACAAATTGGAGGCTGTTGATTTTGATTCATTTAAGGTTTAAAATCTTGATTAATTGCAAACAGTGCAATTATTTATACTTCACAGTGCCTTCCCAGATCTTCCACCTTAGGTCCTGCTGCAAAAAGCAACAGGTAAGCACAACCTAAGGACGTATATGAGTAAATACTTCAGTACATTAATGTTGTCCCTGTGAGGGTTTGTGGTTGTGTATTCAGAAGCAATCTGCTCTTGCTTCCCCAAAATGTAATTTGTTATTTATGCTACCGTTTCAGTGGAAAGTCTGTAAGTTGTTCAAACAACTGTTTACATTTCTGGGTAATGTTTTTTATTTTAACTTTTTTATTAAAACAAAAAAATGATAAGTAGATTGCTGCTATAGTTAAACTACATCCAAACTTTTTATAATCTTTTCCCAAATATAGAATAATTGTTAAAAATTTTAAAGGACAATTACGTAGTTTTCAAGATTTAGGAAATATTTGGTCAGAAACTTCAACAGCCTTCACAATCTATTTATGATTGACATTTTCTTTGCCCTCCAAAGCTATGGAGTCTTTTTTTTTTTCCTTATTCTTGAATTGTAGTGATTCAGTAAGGATTTTATGGGTTAGAGTTTTATTATGACTTTTTTTTTAGACATTCAGTTTTTATAACTTTTAAATACAGTGAAAAAGGAAAAAATTATAAGGAATACTGGCAGTATGTTTTGATAAAAGGCATGTGCATCAGTGAAATGTTAACTGTATAGCAAATAACCTTTCATAATCTGTATAGCAACCAGTATTTTTCTGATTTATAATACTTTAATAACTGACGCTGCATTTATTTTGTTTTTGCCAGTTTAAAATGTTTGTGTGTTCTTATAGATGATTTTAACTGGTACATATTTTGAGTTAAGATGAACGTATTAAAGCAGCATCATAGCCGTTTTGTTTATTCAATTTCTAAAATGTGCTGATCCTTTTAAAACTCCTGCTTATCTCTGCAACAAAGAAAAATATTCAAAAATACTGCCTTCATTTTCACACACAGTGCTGAAGATGCTGCAAGCACCAAATCATAGCTCATAAAATCAGGTCCTGAGATAGTTACCCATAAAGAGGAATCCTTTGAGTGTATGCCATTGGTGAGCCGATGAGCATGGACCATAGAAGGGCTCAATGTAGAAGGTAAAATTGGCAAATCATAATTGAGAAAAATGAAATGTTTTCCCATACATAATATGGTATAGGGTGTAATGTACCTGCTTTTGATCATATTTCATTTTAAAGTGCTATTCACTTGATCTTAAATGTTCCATGAACTGTTACATTTTGTAAGTTATGTAGTTAAACTGCACCACATTTATGTGTGTGTTTTAATAGTCAATGATAGGTATGTTAAGATTGATAATATAAAGGAGCTCTTTGAACCTTAAGAGCCTATCAACTTTTCAGTTAGTTGTAGTTTGCATTTTTATAAAATAATTTGAATGCTAATAGATACTGGGGCATTGTTTCTATCTCATGAAAATTTTTTAAATTATCATAAGCCTTCACTGATACTGCAAGCATTTTTTAAATGGCGCTAATTTAACCTTGAAATAAATGGAAAGCAGAAAAGGTGAGCCAGTTGATTTGAATGCAGTGGATGTTAGGAGTGGTAGAAACAATGTTTAGTTTGAAATTGAACTGATTTATTTAGCACTTAAACTTGACAATAAGTGTTTTGTTTTTAACATATCTTAATTTGGTGATACTTAGAATTCTCATAGTTTAATGTTTCTTTTAGAAATGGGAAATATACTTTTATTTTTAATTAATGAAAATGGTTTTTAATACTAAAACTAGTGATTTAATTCTAGTTGTTTATAAACACTGTAAAATGTCCATAGACAAATACTTGGTAGTTAATTCACAGGAGTGGGTTTGGATAGGAGTAGAGTACTTAAGGGGGAAATAGGAATATATTCAGAATTGATAACATTTGTTTGAATACGCCTCCAGTAGAACCACTTCTACCTGCAAACTTATCTGTTGTCTAGAGTAAGATTGTAGAAATTACTAATTAATGAAGATGTCTTATTATTTTCTGAAAATTCTGCCTCACTTTAAAATGTATTTTAACAATACCTGGCTAAAGATAATTTTGACTGAAAATAACCTTGTTTTTTTGTTTAGTCACTTGAGTTTCTTGCCACAGTATAAACTTATGAGGGATTTTTTAAATTGGTGCTTTTAAGAAAGCAGATAAATCACAGGATTTTATTTTCTCCAGTGATACCCCTATAGAAACTTAGATGTATTTGCACATATATATATATTTTTTTCTTATGCATGCTCAATGCATTTTCGTCCTGAGAATAGTGTTCTCTACAGAAACTACCCGTGTAAAAAGAAGATTGGCTTAAAATGGCTTCTGTGATGGGAACAGTGTCTTAGGGAGATGCAGCTTGGACTTGAGGTAAATTGAATACTTTACAAACTGTGGTTTAGAGTTTGCTTTAATACCATTGTCTGTAAAAGGGTACATGATTGCTGTAATTTTGTATTGATTATGGTTTCCTCAATAAAATGTACATTGGTGAATATTATAAGGAAGTGTTTGTCTCTTTTCTAAAGTACAGAAAGATTTCTTTTTTAAATACAGAAGTTACTTTATTATGGGTTTACATTTGTAAAATAAAATTGACTTCCAGAAAATTAAAATATAAAACAACTTGATAATAGAACACGGTAGTTAATTATTTACAAACTCACTTTAAAAACTTAAAATTTGAGGTTGTGCCATTTTCCCCTAAATCTGATTCTCTTGGGTCTTGAAGTCTTCAGTTATATTGGAAATATTTTCCCCTGCACAAACTATTAGTACAAAGTTTTCTCATTAAAATATAATTTGTTCAGCAAGGTCACAACATAAATTTGCTTTTATAAGCATGAATATATATTATGCACATTTGAAAAGTACATGTTTAATATTCTTAACACTCAGAACTCTGTATGTAATAGGCAATAGGCAGATTGGCTCTGGAAGTTGTTTCTTAAGTCTTTTAACTTTTTTTTTTCCCCCACACAGAGGGAGAAGTGATAACCCTACTCCCTCATATCTCTGCTTCAGAAGACTGAAACTACAACAACCAAAATGGTATACTACTGAGAAAAAAAGCCCTCTCAAATTGAAAGTTTCCAAATTCATTACGTCTCAGCTATTTTAAACTAATTTTAGATGTGAGTAGTTCATAAATGGTCTTCTTTCATGCAAAATAGTATGTTCCATTTATGATTTTTTAAAACAATTGCTCGTAAACATGGGAAATACATAGCCTTACTCTGTAATAGGTTGTGATAGAATTAATAGTGAATTTTCCACTTTGCCCCATAAAATTACACATTAACTTCTGCATAATATGGCAATGAATCTGGTGCTCATTTGAAAAGGAAGACTTAGGTATTTAGATGAGCTTGCATTTTGAAGACTGTTAGGGAAAGGAATAAGAAGTCAACGTAGTGGCACTTCCGGTTTCCTTTTTTTGGCCCCGCCACAGAAAAGATGGATGTAGTAAGAAAGTCGGACAGAGAGAGAGAGTTCCAAGGACAGAGAAGGGAACCTAGTAGTCATCAGCTAAAAAAGAGAAGAAGAAAAGTGATTTTTTAAGGGAAAATTTTTTAAATAGAATAAAAGTTATAGATTCAGAGAGTGATTAATTCTTACTTTCAATGGTGAGAATACAGGTACTAGCTGCAGATCCTTTATTGTTGACTGCTTTACACATATACTCTCCTTCATCTTCTGGGAAAGTTTCTGGTAAATAAAGGCAGTAAGTTTCTCCTCTTTCAATATACTGATAGTCTTCTCCATCCTGCAGTAGTTCTCCTTCAAACCACCATGTAATTTCTGGTTTGGGTTCTCCTGTTACTTTAACGGTAAACCTAACTGGCTCACTGTCTACTACCGATGTGTTTTTTAGAGGCTTCTTAAACCATGGAGCTCCTGATCTGGTTTCTTCTTCATCTTCTATAGTGGAGCCGTTCATGGTGCTACCTTCTTCTTCTTCTTCCTCTTCTCTTTTCTATATTAAAATAAGTGCATTCTGGTTGGCATTTATATTATATTTTCAGGACAGTGGAGTAATAGAATTTTGGATGTAAATGTATTTATTACCACCACCTCCCAAAGTAAAGGACATCTAAGTATGTTTACTACAAAGTGTATTTAACAAAACATTTCAGTGACTTCAAAGCTATTAAAAAAATTTTTTTATAATCTCCCCTGATAAAACGTTACGGTTTTTAAGAGATCATCTTTGGAAAATAAAAGGGTATGTGAGCCTGGTACCTTTTGTAGTGCTGCATCAATTTCCTTTTGTTCAAACTGCATGCGTAGCAACTTTTGCTCTTCAATTCTTCTTTGTTCTTCTTCTTCTCTTGCCTTAGCCATTCGTTCAAATCTAGCTTTCATATTCACTTTATGAGTAAATGGAGCCTCACTCTTTTTTGCAGGCTTGATGTCAACATCTTCTTCCTTTATGAAAGTGAGCCAAGCAAAAGAATTGTTTTCTAAAAACCAACAAGAACTAAGATAATTCTGAAGATGTCATTTATAGGCACAAAATAATATGTTCAGTATGCGTAGTTGCTGTATTGCAGACATGGAAATTTTCTCTGTTCCCCAGTTTGGGAAAGATGAAAGCTTCATTTGAAACATTCTCTTAGCAGTTGTACTACTTTTATCCCAGAGTAAAGGTCACACATTGTCTTTATTTGCCCAACCAAATCTCAGTGCTTGTTAAGTAATAGAAATGGGTGAGGATATGCTACATTGTTAACAATTACTAAAATACTCCCCTCTGAATTCCCCATCCTGGCTCAGTGGAAACGAACCATGATGCAGGTTCGATCCCTGGTTTTGCTCAGTGGATTAAGGATACACCGTTGGCGTCAGGTGTGGTGTAAGTCTCAGACATGGCTTGGATCTGGCGTTGCTACGGCTCCAATTTGACCCCTAGCCTAGGATCTTGCATATGTCACGGGTGCGGCCCTAAAAATTTAAAATACTCCCTTCTCAGTCTCCTTATCATTATTTGCCCTACTGCATAATAAATACAGAAATGCAGTTTGTGCTGTTCACCACTTCATGATATCCTTCCTCACCCTCTGTTAATATCTGAATGAATCCCACCCAGCAAATAATTTATTCATGGACAATGACAAAGAGTGTTTGGAGGTAGAATAAAACAGGAAGACAATTGCCAAAAGAGGGAGTGGGTGGGAGTTTCCATGTAGCTCAGCGGATTAAAGTTCGTGTTGTCACTACAGTGGCTTAGGTCACTGCTGTGGCGTGGGTTCAATTCTTAGCCCAGGAACTTGTGCATGATGTAAGTGTAGCCAAAAAACAGTCAATGACTGGAACTTGGGGAAAATCATTGAGGTAAAGTATGGTTCTAAGTCTACTGAGGGGTGAGTGTTGGAAGCCATGGAAATAATTAAGAGAGTAATACAAGAGCAGAGCTTAAACTGTCAAATAGTGTTGAGTCTGTAAAACCAATTTTGTAATTATGAGGTAACTGGCCTTTGAGAGCAGTTTTAGGACAGGAGGGTCTTGTGGGTACAGTTTTTTTTTTTTTTTGCCTTTTGCCTTTTGTCATTTTATGGCCGCACCCGCGGCATGTGGAGGTTCCCAGGCTAGGGGTCTAATTGGAGCTGTAGACTCTGGCCTTCGCCGCAGCCACAGCAACGCAGGATCCGAGCCGCGTCTGCAACCTACACCACAGCTCACGGCAACGCCGGATCGTTAACCCGCTGAGCAAGGGCAGGGATCGAACCCGCAACCTCATGGTTCCTAGTCAGATTCGTTAACCACTGCGCCACGACGGGAACTCCTCTTGTGGGTACAGTTAATCCATGGTTTCAAAAGTACTTGAGTTGTAATTGACTCTTGGTTTCTAAACTACTTAGGCTCCTGTGCTCTTGTGAGTCTCTGGAAATCTCACCATTTATATTTCACAGTACTATGAGGAATTTGCTTCCAGGTACCACAGCCAACTAGATAAAAGTCATTTTGAAACAAGCTGTAAAATAATTGCCTGTATAAGGAAAATCTTGGTTCACCAATGTTTTACATTAGTTTGAGCTAATGAATGTAGCAACTTCAATGAATGTAGGAGTTAAGAGTAAGATGGATAGTTTTTCTGGTTCTGAATGCACTGGATGTTAGAAAATGCTAGAACATCAGACAACCAGAGACCTAATCGGTAAATCCTATTCACGCCATTATCTCCCTTCAGTTGAGAAACATAATGCTTGATTACAATTATTGCTAATGAATG
The DNA here is from genome assembly GCA_004024745.2 of Catagonus wagneri. Classification (NCBI taxonomy): domain Eukaryota; kingdom Metazoa; phylum Chordata; class Mammalia; order Artiodactyla; family Tayassuidae; genus Catagonus; species Catagonus wagneri. Next base: position 7,118,688 of record PVHT020000065.1, read on the forward strand.
ATGTTGATATGGGTTTTTTTCTTACTACTAAACACGCTTTTCTGAGCCTTAATAACAACAACAAAAGGGGTGGTTCCCCACTGTGGCACAGTGGAAACAAATCTGACTAGCATCCATGAGGGTGGGTTTGATCCCTGGCCTCAGTCAGTTAGTTAAGGATCTGGTGTTGCCATGAGCTGTGGTGTAAGTCGCAGACATGGCTCAGATCTGACATTGCTGTGGTGTGGGCCGGCAGCTGTAGTTCCAAACTGACCCCTAGCCTGAGAACTTCCATATGCTGCAAGCATGGCCCTAAAAAAAAAAGCAAAAACCCTCTTTGTTCACACTAAACAGTTAATGTTATTCTTGACTTACCAAATAAATCCAAGTTAGGTTACTTCAGCACGTATAAGGTTAATAACTTGCCTCCTGAATTCTGGGATAAAAGTTTGTGTAAATTCATAATTACTTTTTTGGGGGGGGGGGAATCCTGGGATGGAATTCTTAGATTAAGTAAAGTTACATTAATGTGTTACTCCTTGAAAGATGTCTGTGAATGTAAGGAGAAGTGTTTTTTTGTCTTTTTTTTTGCCTTTTTTTCTAGGCCCGCACTCACAGCATATGGAATTCCCAGGCTAGGGGTCTAACAGGAGCTGTAGCTGCCGACCTATGCCACAGCCACAGCAACGCGGGACCCGAGCCACGTCCCTATACCACAGCTCACGGCAACGCCGGATCCTTAACCCACTTAGCGATGCCAGGGATCGAACCTGCAACCTTATGGTTTCTAGTTGGATTCGTCAACCACTGAGCCACAACGGGAACTCCGAGAAGATATTTTCTAAAGGAGGAAACCAGATACATGATTGGATGGGAGGAGAAAGTCCTTCTCTAGAAGTTGATTATATTCTGCCAAAACTATGCTAACATAAGTTTTTAAAGGATATCTCAGTTACCCTTAATCTAGAGGGATATCATAGGAATATCAACATTCTTTACAGGAAACTCAATTCAAAACATCCTCTTGGATTACAGAAGATCAGTCAGCTCCTAATCTCATATTCTTTTATATAAGCGAGTAATAGCATTAGAACAAAAAGCCACTTCATTTCTTTCATTCTTATCTTACTTAGAAATTTTAGAGCGTTAGATATGACTGCTGAGATTTCAGTGCCTTTAACAACAAAAAAAGGAAGCAAATATACACTGACTTAAAGTTTTACCTTCTGTGATTTATCTTTAAAGAATCAAATGATACCTTGTAGTCCATCCATCCATTAAATATTTGTGTTTTACCCTCCAACTATTCTTTCATACTTAAAACTCATAAAAGTTATAGTCTGTAGCTCCTGCCTCTTGAGCTCAGATTGTCCTTACCTTTCTCAATATAGCTCACACTCGCAGGTCCAAAACAACTAACCCCCCTTCTCCAGACCTGAATTCTCTGTAGCGTCATCTAGTTTCCCTGGAAACCTTGAAGTAATATTAGGTTTCTTAACCACCTGCGTATAACTCAGTTTTGTTAATGTTGAGTCAACTTTTCTCTCTTGCCCCCAACTTCATAACCAACTTCTAGTTCATCCTCCATGATCCCAGGACACACACACACACACACACACTCTCCACCCCCCCCCCTATATATATATAAACAAGCCTTTTATTACTCTGTCCTAAAACTGATTATTAACATTGTTCCCAGGTCATAGTGCCTACAAGATTAAGAAGGCCCTTTGTCAGCTAGCTACAACCTACTTTGACAGCTTTTTATCCTATTACCCATTATTCTATGAACCTTGCCTTTTGAACCTATTTTCCACTCCCCAGAAAAAATTTTACCACCTTTCTGTTGATATCACATTGTCTCTCCAATGCTTTCTCTCCTTAACAGCAACTTCTCTTCAACCATTACACTCAGCTAAAATGTCACTTTCTCAGTCCTGCTAAACCTCTTCTAGGAATACTGGCTTCAATCTGTTTCATTCCCATCGCACTAAATACGTAACTAGTTTAGCACTTAACAACAGTTTGTTTTCATACATCTCAGGCTGGATTTCTTGAAGGGATATTCACTTTTGTATACCCAAAACTTAACCTAGGGCCCCACATAAAAGATGATAAAAATAGCAATAGCAGGGAAGTCCTCATGGCATTGTGGGTTAAGGGTCTGGTACTGTCAATGGTAGTGGCTTGGGTCACTGATGTGCTATAGGTTTGATCCCTGGCCCACAAATTTCTACATGCTATGGGTGCAGCCAAAAAATAAATAAATAACAATGGTGTTAGCTTTTAGCAGTGACAAAAGAGGACCAGTCCCTATGTCCTTATGTTTTACTGTATGTTGGACTAGGATATGGATGTTCTACAGCTTGTGACTTCTCTTCCTTTCAAACTCCTATATTCCCCTATTACCTTATGTTCCTGTATATCCTGTCACTTTGATTCCCCTCCACCAGCATCCTCAAGTTAAGTTTTTCTAATTTTCTATCTTACATATTTATTTGTTCGCTCCATTCCAGTTCTAGCTTAAATCCCCAAGAGGCTTTCTCTGACTACCCTATACAATATACTCTACATATACATACTCTAGTTATTTAAGTGACAACGCCTGAATCAATTCAGTGATGTGTATAATCTCTGAAGTATATTTTAACTTGAATATACACACTGGTTCTACTCATTCAAAATAAAATTTGTGCCAATAAATATTTGAAGGCTGTTTTTTGCCAAAATGAACCATGTAGACCTTAAATCTGATAGAAGTCATTTGGAATAATGCCAAAATAGAGCAATCTTTCAAAGTCTCTTAAGATCTTAGTATGCATTTGCTATTTAGTTCACGGATTATTATATACACTGATGGTTAATTTTAAGTACCAACACTTACTTCAAAGTGTTATTTCTGTTAAATTCATCATGATGTACTATAACTGTTAAATATGAAATGGTATATACCTCATGAAAGTTTTCTGCTTCTCGCTCTTTAATTTCAAGGTCAATTGCTCTTCTTCTTGCTCGTTCTTCTTCTATCTTTTTCTGTATTTCTTTTTCAGACAATTGTCCAATTTTTTCAAACTTGCTTTTTAGATTTTTAGCTTGAATAGAGCCACTCCTTTTCAATTTGATTAATTCTTCATATTCCCTGCTCAGTTCAAAGGTTTCACTTTCTTCCTCTTCCTTTAAAAAAAAAGATTTTTATATATTAAACACCAGAAAATTAGTTTGTACAATAAACCATCCAGAAAGTGTTCACTATTTCTTATTTGAAGCCAAAAATAAATGTTAAATAACTTACTCCCTAAGTACAGTGCCTTAATTGACTAATTAAAAGTGTGCTACAAATTGAAGACTTAGCATCTCATTTCATTTAAAACATTTCATGGCTCAAAACCTCATTTGACATTGTTATAACCTGCTAAAACTAAAATATGCATGTCAAGATTAGCTTTCAATAGGAATTGTAGGAACATCTTTGTAAAGGGGAAGGTGAAATAAAATGCAAAGAACACCAGGTTAGGAATCGCGAGGTCTAGTTCTGACTGACGTTGTGTCTCTTTTTGCCTACTCAGTCCACTGGACATGATTTTTTCATCTTAAGAGCCACACTGTCTCCAAATTAACTCTTGTCTTTGATTTGATGATGGTCAATAAAGTTAAAAATCATTCTTACTACTCAGCTGAATCAAGCATTTTACAGATTTAGTAATGTAAAATCCCTACATTTCGTTTTATGCCACTTGTATTCTCAATTTCATATTTTGCCAAGAAAAAAACAGAGTTCTCATCATGGCTCAGAGAAAACGAATCTGACTAGTATCCATGAGGACACAGGTTTGATCCCTGGCTTCGCTCAGTGGGTTAAGGATCTGGCATTGCCATGAGCTGAGGTGTAGGTCACAGACATAGCTCGGATCTGGCGTTGCTATGTCTGTGGCATAGGCCAGCAGCTACAGCTCAGATTCAACCCCTAGCCTGGGAACTTCCATATACCGCTGGCATGGCCCTAGAAAGACAGAAAAAAAAAAAAAAACGAAAAGGTGTCAACCAAAACTGGCTCCAATTCTTTATACCATTTTATCTTGAATACTTTTTATTCAAGTTTTTTTCCCTTGGCTTTTCACAAATTATTATTATTATTAGTTCTTTGTATACTTCTTACACTAAACCCTAATGGAGTAGTAGAATACTGCAGTTATTCCTGGCACTTTTCCTGGGGAAGACCTAGAGTTCTAGGCAGAGAAAAAAAACCAGTGGGTTGGGAGGGGATGGGGAGAAGAGTCACAGTGGATGATGTGACACAAGGCTTAGTTTCTTGGTCCAGGAGTTCCTGCTGTGTCACAGTGGGTTAATGATCCAGCCTGTCTCTGTGGAGGTACCAGTTTGATCCCCAGCCCACCACAGTGGGTAAGATCATGTGTTGCTGCAGCTGTCGTCACAGCTCCAGCTCGGATTTAATCTCTGGCCTGGGAATTTCCATATGCTATAGGGGTGGTCAAAAAAAAAAAGTTCTTGGTTGAACCAAGGGAAAAAAGAAAGTTTGTTACTTTATACTACCTCTACTTTTTGGTCTGTGTGGGTGAAAACAGGTAACTCTTCAAATACCAGGAACTAACAAAATTATATCACATCACATCAAATGGTTCCCACATTATTCTGATCAAAACTGATGACTGAATTAATCAGTTACAGTTTAGGTAATCTTGGAATTGTGTTCTACTTGTTTGAAAACTCCCAGATATAGTGGGGTAAGGCATTCAATAGCACTAGAATATCTGACAATTATACCCTGACATATAATAATCAGATTACTTCTCAATAGTATACTAAAATATATTCTAATTTACTTCATTTTTTTAGGCAGACCATTCATTTTCAACTTCTTTATGAAATAAATGTTATTAATAAGAATTTTTTAAAGAAAAAATACATTACTTTTTTTAATTCTAAGGTTAGACTTTGCAGTATTTTCCTACAGCATATTCATATATTTTTATTAACTATATATTTATACAGCATTTATAATCTCTTGATCACCTTGGATTACAACCTCTGTGAAAGAATCCACGTGGGTTCTTAGATTGGGAGTTGGCAAGAGGACCCCACCAAGTCATCTGCCAAATATGCCACAGCACTGCAAGTCCTACCTAGGCTGGGAAAGCCACTGCTTGCCTCACCCCAAGTAACGGGGCTGTGCTGTGCACTCATGCCCAATACTGCTGCTCAAGTTGCTTCGAGAACTATCTGCACGGCTAGAGGCCTGGGGTAACAGTGAATGCTGGCCTCCTCCCTCCCCCTTTCCCCTTCTGCCTGTGCAACTGGTTGGCCTTCCACCTGGAGGGAAGCAGAGTTCAGAGGTAGGAAGGAGACAACTAGACAAGGCCCTGGAGCATCAGGAGGTAGGAAGAGGGCTGCCAAGAACCCATCATGGGGAAGTGGGAGATACCAGGAGGAATGGGTAAACCACAGCTCCAGGACTCTTATCACAGGCTCCGCTATCCAACTAGCTTTCACTTACAACACACAAGTTCAAAGATAAACATTTAAAATTTCAAAGACAACCTCAGAGCATTATATCCTAAGTGTGGGCCTTCTGAGCATTAGGTTCTATGAGGACACAAGTCTCATGTTCATGAAGTTGGCCCTGTACAGTGTGTGTACGTGTGTGTAAATTTATTTCAATACTGGAGAAACCATACTAATATTTAATGGTATCAAAGTTCTATCTTAGGATAATTTAGTAAAACATGAGAATACCTCAGATATTGCAAGTTCAGTTCCAGACCACCACACTAAAGCAAATACCTCAATAAAGTGAGTCAGATGAGTTTTTTGGTTTCCCAGTGCATATAAAGGGTATGTTTACACTATACTGTAGTCTATTAAGTGTATAATAGCATTATGTAAAACAATATACATACCTTAACTTTTTTTTGGCTGTACCCATGGCATGTATAATAAGTTCCTGGGCCAGGAACCCAAGGTGAGCCAAGGTGCTGCAGTGACCCAAGGTGCTGCAGTGGCAATGCCAGATCCTTAATCCCTTGCACTGCAAGGGAACTCCACATTAACCCCTAAAATATTGCTAAAAAATGTTAACCATCACCTGAGCCTTCAGTGAGTAGTACTCTTTTTGCTGTTGGATGGTCTTGCCTCAGTGTTGGTGGTTGGTGACTGATAGGTGGTTGACTGCTGAAGCTTAGGGTGGCTATGGCAATTTCTTAAAATAAGACAGCCATGAAGTGTGCTGCATCAATTGACTCTTCCTTTCATGAATGATGTTTCTGTAGGTTGTACTGCTCTTTGACAGAGCATACTAGAATGTCTTTCAAGATTGGAGTCAGTCTTCTAAGACCCTGCTGCTGCTTTATCAACTAGGTTTATGTAATATTCTAAATCCTTTGTTGTCATTTCAACAATCTTCACAGCACCTTCATCAGAAGATTCCATCTCAGGAAACCACTTTCTTTGCTTATCCATAAGAAGAAACTCCTAGAGTTCCCACTGTGGTGCAGTGGTTAACTAATCCGATTAGGAACCATGAGGTTGTGGGTTCGATCCCTGGCCTTGCTCAGTGGGTTAAGGATCCGGCGTTGCCATGAGCTGTGCTGTAGGTCACAGACGCGGCTCGGATCTGGTGTTGCTGTGGCTGTGGCATAGGCCAGCCGCTATAGCTCCAATTTGACCCCTAGCCTAGGAACCTCCATATGCCGTGGATGCAGCCCTAAAAAAGCAAGAAGAAACTCCTCATTCATTAAAGCTTTATCATGAGATTGAAGCAATTCATTTACATCTTCAGACTCCACTTCTAATTGTGGTGCTCTTGCTATTTCCACCACATCTGCAGTTACTTCCTCCACTGAAGTCTTGAATTCCTCAAAGTCATCCATGAGGGATGGAATCAACTTTTTCCAGACTCCGGTGAATTTGTTATTTTGACGTCTTCCCATGAATCACATTACATATATATTATATATAAAATATATATATAAAATATATAAAAAAAAATATATATATATATATACATATATATTTTTTTTTAGGGCTGCTTCTGTGACATATGGAAATTCCCAGGCTAGAGGCTGAATTGGAGCTGCAGCTGCCAGCCTACACCACAGCTTGTGGCCATGACAGATCCTTAACCCACTGAGCAAGACCAGGGATCAAACCACATCCTCATGAATACTAGTCAGGTTCTTAACCCACTGAGCCACAATGGGAACTCCTGAATCACAGATATTCTTAATGTTACCTAGAATGCTGAATCCTTTCCAGAAGGTTTTCAATTGATTTTGCCCAGATCTATCAAAGGAATCACTATCTATGGCAGATGTAGTCTTTTAAAATGTATTATTTCAATGATAAGATTGAAAGTCAAAATTACTCCTTGATCCATGGGCTGCAAAATGGATGTTGTGTTAGCAGGCATGGAAACAACCTTGATCTCATCATGCGTCTCCATCAGAGCTCTTGGGTGACCAGGTGCATTGCCAACGAGCAATAATATTTTGAAAGGAATCTTTTTTTCTGAACAGATCTCAACAGTAGGTTTTAAATATTAAGTAAACCATGTTGTCAATAGATGTGCTATTATTTAGGCCTTGTTGTGCTATTTATAGAGCACAAGCAGAGTAAATTTAGCATAATTCTTAAGGGTCCTAGGATTTTCAGAACAGTAGATGAGCAACTGCTTAAAGTCACCAGCTTCATTAGCCCCTAACATGACAGTCAGCCTGTCCTTTGAAGCTTTGGAGCCAAACACTGACTTCTCCTCTCTACCTAAGAAAGTCTTAGATGGCATCTTCTTCCAACATAAACCTGTTTGTCTGTGGTGAATACCTGTTGTTTAGCAGAGCCATGTTCATTAATTATCTTAGCTAGATCTTCTGGATAACTTGTTGCAGTTTCTACAACAGCACTTGCTGCTTCACCTCACACGTGAATGTAACAGAGACATCTTCTTTCCCTAAACTTCACAAACCAATTTCTGGTACCTTCAAACTTTTCTTCTGTAGCTTCTCCACCTCTCAGCCTTCACAGAATTTAAGAGAGTTAGGACCTTGCTCTGGATTAGGCTTTGGTGTAAGGGAACGTTGTGGCTATTTTGACATGCTATCCAGACTGCTAAAACTTTCTCCACATCAACAGTCTTATACTGTTCCATTGTCTTATCATTTCTATGTTCACTGGAGTAAAACTTTTAATTTCCTTCAAGAACTTGTCCTTTGCAGTCACATCTTGGCTAACCATTTGGCACAAGAAGCCTAGATTTTAGCCTATATATCAGCTTTCGAGATGCTTTCCTCAGTAAGCTTAATCATTTCTAGTTTTTAAAGTAAGAGACAATCACTTCTCAGCCTTTTGGCTAAGATCAAGTGTAAAGTGACAGACATGCAACTCTTCCTATCACTTAAACACTTAAGAGGCCATTAATTGGCCTCATTTCAATATTGTTGTGTAAGGGAACAGGCAGACCCAAGGAGATGGAGAAAGATGGGAGAATAGCTTGGTCAGTGGAGCAGTCAGAACATATACAACAAAAGTATGAACAGTTACATGCCAACAAATTTAACAACCTAGAAGAAATGGACAACTTTCTAGAGACATAGAGTCCACCAAAATTGAATCAAGAAGAAATAGATTATTTGAACAGACCCATCACTAGAAATGAAATTGAATATGTAATAAAAACAATCTCTACTAACAAAAGTCCAGGACTAGATGGCTTCATAGGCAAATTCTACCAAACATACAAAGAAGAACTTATACATATCCTTCTTAAAACTTTTCCAAAATATTGAGGAAGAAAGAATACTCCCAAAGACATTCTATGAAGCCACATCACCCTAATAACAAAACCAAAGATATTACCAAAAAAGAAAATTATAGGCCAATATCTGATAAATATAGATGCAAAAATTCTGAACAAAATTTTAGCCAACTGAATCCAACAACACATAAGAAAGATCATACACCATGACCAAGCAGGATTCATACCAAGTTCATAAGAATGGTTCAACATACACAGATCTATCAACGTCATACACCACATTAACAAAAGAAAAGTCAACCACATGACCATCTCAATAGATGCAGAAATAGCTTTGGCAAAATCAGACATCCCAGGGAGTTCCCATTGTGGCTCAGTGGAAAAGAATCTGACTAATAACCATGAGGACGTGGGTTTGATCCCTGGCCTTGATCAGTGAGTTAAGGATCCAGCACTGCTGTGAGCTGTGGTGTAGGTCACAGACACAGTTTGGATTTGGCATTGCTGTGGCTGTGGCACAGACTGGCAGCTGTAGCTCCAATTAAGACTCCTAGTCTGGGAACTTCCATATACCATGGGAGCAGCCCAAAAGAGGGAAAAAAAAAATCAAACATCCATTCATGACAAAAATTCCTACCAAAGTGGAAAACATATCTTCACATAATAAAAGCCATTTATGGAAAACCCACAGCCAATATAATACTCAAAGGAGAAAAGCTGAAAGCCTTCCCACTAAAATCTGGAACAAGACAAGGATGACCACTCTCACCACTTTCATAGCATTGGAAGTCCTAGCCACAGCAATCAGACATATGAAAGTAATAAAAGGTATCCACATTGGGAGAGAAGAAATAAAACTGTCACTCTATGCAGATGACATGATATTTAGGGTTTTCCATAGATAACCCTAAGAACTCCACACAGAAACTACTCAAACTGATCAGTAGATTCAGCAAAATAGCAGGATGCAAATCAACATTCAGAAATCAGTTGCATTTCTGTATACTAACAATGAAATATTAGAAAAGGAATCTACAAAAAACAATACCTTTTAAAATTGTACCCCCCAAAATTAAACATCTAGGAATAAACCTGACCTAGGAGGTGAAAGACTTATATCCTGAGAACTACAAAACCTTAATTAAGGAAATTAAAGAGGATTCAAAGATATGGAAATATATTCCATGCTCCTGGACTGGAAGAATTAATATGGTCAAAATAGCCATACAGGGAAGTTCCCATTGTGGCTCAAAGGGTTACAAACCCGACTAGTTTCCATAAGAATGCTAGTATGAACCCTGGCCTTGCTCAGTGGGTTAACAATCCATCATTGCCATGACCTGTGTTGTAGGTTACAGAAAAGGCTCAGATCTGGGTTGCTGTGGCTGTGTCATAGGCTGGCAGCTGCAGCTCCAATTCAACACCTAGCCTGGGAACTTCCATATGTTGGAGGTGCAGTGCTAAAAAGCAAAAATAAATGAATAAATAAAATTAAAAATAAAATAAAATAAAATAAAATGGCCATACTACCCAAAGAAATCTACAGATTTAATGTGATCCCAATCAAATTACCCGTGACATTTTTCACAGAACTAGAACAAACAATCCAAAAATTTATATGGAACCATAAAAGACCCAGAATTGCCAAAGCAATCCTGAGGTTAAAAAAAAAAAAAATGCAGGAGGCATAACTCTCCCAGACTTCAGACAATATTACAAAGCTACAGTAATCAAGACAGTGTGCTAAGCAATGGAACAGAAGGAGACGTACAGACCAATGGAACAGAATAGAGGTCCAAGAAATAAACCCAGACACCTACAGTCAATTAATCTTCGACAAAAGAGGCAAGAATATAAAATGGGAAAGACAATCTCTTCAACAAGTAGTGCTGGGAAAACTGAACAGCTGCATGTAAATCAATGAAACCAGAACACATCATCCACGCACAAAAATAAGCTCAAAATGGCTTAAAGATTTAAACATAAGACCATAAAACTCCTAGAAGAGAACATAGGCAAAACATTCTCTGACATCAACCATTCAAATGTTTTCTTAGGTCAGTCTCCCAAGACAATGGAAATAAAAACAAAAATAAACCATTGGAACCTACTCAAACTTAGAAGTTTTGCAAAGCAAAAAAATAAATAAATAAAAAATTAAAAAAAGGACAACCTATGGAATGGGAAAAAAATTTGCAAATGATGCAACTGACAAGGGCTTAATCTCCAAAATACACAAACAACTCATACAACTCAACAGCAAAAACACAAACAACCCAATAGAAAAAATGAGCAAAAGACCTAAATAGACATTTCTCCAAAGAAGACATACAGATGGCCAACAGGCACATGAAAAAATACTCAGCATCACTAATTACTAGAGAAATGCAAATCTAAACTACAATTAAGTACCACCTCACACTGGTCAGAATGGCTATCATTAATAAGACCACAAATAACAAATGCTGGAGAGGGTGTGGAGAAAAGGAAACCCACCTACGTTGTTGGTGCGAATGTAAATTGGTATAACCACAGTGGAAAACAGTATGGATGTACACCAGAAAACTAAATATAGAACTACCAGGAGTTCCCATCATGGCACAGCGGAAACGAATCCAACTAGGAATCATGAGGTTGAGGGATCGATCCTTGGCCTCGCTCAGTGGGTTAAGGATCCGGCATTGCCATGAGCTGTGGTATAGGTCACAGGCGCAGCTTGGATCTGGTGTTGCTGTGGCTATGGTGTAGGCTGGCGGCTACAGCTCTGATTAGACCCCTAGCCTGGGAACCTCCATACACCGTGGGTGTGGCCCTAAAAAGACAAAAATAAAGAAAGGAAAGGAAGAGAGGGAGGGAGGGAAGAAAGAAAAGAAAAAGAAATAAATAAAAGGAGAAAGAAAGAAAGAAAGAAAGAAAGAAAGAAAGAAAGAAAGAAAGAAAGAAAGAAAGAAAGAAAGAAAGAAAAGGAAGGAAGGAAGAAGAGGAAGGAAGGAAGGGGGAAAGAAAGAGGAAAGGAGGAAAAAAGAGGAAGAAACTACCATATGACACAGAAATCCCATTCCTGGGCACATCATATATCCGGACAAAACATTCATTCAAAAAGATACATGGACCCTTATGTTCATTGCAGCACTACTGAGAATAGCGAAGACATGGAAACAACCTAAATATCCATCGAAAAATGAATGGATTAAGATGTGGTATAGGAATTCCTATTGTGGCTCAGTGGTAATGATCCTGACTAGTATGCAAGAATGTTCAGTCCTTGGCCTTGCTCAGTGGGTTAAAGACCTAGGGTTGCCACGAGCTGTGGTATAGGTCACAGAAGTGGCTCAGATCCCATGTTGCTGTGGCTGTGGTGTAGGCTGGCAGCTGGAGCTGCAATTCTACCCCTAGCCTGGGAACTTCCATATGCTATGGATACTGCCCTAAAATGACAAAAAAAAAAAAAAAATCTGGAGTATATACACAATGGAATACTACTTAGCCATAAAAAGGAACAAAATAATGTCATTTGCAGCAATATGGATGCAACTAGAGATTCTCATACTAAGTGATGTCATAAAGAGAAAGACAAATACCATATGATATCACTTAAATGTGGAATCTAAAATATGGCACAGATGAACCTATCTACAGAATTGAAACAGACTCACAGACATGGAGAGCAGACTTGTGGTTGCAGAGGGGGAGGGGAGGGAGTGGGATGGACCAGGATTTTTGGGTTAGTAGATGCAACCTATTACATTTAGAATGGATAAGCAACGGAGTCCTGCTGTATATCACAGGGAACTACATCCAATCACTTGTGACAGAACATGATGGAAGATAATATGAGAAAAGAGTGTATATATGTATGACTGGGTCACTTGGCTTTACAGCAGAAATTGACAGAACACTGTAAGTCAACTGTAATAAAAATAAAATTAAACATTTTAAAAAGAACTTATGCAACATTTACCATTAAGTTCACCATTTTGTATGGTGAAATTAATTGCAGTCTGTGGTGCCCGAAAACGACAGTGGTGGTAACATTAAAGATCAATGACCACAGATCACCGTAACAAATATAATAATGAAAAAGTTTAAAATATTGTGTGAATTAACAAAAAGTGACACAGACACAAAGGGAGCATATGCTGTTGGAACACACTTGTTCCATGCAGGGTTTCAATTTGTAAAAAAACGCAATATCTGCAAAATACAATAAAGTGAAGCACAATAAAATGAAGCATGCCTGTAGAATGATTCAAAGACTTGCCAAACTGATGTTCCTATCAGTGTCCATGGTACTCCTACAGCTTTTTTTCTTGTTTTGATTATCAGTTTAATCCTGCTCCAAGCAAAGCAAGTATAAATACTCTAGAATGACAGTTCTCAATCATGATGTAATTACACTCAATTTTGAGGTATATAGAGAGAAGTATTTACTTAACTTCTATAGTGATACCTCAGTCAATTGGGATCTTATCTATTTTTCAAACTATCAAGAAGAAGGAGCTCCTGTCATGGCTCAGCAGTTAACCAACCCAACTAGTATCCATGAGGACACAGGTTTGATCCCTGGCTTCGTTCAGTGGGTTAAGGATCCAGCGTTGCCGTGAGCTGTGGTGTAGGTCGCAGACGCGACTAGGATCCCATGTTGCTGTGGCTGTGGTGTAGGCCAGCGGCTACAGCTCTGATTTGACCGCTAGCCTGGGAACCTCTGTATGCCGTGGGTGCAGCCCTAAAAAGCAAAAAAAAAAAAACAAGAAGCAAGAAGAGTCCAGCAGGCTGCACACTCAATTATGCTGAAACTTGTACCAAGTGCCTCATAGGAGTGTGATTTATATGAATAATAATAGTTAGAAATTTACTATAAGGTAATGCATATGAAATATTTAGATTAATTAAAATTTGTAGAATATAAACGGATATCTTTAAAAGTCTTACCTCTCCCATTTCTTGTCTCAGTTGTTCAAATTCCTGTTTTTCCATCTCTAGCTTATGCTTCCGTTCCTCTTCTGTTCGTCGTCTTTCTTCTTCCATTTTTTGTTTTAATAATTCTTCAAAATTAATTTCCAGTTTTCCCGGTATAAGAGATTCTTGAGAGATTGTTTTATACATCTCTGGGCAGTCATCGTCTACTACCTGTTTAAAATAATTCCTTTATCACTCCTACCGGAATTATACATACTAAAAGGGAACAGTTCTTGAATACAAAGGTTTCACATTGAACTAAAAACCAAAAGCTCATTATAAAACAATAAACAAGGAGGGATTATTAGAAAGCATAAGACTGGGAATTTTTGCTGTGGCACAGTGGGTTAAGAACCCAACCGTATCCATGTATCCATGAGGATGTGGGTTCGATCCCCAGCCTTGCTCAGTGGGTTAAAGGATCTGGTGTTGCTGTGAGCTGCAGTGTAGGTTGCAGGTGAGGCTCAGATCTGGCACTACTGTGGCTATGGTGTAGGCTGGCAACTGTAGATCTGATTCGATCCCTAGCCTGGGAACTTCCATATGCCGTGGGTACAGCCATAAAAAAAATAAACAAAAATATATATAATTGCAGTGACTCAGGTTGCTACAGAGGCACAGCTTCAATCCCTGGCCCAGCACAGTGGGTTAAAGGATTCAGTGTTGCCACAGCTGTGGCTCACATTCAAGGATTCAGTCCCTGGCCTGGGAACTTCCATATGCCATGAGTGCATCCATTTAAAAAAAAAAAAAAAAAAAAAGGAAAACATAAGACTAAATATTTTGTGGTTACAGAGAAAATGGTGACCGTCTTAGTCTCCATTCCAATGAACACAAATAAACACTTTGGCTTTATACTATAAGTAACTTGAATTAGACATTAAGATATCTAATACTGAGAAAACCTTTTTTTTAGGCCCACATCCATGGCATATGGAAGTTCCCGGTTCAGGGATTGAATCCGAGCCACAACTGTGACCTATGCTACAGCTCACAACAACACAGGATCCTTAACCCACTGTGCTGGCACAGGGATTGAATTTGCACCACTGCAGAGATAATGCCAGATACTTTACCCAGACACCACAGTGGAAACTCTTGAGGAATCCCTTTTTTTTTGTTTGTTTGTTTTTGTTTTTGTTTTTTTTTTTTGCTTTTTAAGGCCACACCTGAAGCATATGGAAGTTCCCAGGCTAGGGGTTGGATCAGAGCTGCAGCTGCTGGCCTATGCCACAGCTACAGCAATGCAGGATCCAAGTCACATCTACAAACCACACCACAGCTCACAGCAACGCTGTATCCTTAACTCACTGAGCAAGGACAGGGATCAAACCCACATCCTTGTGGATACTAATTGGGTTCGTTACCACTGAGCCATTATGTGAACACCCTGAGAAAACTTTTTTAATTGGATTAAAATGAACCTCCATTCTGGCAATTAAAATAGAGCATTTCAGTTTAACCATGATTTTACCTGAATGAATTAGATAACTCATCATGAGCCCT
Source organism: Catagonus wagneri (assembly GCA_004024745.2). NCBI lineage: Eukaryota > Metazoa > Chordata > Mammalia > Artiodactyla > Tayassuidae > Catagonus > Catagonus wagneri. The sequence goes on from PVHT020000065.1 coordinate 7,133,896, forward strand.
TCAGAATCAGGCATAAATCACCCTTAATGCTACAATTTTATTGTACTGATTTATTTACTGTCAGGCTAATTAAGAATAAATAATAATACTAAAGCTGCCAAGTACAATTCTAAGCACTCTACTTGTTTTGTTTTTTGTTTTTGATCTTTTTAGGGCCACACATGGAGCAATGGAAGTTCCCAGGCTAGAGGTCAAATTGGAACTACAGCTGCCTGTCTACACCACAGCCACAGAAACATGGGAACCAAGCCACATCTTCAAAATACACCACAGCTCATGGCAACATAGGATCCTTAACCCATTGAGGGAGGCCAGGGATCGAACCTGCATCCTCATGGACACCAGTCAAGTTCATTATGCTGAGTCACAATGGGAACTTTGCACTCTACTTGTACTGACTTATTTAATCTGTAACCCAATGAAGTCGGCACAAATATGTGAAAAAGGTGAGTTCAAAACTGTGTCTTTCTAATAGAATTATAAATAACTCTTTAGACTACCTTTTTGTAATTTCATGAATTACATGTCTAATTGCCATCTAATTGTGACCACGGGCAACTTAGCCTCTCTAAACCTGAATTTCCTTATCCGTGACAACTTTCATAAAGTTGCCAAAAATAAATTAATATTTGGAAACACTGCAGTGTGCCTGACACCATGGTAAGCTCCCAACTTGCAGTTTTACTATTATAATATCATTCCCTGTATACGCACTCTCTAAATTGCAAATAGAAACTCTGCTTTTAAGTTGCTGACTCGGAATACATTTTACCATGAAAAGCAATTACCTAATTCTATCCCCTGAAAGTACATATATAAAATTCTCACCTGAATTGTGTTCCTGTGGTTGAACTAGACATAGTGGAATAAGAGAAGCAAAGGGTAATTATTTGTTCCAAGTTTTATATATGACAGGCTTTACCACAAGACCAGTTCAACTCAAAAAGAATATTTATACAGTCTTACAATCCACAGGTTGCCAAAAAAAATTATTAATACATGAGTTAACTGAGCTATAAAAAAATAACTGAGCTATAATATGAAATGAAGATACTTGGCCCTAGATAAGAAAACAACATAAATGAAGGGAAAAATTTCTCTTTCCTTTCCTGATACAGAAATGTCTCTAGGATACTAGAATTTTGCTTTAACACAGTTTTCCTTCCCTGAACTTTTTCCACTAGTAATCATGGTAAAAAGGCAGATTTGGCTGAAAAATCCCCTCTGCCCCCAGGACTAGATTTCCTCATCTTCACAGCTACGTTCCTCACCTACCACTTCTGAACCAGCTTATTCTCCAAAAATTAAGTGCTTTCACAATGTTTGTAGGGTTTCTATGTAGAAACCACTTGTGAATCAAGGATTACCTAATAGACAGAAGATAGTTTTAATATTACTTATTCCACATTATAGGAAATCTGTTATGCTAGAATGTACTGTGCCACATGCTTGATGCAGTCTCAGCCTCAGTGAGAAAAACAGTCTTATAAGCAACAACAATAAAGCATCAGTGCTCTGCTACGAGAGCACTAAATGCTATATGAATGCATGAAAGGCGAATTCCCATTGTGGCTCAGCTGTAATGAACCTGACTAGTATCCATAAGGATGAAAGTTCGATCCCTGGCCTTGCTCAGTGGGTTAAGGATCCAGTGTTGTCGTGAACTCTGGTGTAGTCACAGATGAGGCTTGGACATGGCATTGCTGTGGCTGTGGTGTAGGCTGGCAGCTATAGCCCCTATTTGATCCCTAGCCTGGGAACCTCCATATACTGTGGGTGCAGCCCTAAAAAGGAAAAAAAAAAAAAAAGAATGCATGAAAGGAAAAACTTTCTGGAACTTATTTTATCAGGAAAGGCTTCCAGAGGAAATGAAATATGTGAACAGAAGATGCAGAGCATAGGGAAAGGAGAGAGGGACATACTTCATATAGCATTTATGAAGTTCCAGAGATGACAGCATAGCATTTTGAAGAAATGGAAAAAAAATGTATTATGTTTGGAACAAACATGGCAGATTAAGGAAGAAATGAAACCGGAGAAAATATCAGGGCAAGATTACAAAGAAATCTGTTTTAAAATTTTAGTGTTTGGATTTTTGCTTAAGGGGAGTGGAAATATTTTTTAGCAAAATAGTGACTTAATCAAATTTTTTTTTTAAAGAAAGACCGCTCCTGGCTTTACAGAGAAGAATATATTATAGGCAAGAAAGCAAGTGAATCAGGAGTTGACCCAAAGCAAGGGATAACAGTGAAGTGCAATTATAGTAGCGGCAATGGGAAATGGGGGAAAAGCGATCAATTTTTAGAGTAATATAGGAAATGAGACTTAGTGAATGACTGGGTGAAGCATGAATGAGAGGGTGAAATGTTTAAGGCGTTCAGAGTTTCTTGTTTGAGCATCTTGACAAAATATATGTGTCTGAAGCTCATCCAGGCATAGGAAGAAAACTAGGTCACGACATCACTGAAGCCAATTAAAATGTTTTAAGAAGGGGATGCAGCGTTCACATGTCAATTTACTTAAAAAGAAAGTTTGTTGGATAAATATACATTTTTACAAACATTAAAATGGCATAAGAAGTACAACAACTTTGTGAGAGAGTTAAGTTTGGCAGCAATTCCAGAGTGATGATAAGCATTCTGGTGAGCTGGATAACTGTGATTAAATGGCTTTGGTCATTTAATATATCCCACATAGGATGGAGATTGGAAAGAAAGAAGGAAAGGAAGGAAGAAATGAGGAATGGGAGGAGGAAATGTGGAAAGGGAAAATGAGGGAGGAACACCTTCCCCCCTTTTTTACATACTTAGTTCTGGAAAACATGCCTTGAATGAGAAGGAAGATTATAAACGTTCCTCTATGCTAGGCAGAGCAATTTAATCAGAAATTTCTCAACACTGCACTGAAGCAAACACCTTTAAATATCTGGCATTGGAGTTCCTGCTGTGGTGCAGTGGAAACGAATCCAGCTAGTATCCATGAGGACACGGGTTCAATCTCTGACCTCAGTCAGTGGGTTAAGGATCTGGTGTTGCCATGAGCTGTGGTGTAGGTTGCAGATGCAGCTCGGATCTGGCTTTGCTGTGGCTGTTGTGTAGGCCGGCAGCAGCAGCTCTGATTCAACACCCAGCCTGGGAACCTCCATATGCTGTGGGTGCAGCCCTAAAAAGCTAAATAAATAAATAAATAGTGTTGTGCCATGGGAGACTTTAAAATGTATATGCCATCCCTGCTTTTGGCACAAATTCCAGAAATAACACGGTAGTCCCCAAAGTTGAATAATTTCTCTTAATATACTCTAAAAAGCTGAATCCTACTGGCTTTCTCCAGCTACATTCTGTCTTACCATGCTTCTCCTTGCTTCAGCAAATGCCTTCTTTTCTTCCTCTATTCTTCTTCTGGCTTCTTCTTCTGCTTTCCTTTTTTCATCTTCTCTCCTTTGTCTTTCCATTTCTTCAAAACTGAGTTTGAGTTTACCAGGGCGGTACACTTTAAAAATATTGTCTGTGTCTTGGTTTTCTTCTTCTTCATTTACCTAACCAAGAAACAACTCATTACTAAGAACTGAGAGTCATCAAAGACAGGAATGAGTTACCAGTTAAAAGGCACAGAGTAAGCCACCTTACACAGAAATGGTTCTTTCCGGAGTTCCCTTTGTTGCTCAGTGGTAACAAATCCAACTAGTATCCATGAAGATGCAGGTTCGATCCCTGACCTTGCTCAGTGGATTAAAGACACAGAGTTGCTGTGAGCTGTGGTGTAGGTCTCAGACACGGCTCAGATACCATCTTGCTGTGGCTGTGGTGTAGGCCGGCATCTGTAGCTCCGGTTAGACCCCTAGCCTGAGAATTTCCATATGTCACAGGTATGGCCCTAAAAAGCAAAAAAAAAAAAAAAAAAAAAAAAAAAAAAAAAAAAAAAAAAAAAAAAAAAAAAAAAAAAAAAAAAAAAAAAAAAAAAAAAAAAAGAAAGAAAAGAAAGAAAAAAGAAAAAGAAAGAAAGGAAAAGAAATCGTTCTTTCCTCTAATATACTTGATCAAAATCCCCTTCCTTTATAACATCTTATATGAATACAAAATCAAATTTGGAAAAATTCCAAATAAAGATGTACTAAAATTTAATACAACGTCTCAAACAAATCAAATCATATGTATCATAATATAATTCTGTATTATGATATCATATGTATAAATGTTACATATATTTAAGTCTGTTTTTACCATCTGCCTCCTTGCTTCTTCAAAAGCACGCCTCTCTTCTTCTAAACGTTTTCTCGCCTCTTCCTCAGCTTGCTTCCTTCGGTTTTCTTGTCTCTGTCTTTCCAGTTCTTCAAAAGTCAGTTTCAATTTTCCAGGAGAAAATGATTCTTTTTTTGCCTCGTTTTCCAGTTCATCGTCCTAAAAAAACAATGAAAACCTATCTGTTAATCATAAAAGGCAATGCTGCTAACCACCTTGATGGCTTTTATGTGTTATTTATGAAAAAAAAATTACCATGACCAATGAAAGACACTTTGCTTCCTTGAGAGATCGACGTTGTTCTTCATATCTTATTCTTTTATCTTCTTCATACTTGGCCCTTTCCTTCTCTTCTCGCTCTTTTTCTAGATCTTCGAAATTCTTTCTTATTTTGCCAGATGTTTTGTGTGATTTGACAGGTACCACTGTTACAAGCAGTGAATCATCTCCTTCCTAATTGATAAAACAGATAATTAGCTTATTCATCCTAATCAAAATTTAGGTTTCGGGGACTGTACTTCCATCATTGGTGAATTTCATAACATTGCCATCAATGTTATGAAGAACAATTTATATTTTTTACATATTTCTATTAAATAGCTCTTTCTCTGAATTCGTGGTACATTATGAGTTAGTCTTATTGAAATCCATTCCTGACAAGGTCCGAGAAGCATTTTTTTCCTCGAAGGTGGTGTTAATACAGCTGTTTGGATAAAACTGTGTAACATTATCTGAATTTAGCTATCCATGCGCTCATCCCACAAAAGATAATGTGCATGTGAGCATACACTAAATCAATTTGATGGTGGGTGGATTCAGTTGAAACACACAGAAAGGTCTCGGCACATGATTTTTCTCTCCATGTAAGTTTTAAAATACTTAGTAAAACGAACATGTAGTAAGGAAAAAGCCTCAGTAATTCCAAGTAATTTAGAAAACATTTATATTATAGACAAAACTCTTTGGTATGTGGTCCTATTCAAATACTCAAACTTTTTTTTGGGGGGGGGCTGCATCCATGGCATATAAAAATTCCCAGGCCAGGGACTGAACCCGTGCCACAGCAGTGACCCAAGCCACTGCAGTGACAATAGCTAGACCCTTAGACTGCTACACCACAAGAGAACTCCTTAAGTTTGTTTTTAAAATTCATTTTAATTACATCATCTATTATTGCCTCTGAACTTTTTTCAAAAAAAAGGTGAATTATAACGTGCCCCTAAAATTAAACTGCTTCCAATTTATGTGGTTGTAGTTTTAGACACACCATCAAATTGACTGATCTTTAATTTTCTTTGTTAGATAAAAAGAGATAACTAAAATTTTTGTGGTTGTTGAACATTCCTTTATGGCAATAGATACTGCACTCTCTGCTAGTATGTGACAACTGAAAACAATCAGGAACTCTGAGGAAAGAAGAAAAATGATGAAAAGAAAACTGCCTTTTTGAAATGGTATCTTTCAACAATCTCAACTATTAGTAACAGTTCAAGAAATATATCATCTTGGCAGAGTATCTCAAACGGACTTGTGTCTCTAATCTAACCATGAAAACAAAAGCATACTTTTCTTTAAAAACACTAAGCTATAGTGTTTGAAAGTACAAAAGTATGGTCTTGCTTTGTAAAATATTTCTGTCCTTTTTGTTGTGGTTGCTATATTTACAATAAAAGGAATAAAACTTTTAATTTTTTAACTGAAAGATTATTGTGAATCAGATAATTTTAGGTGAATGTTTCATTAAATGAAATGTCCATTTACCTCTGATGCTGATTCAGTTCCCGTATTGTTTATGTCCTCAATCTATTGAATGAGAATTTCATATCATTATATTACATCAGATCTCTTGCTTTTTCTTTTTAAACATACAACTGAAAAGTAATTTAGTTGTGATTTATGGTACATTTTCAAAATTTAGAATTTTGGAAGTCTTTGAATTTTGCTCCAAAATAGAAATTAAACTTTGGGAGTTCCTGTTGTGGCACAGGGGAAACAAATCCAACTAGTAAGCATGAGGATGCAGGTTTGATCCCTGGCTTCGCTCAGTGGGTTAAGGGTCCAGTGTTGCCGTGAGCTGTGGTATACGTTGCAGACGAGGCTAGGATCTGGCGTTGTGTGGCTATGGTATAGGTCAGCAGCTATGACTCTGACTCCAACACTAGCCTAGGAACTTCCATATCCGCAGGTGCGGCCCTAAAAAGCAAAAAAAAAAGAAAAAAAAAAAAGAAAAAGAAAAGAAATTAAACTTTATTAGTTTTTGCAAATTTTTTTGTTTTTCTGGGTTTTTTTTTGGCTGTGCCCGTGGTATGTGGAAGTTCCTGGGCCAGGGATCAAACCCATGCCACAGCAGCAACTGCGCTCCTGCAGTGACAACGTTGTATCCAAAACCCACTGTACCACAAGGGAACTCCACTTTTTGCATACTGATATCGATATCAATATCTAGGGAACAATGTAATAAGAAAAATTAAAAATAAAGCCTACCTTTGTAATTCTGCAATTTGAGTAATGGGCCAAACTCTTACAACCTGGCTGTGAGCTTACAACCAGCAATTATTACTTAAATAAGCAAGTTAAACTGAAATACAGAAAGGTTCTCCATTCTCTGTCTCTGCCACAGCAAAAGGAAAACTTATTATTAATAATCAATTATCTTGACTATATTCTACAATAAAATATATGGCAAAAATACAAGTGACACAATAATAAAGTACAGTGAAATGTACAGGTTTTTCACATGGCAAGTTTAGAAGTGAAAATAATTCTGGTAGTCATAACTGTTTATATTTTGACCAGATCTAGGTAGGACAGGCCATCATTCAAAAGAAGAGAGCTCAAGTTTGGCCATTACTCAAAAGAAACATCATTTGGTTAGCTTGAAGGGCAGGCTAATGTACATAAGAAGTTAGAAATGACAGGAAGATGATTTAAATAAAATAGTGTTTGAGATCTCAGGAAAAGAAAACATAAGCAATGGGAAAATGGGAAAAGTTAGAAAGTAAAAATTCAGATTTTTTATTGTTTTAATTTGATTTTAAACACTAATGAAAGAGTCTGGAAGTAGCTCCTCAATCAGTCTAAGGGAATTCTGTTGTACCCTGGCCCATACTGGGCTGGCTAAATCCCTGTTTTTTCCTACTTTTCTATATTCTCTGTCAAGAGGAAATAATATATTTTATTAAGATATCAAATTTCTTGAAAAATAAATTATTCCAAACAAACCATTTATTAAAAATAAATATTTTACATTTTTACAGTTTTTTTTTGACCATGCCCACAGCATGCGGAAGTTACCAGGGCCTGGGATGAAACCACAGCTGTAATCAGAGCCATAGCAGTAAAAACGCTAGGTCCTTAACCCACTGAGCCATAAGGGAACTCCCTTAATAGTTTATTTTAAATAGTGTTGAACAGAATAATTTTCTTTGTTACAGAATTATTTATTTACTTATTTATTTTGCTTTTTTTTTAAGGCCACATCTGTGGCATATGGAGGTTCCTAGGCTAGGAGTATAATCGGAGCTACAGCTGCCAGCCTTCACCACAGCCACAGCAACGCCAGGTCTGAGCCACATCTGCAACCTATAACCCAGGTCATGGCAATGCCAGATCCTTAACCCACTGAGTGAGGCATCGAACTTGCAACCTCATGGTTCCTAGTTGGATTCTTTTCCGCTGTGCCACAACGGGAACTCCCAGAATTATTTATTACACTGATGTGCTGCATAAATCAGTGAACATCTTATTAAACAATAGATTATACTATGAAAATGTTTAATGGATCTATACCAAAATTATTACAAAATTATTTCCCTTCAAAAGAGTGCTAACAATTCATCTATAAATCATGTTAATCTCAACAAAAAGTTCTAGGAGATGTGATGAGAAGCTAGAAAATGAGAGCATAGGAAAGAAAAATTCTAAATTTTTTAACCCAAAATTTCTTGGTGCTACAACCTTCTCAGATTTTTATTAGCCTATGGTAGATAATAAACTATATTTGAAGGAGTTTTCTTTGGTTGGGTGTTTCTGCTTTCTTCTTTGCTCATTTTATTTATTTATTTTTTGTCTTTTTGCCTTTATGTAGAGCCACACCCGTGGCATATGGAGGTTCCCAGGCTAGGGGTCTAACAGGAGCTGTAGCTGCCGGCCTTTGCCACGGCCACAGCAACACGGGATCCGAGCCGCATCTGCAACCTACACCACAGCTCACGGCAATGCCGGATCCTTAACCCACTGAGCAAGGCCAGGGATCGAACCCGCAACCCCATGGTTCTTAGTTGGATTCGTTAACCACTGAGCCACGAAGGGAACTCCTTCTTTGCTCATTTTAAATCATTATCAAAACAACAAAAGATAGAATTTTTTCCATTGGGTTTTGACAAAGAAAAGGATGAATTTGCTTAAGTGGCCTTGATTTCAGTATAGTCACAGAAAACTGAGATATTCAGTTCAACTACAGTGCTAACTTTCAGAAGCTAACATTGAAACGCTGCTTCCCAATCACGCTTTTTTTTTTTTTTTTTTTTTGCTTTTTAGGATCACACTTGCAGCATATGGAAGTTCTGAAGCTCAGGGTTGAATCAGAGCTACAGGTGCTGGCTTACACCACAGCCACAACAACATGGGATCTAAGCCATGTCTGCAACCTACACCACAGCTTCACTGTGTGAAGCCAGGGCTCGAACCCGCATTCTCATGGATTCTGGTCGGGCTTGTTACTGCTGAGCCACAATGGGAGCTTCCCCAATTACTTCTTTTGACTTATGGAAAGAAAACTTTCTTTTTGCTCCTTCCCAAATCAACTTCCTTTCTTCCCTTTCTTTTCAACATCTCAGTCTCCCATCAATAATTTCTCTTTTTCTAAGTTGAGAGGTGTTAAACTTGCTCATCAAAATATCCTCAAAGAGGAGTTCCCATCATGGCTCAGCGGAAATGCATCTGACTAGCATCCATGAGAATGCAGGATCGATCCATGGCCTCACTCAGTAGGTTACGGATCTTGCCGTGACCTGTGGTGTAGGTCACCGATGTGGTTCAGATCTGGCATTGCTGTGGCTCTGGCGTAGGCTGGTGGCTACAACTCTGATTTGACCCCTTGCCTGGGAATCTCCATATGGCGCAGGTACGGCCCTAAAAAGCAAAAAAAAAAAAAAAAAAAAAAAGGATTCTCCTCCAAATTTTATTGGCCTTTGATTCCAACATCTAGTATACAAAGTATGCCTATTTTTAATTCATCATAATATGCTAGAATCTCAGAACTGGTAAGTGTCTTGAACGTCACCCAGTCACCCATCTGACTCAGGAGACCCTTCTGTAGTGTTCTTGAAAATGGGTTTGGACAAGAGGCTTTTCTTTTATTCAAAGATAGATTAAATTATATTAGATTTCAGTATAAAATGTACTCAACCAGGTTTTAAAATTAGACTTCCCACCCTAAACAAAATGAAAAGACAACCCCCAAAAAGGGAGAAAATATTTGCAAATGAATCAACTGACAGTGGATTAATCTCTAAAATTTATAAATAACTTCTGCAGCTCAATACCAAAAAAAAATAACCCCACCAAAAAATGTGCAGAAGATCTAAACAGACAGTTCTCCAAAGAAGACACACAGATGGCCAAAGGAAAAAAACACATGAAAAGATGTTCAACGTCACTTATTATTAGAGAGATGCAAATCAAAACCACTATGAGGTACACCGGCTAGAATGGCCATCATCAAAAAAAAGTCTACAAACAATAAGTGCTGGAGAGGGTGTGGAGAAAAGGGAACCCTATTACACTGTTGGTGGGAATGCAAATTGGTGCAACCACTGTGGAAAACAGTACTGGAGATTCCTCAGAAAACTAAAAACAGAATTACCATTTGATCCTGCAATCCCACTCCTGGGCATCTATCCAGAGAAAACCATGACTCAAAAAGATACACATACTCCAGTGTTCATTGCTGCACTCTATACAATAGTCAAGTCATGGAAACAACCTAAATGCCCATCGACAGAGGAGTGGATAGGGAAGACATGGTACATATACACAATGGGATATTACTCAGCCATTAAAAGGAAAGAAATAATGAATGGCATTTGCAGCAATATGGATGGACCTAGAAATTATTATACTCAGTGAACTCAGTCAAACAATGAGATACCAACATCAAATGCTATCACTTACATGTGTTATCTAAACAAAGGACACAATGAACTTCTTTGCAGAATAGATACTGACTCACAGACTTTGAAAAACTTATAGTTTCCGAATCAGACAGGTTGGGGGATGGAGGGATGCACTGAGGGTTTGGGATGGAAATGCTATAAAATTTAGTTGTGATGATCACTGTACAACTATAAATGCAATGAAATTCATTGAGGAATTTAAAAAATAAATGAAATTAGACTTCCCATATTTGCAAGATGAAATCACTATTAATAGTTTATTTTCCTCTACCTACATATTCTCAAATAATTTAATAGGCAAAAATTTCATTAATCAAAATTCTCTTGTACCCTATTATGTAGTATCCAGCATTACTAAAGAAAATGGCTTTGGATTGGATTAAGATGGCAGAATAGAAGGACTGGAGCTCAACTTCTCTCCCAAATAACAGCAAAAATACAACCAAATGCCGAGCAACCTTCAACCAAATGGACTGTAAACTTCCAAAAAAAGATACTCTGCTCCAGAAGACACAGCGGAGACCACATCAAGAGGTAGGAGGGGCGATTACGCGATAGAAGCAACCCCATACCTCCCGGTGGGAAGCCCCACAGACTGGAAAGTAACTGCATCACAGAGACTCAGCTATAGGACTGAGAGTTCTGAGCCTCACGTCAAATCCCCACGCCTGGGGATCGGGCACAGGGACAAAGAGCCCCCGGAGCATCTGGCATTGAAGGCCAGCGGGGCTTGTGTGCGGGAGCTCCACAGGACGGGGGAAACAGAGACCCCACTCTTGAAAGGCACACATAGACTTTCACGTGCACTGGGTCCCAGGGCAAAGCAGTCTCCAGAGGAATCTGGGTGGAACCTGACTGCAATTCTTGGAGGATCTCCTAGGAAAACAGGGGTGACTGTGCCTTATTGTGGGGGAAGGGCATTGGAGGTGAAGCTCTCGGGGACATTCAGCAGTCTGCATGTCTCTGGAGGTGGCCATTTCTGGGAAAACCTGGTCCCTCCCATCAGTGCTGAGAAGTCCCAGGCCAAATAACAATTCAGGTGGGATCTCAGCCCCACCCATCAGTAAACAGGCTGCCTAAAGACCCCTCAGGCACACCGCCAGCCTCTAATCTCATCCAGAGACAAAGCCCCATCCATCAGAGGGAGAGGAATCAACCCTATCTACCAGTGAGCAGGTATCACTCCTTCCCATCAGGAAGCCTACAGCAAGCCCCCTCCATACCAGCTTTAGCCACAGGGGAGGCAAACACCTGAACTAAGAGAGGCTACAACTCTATTTTCAACACAAAGGTGACCACACCAAAAACCTACAAAAATGAAAAGACAGAAAACTCTAACTCAGATAAGGGAGAAAGAGAAAAGCCCAGAAAAACAACTCAGTGATGAGATTATCAGTCTCCCAGAAAGGGACTTTAGACTGTTGATGCTGAAGATGATACAAGGCATTGGAAATAGACTGGAGGCAAAGATTGATAATTTACAGGAAACACTGAGCAAAGAAATACAAGCTGTAAAAATTAAACAAGAAGAGATGCAAAATACAATAACTGAAATAAAAAATTCCTTAGAAGCAGCCAACAGTAGAATACAGGAGGCAGAAGAACGAATCAGTGAGGTGGAGGACAGATTAGTGGAAA
>PVHT020000065.1:7149893-7167069 GCA_004024745.2 Catagonus wagneri
CTCAGCCATTAAAAGGAACGAATTACCAACATTTATAGCAACATGGATGGACTTAGAAATTATCATGCGAAGTGAAACCAGTCAGACAATTAGCAACACCCAATGCTACCACTTACATGTGGAAACTAAAAAGACACACTGAACCTTCTTACAGAACAGACAATGACTCACAGACTTTGGAAAACCTTGGTTTTTCAAATAAGACAATCTGGGGGGTGGGGGGATGCACTGGGGGTTTGGGATACAAAATCTATAAAATTGACTTGTGATGATTTATGTACACCTATAATTGAAATAAAATCCATTAAGGAAAAAAAATGGCTTTTTTTTCTCGATTAGATTTTGTTTCCATCACTCTCTGAGTATCCTGTATCTTCATCATATTCAAATTTACCACTTCATTGCACACAGTTTTTCTTTATGAAACCACTGCCTGCATATTCAGTTCTTGGGGCTGCAGTGGGTATCAAAAATCTAATGTATAATCAGTGCTTTTGGAAAAGGACACAAGACTTAAAAGACACAGACTAACCCCATGTGCATACAAACCATTTCTTGCCAAACACCACTTTTTTTCTTTTTTGGCTGCCCTGCAGCATATGGAGTTTCCAGGGCCGGGGATCAGATCTAAGCCACAGTTGCAACCTAGACACACCTGTGGCAACATAGGATCCTTAACCCCCCGAGCCGGGCCAGGGATCAGAACCTGTGTCCCAGTGCTCCAGAGACACTGCCCATCTCATTGTGGCACAGGGGGAACTCCAAACATCATCTATTTTAATTACATATTTTGGCCTTTATTTTACAATTTGTATTATAAAGATAATTATTTATAGTGATATATTTTATATTTATATATCCTAAAATATTCATTTATTATAATGGTATTCCTTTGTGAAATTTCACTTCAAAATGAATACTAATCTTTGATAACTGGAGGTGGCAGAGGTAAAATACACCATCCTTGCTTCAGGTAAAGAGTACAAAATAATAAAATACAGCAAATTATAATTCTTTTCTATAATTCATCTGGCAATATGATATTATTGGCCACCATATAAATGGCAATTTGTGCAACAGAAGTAGTTATCTGCAAAGTCAGGGTAAATAAACTTCTCTGACATGCAAATAGGTAATATGCTTTGCCTTCTTTGTCACTTTTTTTTCAGAAAGGTAGAAGAGACTGAAGAAGCATAGCAAGCAGATTTAAAGCACTTAAAAAAACAGGCAAAAAAGAGTCAAGAGCAATTTCACAATAAAAATGGTTATGAAAGAGATAGTATACTGTAAAGATTATGTTAGGATAGTTAAAATATTGATGAGAGAAGGAAGAAAAACTAAATGAGATATGACATTTTATCTCTATGAACAATTATTTACGTGAAACATTTATTTATAGCCCAATTACTTTGTACCAGGCACTGAACTACGTGCTTTGCATTTATTAACTCATATAATTTTACTAAAAATTCTAGGATACAAACACCATTACTGTCTCATTAAGTTTAATACACTGATCATCTCATTCGATCTTACAGGTATATAAGCATATATAACTGTCTTCTGTCATTTTGTTCAACTCTATGACTACAGACCACTTATAAAACAAATATCAATATATTAGAGAAGTTTTGTGAATTTATCAGTCCTTTACTTAATAAAATGTAATTAAGACTCAGAATTTCAAGTTTCTATATCATTTTCATCATTGATGATTTTGAGAGAGTAGCTTTTTCTGAAAATTAGATCAGATTCTTGAGGGTATGCTGTTGTTGTTGTTTTGGCTATTCCTGTGGCATGTGGAAGTTCCTGGGCCAGACACTGAACCCTCGCCAGAGCAGTGACCCAAACTGTTTCAGTGACAAGGCTGGATCCTTAAACCGCTACATTACAGAAGAACTCCGAGATTCTTGAGGATTTTAAAATACTTATCAGCCTCTTAGATCTCATGCACTGAGCTAAAATATATAGGAATTCTAAGTTTATTAGAAGACTATACCTAAATTTATCACAACATTGTAGATCAACTATACTTCAATAAAACTTTAAAGCGAGAGAGAGAGAGAGAGAGACTATATAAAGGAGTTTCTGCTGTGTCCCAGTGGGTTAAGAATCCAACTGCAGAGGCTCCGGTTGCTGTGGAGCACAGCAGGTCTGATCCCCAGCCTAGCACAGTGGGTTAAAGAACCCAGTGCTGCTGCACAGTCACTGCTGTGGCTCGGGTTCAATTCCTGGCCCCGGAATCGCCATATGCCATGGGTGTGGCCAAAAAAAGAGAAACTGTATAAAATCATAATAATAATGTTTTTATCCTTCTAATTTGTCCTCTGTGGCTCTGAGCTTCAATAATGACTAAATGAAGGAAATGGCTGTTACATATTTCTCACCTCTCCTAACTGGGAAAAAAAAAAAAAGCTAAGCTAGCTAACAATACCATTATTGAATAAAATGTGATTTAACTTATTTCAAATTATTGAGTAGGAAGATTTCCTAATTATGCCTTAGCATTTGATAATAACCAAGAAGTATTTTTTTTTTTTTGGCTTTTTGCCTTTTTATGTCCAGCCGCACCCGCGGCATATGGAGGTTCCCAGGCTAGGAGTCTAACAGGCGCTGTAGCTGCCGGCCTTCGCCACAGCCACAGCAACGCGGGATCCGAGCCGCGTCTGCAACCTACACCACAGCTCACGGCAACGCCGGATCCTTAACCCACTGAGCAAGGCCAGGGATCGAACCCACAACCTCATGGTTCTTAATCGGATTCGTTAACCACTGAGGCACGACGGGAACTCCCAAACAAGTATTTTTTGATTGCTATTAAAAGACTAGCATTTGGTCACAGGCACAAGCATAGTTTATATGTGAAATTGTCTTACATTTCTATAAAATTCCCTAATGTGTCAAGAAAAATAAGGAATGTGGACAGGGTAAAGAATGCGGACAGAATGATAAGATGGTATATAACAAAGTTATCTCAGTATTCAACCTGGAAATACGCACATTCTGTCCTTATCCTCCTACGCGTTTGATATTAAATACGTCATTTTCATGTTAGCTACTATTTACATTAAAATATTTCTAATAGGCAACATCGTGATTAGTTTTACTCTATAATTAGTTTCTGAAGCAAATACCAACTTAATATCTTTGTGTATACCTGCTCAGCCCTTTTTGCTAATTCACGTTGAATCTTCCTCTTTTCTAACATATCCTGCTCAATTCTGCGTTTCCGTTCCTCCTCTGTTCTCTTCCTTTGTTCCTCTTGTCTTTGTTTCTCCATCTCAGCAAATTTACCTTTAACAGTTCCTAAGAACATACGAAACATGTTTGATATTTTGCTGTTTCCTTTTTTGCAATTTTATTGACCATTGACCCCCTCAAGTGTCTTACCTGTTAGTTTTGGGACATAAGCCTTTTCTACTTTAGAAGATACCTCTTCCTCATCAGAAGCAAGCATTTCTTTAATCTAGACGGTTAAATAAATTAATATGAACACGTCCAAACTTTAGACTATATCATAGTATATGCAGAGTTTGAAATTAGTTTATAAACACAGAAAATATTTTAAGTATAGTTAATACGAAATGTAGATAATGTGAATCATAAATAAAATACAAATTTAAAAGGTGAAAATAAATATTTGCACAAGAATAAAATGAAATAAAATAACCTCCTGCTTTCTCCTGTTCCATTCTCTCTCTCTAATATATTGTTCTTTTCTTCTTTGTTTTTCGTCTCTAGATCTCCTTTGATTTCTTTCTTCCCTGGCTCTCTGCATGGCTTCAAACTTATCCTTTACATCACCCTTGCCAAGTTTTGGCACATAGGATTTTGGTACAGGTTTAGATGAAGAAAGCAGAATCTTCGTTAGAAGAAAATAAAGAGAAGAAAGTTAAAAAAATAAGATAGGAAGAAATTAGGTAAAGATAGATCAGAATAAGCAATATAAGAAATATTTAATGAAATAGAATATAGAAATATATTTGAAACCTTTGAAATTATAGAAAATATGAGAGTAAAAATTATACTAGCACATAGCAAAGAAGACCTGTTTCCTAGGTACGTTCCCCTGAAGCTGAAGGCTTTGAAAACATAAAAACTGAATACTGGATTCTAATTTAAAACAGCCTGTATTTTATTGACTTAATTCATTAGTAAAGATTCAGATTTTACATCACTTGCTTAAAAGAGACCAAGACTAATTTTAATAAATTAGATGAAGTTGAAAACAAAGCAAAAAGCGTCAGCCTAATTCACATATTAACGTTCTTGCTTGTTTCCATATCTAACATGAACAAAGCTGAAGGCCTTTACTTCTTATTGAGGCTGAGGTGAGCCAAGGTCTTTATACACAAGCAATGATAGTGGTCGTTACTATTGCTATCCTTGAAACCAGCATGGAAAATGTATAAGAATGCTGCATCATTCCAGGCAGGATGTGTCAAAGAGGAAAATTCCCAAATGCCAAACGAGCTTTTCCACAGAGGGAGGGATCTAGTAAATGGAGACTGGAGAAATGATTTTCCTCCATTCTGAAACCAGGAAAGGAAATTATCTTCATCTTTTTGAAAATTAAACTGATCTCTGAAAGAAATTTCAGTCAATAAAAACCTCATTGCCTCAGAACACCAAACCCTTTCTTCTACAGCTGAGAAACAGAAAAAGGCTAAGTTTAGCTGCGGGAGATGCAAACTATAGCATTTGGAAAGGATAAGCAATGAGGTCCTGCTGTATAGCACAGGGAACTATATCTAGTCACTTGTGATAAAGGAAATGTGAAAAAAAGAATGTATATATATGTATAACTGGGTCACTGTGCTGTACAGCAGAAATTGACAGAACATTGTAAATCAATTTCAATAAAAAATTAAAATATGTAAATAATTTTTTTCTTAAGTTTAGTTGCATCTGCTACAAGAAGTAGCTAAAAGAATCCTCACCTTTTTTTTTTAAGAGAAAAAGAGGATTATCTCTTTCTCTTAAGGGTATATATCAAATCTGTTTTTCTTTTTAATACTGAAAAAATAACTTCTAAGATTTATCAAGATATTAAAAGTCTATGAAAGATGCCTGCCATCACATCTCCTTCACTATTACTCAAAAAATTTAATAGTCATGCTTCCTAGGTAAGAATCTGAATAAAAATACTGGGTCCCAGACAAGCCTGTGAATTTTACCTCTTCTTACATTTTACATCTTGACACTATGTTACTATGAACTTCTGGAAATAATCTTTCCACAAAAGAATTGCCCTTTTAGCAGTTCTATATAGTTAACTCTACAAAGCCCTCATTTTTTTTTAATTTTTAAGACTTACCTCAGCCTTTTGGGAAATATCATTCATGTTTGCTCTCTGTGGTCGTGCGCTGATTATGAAGCTTTATAATTTTACGCACCTGAAAAAATATATTAATACCGAATAAGAATTTTTAATTACAATCTTTCAGTATGCTACATATTTTTGTAAAGAGAAATAGCATGTTGATTGCCCCTCAAAAAATAATGACATAATCCAAGCAAGTAGTAAATTATAATAACCCTCAGCTCCTTTCCCCAAAATTCAGGGTATATAAGGTACAGGTACACAGTGTTAAAAGATCCTTGTAAGTTCACGGCCCAGAATAGTTTAGTGAATGAATCAGTGCCCTTGCAAAGAATTCATTCTGCAGTTATTGGGTATATTGTTCTATAAACATCAACAAGGTCATGGTGGTTGATCACGTTATTTAGGTCTTCCAAATCTTTACTAAAAAGGAAAAGGCACTGGGGGGGGGGGGTGTCCTAGTTCTATTAGTCTTCAACTATGTGGAATTATATTCCCTTAATTCTGTCATTTTTGTCTCATATAAAGTCAAATTTTTAAAGATGCATATATATTAGGACTATAAATCTCTCTCTCTTTTTGTTTTGTTTTGGCCTCTACAGCATGAGGAAGTTCCCTGGCCAGGGACTGAACCTGTGCCACAGCAGTGACCTGAACCACAGGAGGACAATGCCAAATCTTTAACCTGCCAGGCCACCAGGGAACTCTTAAAATATTTTCTTTTTGAATTGGCCTTTTCATCAGTATGAAATTTCCCTCTTCTCATTTCATTGTCTTATCTGATATTACACAGCCATACCAACTTTCTATAGTTTGCATAGTATATAATTTTCTGGCCACTTACTTTCAATCTATTTTTTATATGTTAAAGTATACCTCTTGGACACGACATATAATTGAATCTTGCATTTTTAAAAAAAAAATCAATTTTGATAATATCTTTTAATCGCAGTTTTGTCTCCTGTTTTGTTTTGTTTGCCTTTTGTTTGTTTGTTTGTTTGTTTTTTGGCTGTCCTGTGGTACTTGGAAATCCTGGGCCAGAGATTAAATCTAAGCCCAAAGCCAGATCCTTTAACACACTGTGTCTGACGGGGACTGAACCTGCATCGATCTCACCACCAATCCCACTGTGCCACAGCAGGAACTCTGCCTAGTCCATTAACATTTAATGTATTATTTATATGAGTGGACTTAAGCCTACCATTTTACTTTTTGTTCCTCTATTATTCTTTTTCTACCGACTTCTATATTAATTGAATAATTTTTAGAATTTTAATTTACCTACTGGCTTTAAATTTTTTTTAATTTAAAAAATATTTAAGGTACCATAGACATACAATAAGCTATACTTTTTGAAAGTGCACAATTTGCTAAGTTCTGACATATGTACATACCCATGACACCATCACCACAATCAAGATACGAATATTTGGAGTTCCCCTGGTTGTGGCTCAGTGGCAACAACTCTGACTAGTATCCATGAGGACAAAGGTTTGAACCCTGGCCTTGCTCAGTGGCTTATGGATCCAGCATTGCTGTGAGCTGTGGTTGAGGTCTCAGAAGAAACATGGATCCCACATTGCTGTGGCTGTGGTGTAGGCCATCAGCTACAACTCTGATTTGACCCCTAGCCTGGGAACTTCCATATGCCACGGGTGTGGCCCTAAAAAGACAAAGAAAAAAAAAAGATACAAATGTTTACATTACACTCAAAAACTTTCTCCTATCCCCTTACCTCCCTTTTCTTCCTGCCTTTCCCTCCTCCATCCCTAGGCAGATATGCTGTCACTGTAGATTAGTTAAAATTTTCTATAAATGGAATCATACAGTATTTACTCTACTGTCTGACTTCTTTCTCTCTGCATTAATTATTTTGAGATTCATCCATGTTGTTGCATATGTTGACAATTCACTTCTTTTTATTACTGAATATTACTTCATTGTATGAATATACCATAGTTAACCACTGTTAACCATTCATCTGTGGATGGACATTTAGGTTGTTTCCAGTTATTATTACAAATAAAGCTGGTATGAATATTCATGCACTAGTCTTTGTATGAGCTATGCTTTTTTCATTTCTCTTGGGTAAATAAATAAAATATAGGAGTTCCGGCTATGGCCCAATGGGATTAGTGGCAGCTCTGCAGTGTGGGACACAGGTTCGATCCCCAGTCCAGCATAAGCAGTTAAGGATCAATGTTGCCACAGCTGTGGCTCCAATCTGATTCCTGCCCTGGGAACTCCATAAGCTTCAGGGCACCAAAAAAGAATAAATAAATAAGTAAATAAATAAATAAAGTATAATAGCTAAGTCTTACGGTAAACATATGTTAATTTTTTAAGAAACCACCAAGCTGTATTCTAAGTCTTTGGCTTGTCATTTCACGTTCTTAACATTGTCTTCTGGAGTTTCCTTCGTGGCTCAGTGATTAACGAATCCGACTAAGAACCATGAGGTTGCGGGTTCGATCCCTGGCCTTGCTCAATGGGTTAAGGATCCGGTGTTGCCGTGAGCTGTGGTGTAGGTTGCAGACGCGGCTTGGATCCTGCGTGGCTGTGGCTGTGGCTGTGGCGAAGGCCGGCAGCTAAAGCTCCTGTTAGACCCCTAGCCTGGGAACCTCCACATGCCGCAGCTGCGGCTCTGCATAAAGGCAAAAAGCCAAAAAAAAGAAAGAAAGAAAAAAGAAAACATTGTCTTCTGAAGAGCAAAAGTCCTTAATTTCGATAAAGTTCACTTTATCAAATTTTTCTTTTATAGATTATGCTTTTGGGGTTGTACTGCCACAAAGAACCCACAAAGAACTTATACTACATTTTCTTCTTCAAGTTTTATAGCTTTAGGTTTTAGGTTTTTAATCCATTTTGAGTTAATTTTTGTAAATGGTGCTAGTTCTTTTTTTTTCATATTGGAAAACATTTTTCCAGGACCAATCACTGAAAAAAACCGTATCCTTTCTCCACTGAAATGCTCTTGCACCTCTGTCAAAAATCAGTTGACCACACATACGTGGGTCTATTTTTTTGGACCCTCCATTTTGTTCCATCAAAAATGTTTGTTTTTAACTATAGTTACCATGCCACAATCTTGATTAGTGTACTTTATAATGAACCTTGAAAAAGATAGTGTAACTTTGAGTTGTTTCCTTCTTTTTTTTTGCTGCAGGGATCCAAGCAGCTGCTGTGACATCAGATCCTTAACCCATTGCACCACAAAAAAACTCCCAACTCTGTTTCTTTTCAAAGTTGTTTTGCCTATTCTAAATCCTCTGTAGTCACCTACAAATTGTAGAATCAGATTGTCAATTTCTATAAAAATTCCTGCTGAGACTTTGATTGGGATTGTGTTGAAAACTGGACATGGATTGGGGGAGAATTCTTGTCTTAACAATGTTGAGTCTTCCGATTATGAACATAGTATATCTCAGCTCAGTTACATCTTTTGTACTTTTTTTTTCCTCAGAAGTGTTTTGTAGTTTTCAGCGTGCAGGTCTTCCACATCTTCAGTGAGATTTATCCCTAAATAATTTCTTTCTTTTTCTGGCCAAATCCTCAGCATATGGAAGTTCCCAGCCGAGGGGTCCAATCGGAACCACAGCTGCCAGCCTACACCACAGCCACAGCAATGCAGGATCTGAGCCACATCTGCAACCTGCACCACTGCCCACGGCAACGTTGAATCCTTAACCCACTGACTGAGGCCAGGGGTTGAACCCTCATCCTCATGGATCCTGGTCAGGTTCATTAACCACTGAACCACGAAGAGAATTCTAATTTTGATTAATTTCAATGCTCTAGATTCCCTCACCACAATTTACCCTTTTCAGAAAAAACCTACACTCCCTGCCAGGTAGCACACATCAACATATTATTTATGCAATTTAAAGAGTAATACCAAAAGGTATGGTGAAAAGTTGAGCAATCCCACATGGGATTATGAGTAATCTCACATGGGATCATAGGAACTGATAATTTTAGCTGAATTAATTGACTAGAGGGAATGTCAGGAAGGCTCTTTTTTTTTCCTGGTGAAATGAAAGAATATTGTGCGGCTTGGTGATTGTGAAGAATTAGCCTGTTAAGAGTAATCCTGGAGAATAAATGAATTAGCCAGCCCTCGTCATCCAATTTTTTTAAATATCTTCAAATTATTATCTTGACTTATTTATAGATTCAGAATAAAATAAGATTGGTTTTTTAAATTTAATATGAGTAAAACCACTTAAAATAGAATGTCTTTCCAATATTCTGAGCTCTCATTTTGAAAGTCTGTGAAAATTTGAACAGTTCTACTTTTAACCTTTTTATTTAAAACATTTTTTTAAGTTATGACTTTAATTTCTGGCCACACTCACAGCATGCAGACGTTTCCAGGCCAGGGATCAAACGTGTGCCACAGTAGAGACCAGAGTCGGTTTCTTAGCCCGCTAAGCCACATAGGAACTCTGTAACTTTAATTTTTTTGGGTAAAATATAGGCATGTTACCCTTTCCTGACAATTTGCTCTGTTCCACATTTTGAGATTAAAAAACTGTAGCATAATAAGTTTATTAGCTTTTTATATTACAGGGTTGTTTTTTAAGGTGTACAAACAAATAGGACCCATATCTCTTGCATAGCTTTATGCTGAAGAAAAACTTTCAAAATCAAGCAGACAAGTATCTGTAGAATTTCTTTACAGATACCTTTTATTTATTTATTTATTTAATTTATTTATTTTGGGGGGTTTTAGGGCCGCACCTGCAGCATGTAGAGGCTCCCAGGCTAGGGGTCTAATCAGAGCTGTAGCTGCCGGCCTTCGCCACAGCCACAGCAACACGGGATCCGAGCCGCATCTGCAACCTACACCACAGCTCACGGTAATACTGGATCCTTAACCCACTGAGCAAGGCCAGGGATCGAACCTGCAACCTCATGGTTCCTAGTTGGATTCGTTTCCACTGCACCATGATGGGAACTCCTACAGATGAGTTTTAAAAGGCATGACTCTGTCTGGTAGAAATAATAACATGTTTCAATTGCTAACTCAGGTGACTTTCTGTGCTAAACCAGAGTTAAAGGTATAAATTTGACTACATATTTTTATTAATGTCACAGGAAAGAACTCTGTTCCATAGTCATTGATTGTATTGTGTTATCTAAACTCACAGTCTCACTAATACATCTTTTGATCATAATATTAATAAACTATGATAATAATCCAAGCTAACATTTATTGAGTCTCTATGTACCCAGTAATATGCCAAGTAGTTAAGAAGCATTATTTCATATTTCCCCAATAACCCTTTAAAGTAAATACCATTATTTCCTCTAAAAAACTCTCCAAGCTCAGTGATTTAAAATGTCTTAAAATATTAATATGAGAACAATATCTTAGAGTTTAAGAGGATTTGAGGTCATATGTAAATTGTTACAGATGGGAAAACTGAGACTTAGAAACGTCAAGTAACTTGCCAAAGACCCGCACAATTAATGGGCAGTGGATATAGGACAGAAACAGGCAGCGCAACTACTGAGTCTGCATTCTTATCCAATGCATTACGCTGATGCCAAGAAAGCAGTGCAACTGTTTTGTGTGGTGGGGACAAGAGGAATGCCAACCAGCTTATAAGGTTTTACCTACTTGTGTAATCAACAAAGCCTTTAATCCAATTATTTGAGAAGCACAATCCTGAGCAGTAGAAATAGGTTAGAAGCTAAAAAGACATGATTAATACGGTTCTCTACTTTGAGTGAATTTGTCATTTCTAGCCAGTAATCGGCACCCAAACATGGAGCTGGGGAAGTGAGAAACACTGACTTTGCCCTATGTGAGGAGCACAGAATTTTTATTTAAGTACTTATTTCCTTTTAAAATGATACATACCAGTAGCTGTTCTCTTAGGATTACTTGGAGTTAAGCAGAAAGGAGAGTGAGGTTATTAAGCAGTTCTCTGAATAAAATGCAGCTACTCAGCTGGTTGTGGTTTAGAATTCATTGAGTAGACTCATTCATGTGTGATAAAGTCAGGGATAGCTTGGTCTCTGATTTTTAAAGTGCCCAAGTCAGCGGCATGCAAACAGCACTTGTATTGTTACAGCCAATGAGAGTGAAGAATCAAGTAACAATATTCACATGTATGTCATCCTCTTGATTAAGGAACACACCGATATAGCTCATCATTCTGCTCAACTGCAAAGAATACAAAAGGCTTCTGAATTTCTTACCTAACAGAACATTATTTAACAGTGTACTTAACCTGGCGCACCACAAGAGAACTCCTATGGTAGCTTTTTGGTTTTTTTTTTTAATTATGGCTGATTTACAATGTTGTGCCAATTTCTGCTTTATAGCATAGTGACTCAGTCATATATATATATATATATATATATATATATATACACATAAATATACACACATACAAATATATATGTATAGACACACTCAATTCTTTTTCAAAATTACTTTCCATCATGGTCTATCCCAGGAGATTGGATACAGTTCCCCGTGCTGTACAGTAGGACCTTGTTTATCCATTCTAAATGTAATAGTGTGCATCTGTTAACTCCAAACTCCCTGTCCATCCCACTGCCCTCCCCCTCCCCCTTGGCGACCATAAGTCCTTTCTCATGTCTGTGTTCTGTTTCTGTTCTATAGATAGGTTCATCTGTGCCATATTTTGGATTCCACATATAGGAGATGTGATGTGGCATTTTTCCTTCTCTTTCTGACTTATTTCACTTAGTATGAGAATCTCTAGTTGCATTAACATTGCTGTGATTGGCATTATTTCATTCTTTTTTATGGCTGAGTAGTATTCCATTGTATATATGTACCATATCTCTATGAAGGCTTTTTAAAGTATTACTTGACCCAACAAAGCCATGACAAGGACTCTGTGAAACATTTAAAAATTAGTCGATGGTTACACATTTTAGTAAATCTCAACATTAAACCATAAACCCATCAAGGATATTCCCGTGGAAGGGAGTCACAGACACTGAACTTTAGCCAAGGAACTAAAAGAGCTATAACACTCTCTCAACTGCAGCTGAAAACTCTAGTGCCCCTACTGCAGTCTCACTCCACAATGCCCCAGTACTCAGGTCCTTCTTCCCAGAAGGGTACAGTCACCTTCGCCTCTGCCAAAACTACCTCCTTCTCTTATATCAGCCAACTCGGGACCATGCCATGAACTAACCCACTGAATACATAAATGATCATAATTATTTGTGGTGGAATGTGTATTCTGAAATTAAAATTCAGAACAAATGGCAAATACAGGCTCGATCTTGTCATAACTGGTCATAAACCCTCTCTCATACATAAATAAACCTGTGTATTCTTTTTTTCTTTTTAGGGCCACACCTGAGTTATATGGAAGTTCCCAGGATAGATGTCAAACTGGAGCTGCAGCTGCTGGCTTATACCACAGCCACAGCAATGCGGGATCTGAGTTATATCTGCAAACTTCACTGCAGCTCACAGCAACAATGGATCCTTAACCTACTAAGTGAGGCCAGGAATCGAACCCACATACTCACAGACACTATGTCGGGTTCTTAACCCACTGAGCCACAACAGGAACTCCCAAACCTGTGTATTCTTAAATTTTTTTTTGCCTTTTTTTTAGGGCCGCACTCACGGCATATGGAGGTTCCCTGGTTAGGGGTCTAACCAGAGCTACAGCTGCTAGCCTACACCACAGCCCCAGCAACGCCAGATCCAAATTGCATCTGTGACCTACACCACAGCTCACGGCAACACTGGATCCTTAACCCACTGAGCGAGGCCAGGGATCAAGCCCGCAACCTCATGGTTCCTAGTCGGATTTGTTTCCACTGTGCCATGATGGGAACTCCTGTGTATTCTTAAATGTGATAAAAGATTCATACAAATATAATCTGAAACCTTCCAAAATATTCTCTTAGAACTTTTTTTTGCTTAAGGACCTTTGTAGCATTCAGAATTACAATTTTTATAATTGTATTCTATTGATAATTTCCCAGCTAATTGTTGATTTTTCAAACACATGAAGACAATGATGGTGGAAGAAGTATTGCTTAGAGTCTGAAAACTTGGATAAGGTCATTTACTAGATGGATGGTCCTGGACAAGCCAGTTAACTTCTATGAGTTTCAGTTTTACATGTAAATTAGGCATAAGAACGTTTTTCTCATTATATTGCCAAATAAAATGGATGGGTCACCCTTTCTTTTTTGCCTTCTTTTTGCTTTTTTTTAGGGCCACATGTGTGGCATATGGAAGTTCCTAGCCTAGGGGTCAAAACGGAGCTGCAGCCGCTGGCCTACACCACAGCCACAGCAACATGGGATCCGAGCTGCACCTGCGACCTACACCACAGCTCATGGCAACGCAGGATCCTTAACCCATTGAGCAAGGCCAGGGATCGAACCCGCATCCTCATGGATAATAGGTTCATTACCACTGAGTCCCAATGGGAACTCCCGATGGTTCCCTCTTTCTGAACTTCATTTCTGAACCTCATTGCTCCCTCTGACACTCTTGGTCATTCCTTCCTCCAGGAAAGCCTTCTCACCCAGCTCCATGACACCATTTCCCTCTCTCTCCTTTCTGAACACTCCTTCTCTGCTCATTCGAGGGCTTCTTTGCGCTCTCCAGTTCTTAGATATGTGCCCCCACATTTCAGTTTTTGCCCCTTTCTTCTCACCCTGCACTTTGTCTTCAGTGATTTAATACACTTGAGTAGCTTAAATTACCTCTTTGGCCTCATTTCTCTCCAAACCTCCCTCCCACTCTACCACTCATGAAGAAATACTGGCACACCCGAGCCTTTTCACAGCTAGCTCCCTCAGCTTGATATTCTTCCCATTCTCTTATTCTCTGAGCTAACTGCTACTCATCCTGTAGTTCTTAGATAATGGACACTTCTCCAGGAAGCCTTCCTGGACTCCACGAGACTGGGTTAGGTGTTCCTCCTGTGTGTGAATTTCCATAGCACTCCATGCTTCCCCTAATTGTGGCATTTACTAGAATGCATGGCAACAAGCCACTTTCTTGACTACCTCCTCTACCAGAAAGTGAGTTCCTTGAGAGTGGAGGCTATATTTGATACACCATTATATGCACAGTACTTGGCATGTGCCTGGTACATAGAAGACATATATAGTAACTGTTTACTGAATAAGTAAATTCTGCCAACTTCAAGAGAAAGCACTTTATAAACAGTTAAGCAATGTCTGGATATAATGTATGATTATCATTATGATTATCATCATGCAGGAATGCCATACAAACAGAACAGGTCATTCATTTTACAAATATTTATTAAACATCTACTATGTGCCAGGCACCCTGCTAAGCCTGAGAGATGCAGCACTGAATAGAGATGCTCTCTCTGTTCTCATGTTCTGATAAGTCTCTTGGCCAAAACTCTGAACAAAAGCCTTGGACCAGGATTTTTTTGTGGGGGGGCACACCCACGACATACTGGAATTCTCAGGCTAGGAGTCGAATCACAGCTAAAGCTGCCAGCGCACACCACAGTCACAGCGACACCAGATGCGAGCCACATCTGCAATCTACACCACAGCTCACGGTAACACTGGATCCTTAATCCATTGACTGAGGCCAGGGATCAAACCTGCATCCTCATGGATACCAGTCGGGTTCTTAACCCACTGAGCCACAACAGGAACTCCTGGACTAGGATTTTTAATATTCCAGTTTACTTTGCTATCTGCAGACCCAGGTAAGGTAATAACATTAACCAGACCTGATACGGAACTGAAAGGTAGCCAAACACCAAACCCCAGCCTTCCAGTTAAGACACCTACGACAGTGACTTCCATTCTCAGTCCACATTTTACACTTCTGTCTCTTCCACCCAGACTTTCACCTATATATCTGATAGATTTTATGCCCCTTTGCCAGATTTCAGAAGACTGGTTCCTTTCCAGTGCCTAGCTCCATGCCTATTAAATAACAAATTATAATATAAAATCAGTCCCCAAAAGCCATCATGGAAAGCTTTTCAATACCCATGTAGTAATCATCAAACTGAGATCCCATTCCTTTGACTCAAGTTTTACTCCCTTAACTTTGACTCAACTTTTACTCCCTTAATCGACTGTCTATACTACATTTTAAAATCTGCTACTAAACATTTAGATGTTCAAATCAATCTTGGGAAACATTCTCAAATTCCAAATATCCATTCAATCTTTGATTCATTTTATTATCTCCTCTGCCTTGCATACTTTTTACAAACATTATTAGTCAACATTCCACCTACTAGTCTATACACTCAGATGGAATTTGCTGCTTTATTTAGCACAGAAGTCCCAGGCCCTCCTTCAATTTCACACAATCATGCTTACTAGAAATACTCATATACGTTCATTACTCATATGTAGCACTATCATTTTGATCAATAAACTCACAAAATGAGAAACTGTAAAATTCAAAGTATTCACTTTAACAGTTTTCTCTCCTTTAGAATTCTGATAAAATTTTGGATTATCAAAACTTTTCAAAAAAAAAGGAGTTCCCTTCGTGGCTCAGTGGTTAACGAATCTGACTAAGAACCATGAGGTTGCAGGTCCGATCCCTGGCCTTGCTCAGTGGGTTAAGGATCCGGCGTTGCCGTGAGCTGTGGTGTAGGTTGCAGACGTGGCTCGGATCCCGCATTGCTGTGGCTGTGGCGAAGGCCGGCGGCTACAGCTCCTGTTAGACCCCTAGCCTGGGAACCTCCATATGCTGTGGGTGCAGCTCTACATAAAGGCAAAAAGACAAAAAAAAAAAAAAATCCAGAATCCAAGTGTGGGGAAGACATGAAAGTTACCTCAGGGAAGCTTTTTGTGATGCAGTTTCTTCAAAGTTCTTAACTGGTACATGTTATTAGGATAAGGATTTCAAGTACACATTACATTTAACAGAATGAACTATTAACAGTTCCAGAGTAACTTTTAGCCATGAATCTTTTGATTTCTTTTTTTTTTTTTTTTTTTTTTTTTGTCTTTTTAAGGTCACACCTACAGCATATAACAGCATATAGAAGTTCCCAGGCTAGGGGTCGAATCGGAGCTGTAACTGTCGGCCTTCGCCACAGCCACAGCAATGTGGGATCCGAGCCACATCTGCGACCTACACCACAGCTCACGGCAATGCCGGATCCTTAACCCACTGACCGGGGCCAGGGATCGAACCCGTATCCTCATGGATACTAGTCAGGTTTATTACCACTGAGCCACAAGAGGAACTCCCTCTTTTGATTTCTAATAGGGTAATAGCTCACCATTCTTTCTGCCATCATCAACTACCAGGACACCTACTCACTTCTGCTCTGTGCTCCTTAACTCTGGACTATCATTCCAGCTCTGAGGAAGTGCGCCGCATAGCAAATCATGGACCAAACCTGAAATTCTCACCTGGGCTTGTCAGGCCCGCTCTGCGTGATCCTTTAGACTGTCAGCTTCCCTGTTCTCCACCCCTTCCTTCCACCTCCCACCTAGACAAATATACTCAATGCCTGCAGCCACCTCCGAGACATTTCTTAGGCCACTTCTTTCTTAGGCCACCTTCTTTTTTTTTTCCCCTTAGGCCACTTCTTTTTTTTTTTTTTTCCCTTAGGCCACTTACTTAACAATGAAGTGTTTTCCCAAACTACCTAGAAAGAGAAATGGTGATCTTACACACTTCACTCTAAGCATGAATGTTTTTGTTTTCCTTCAGCATCTGACCCCTCAAAATGTGTTTAGGTTTCTAGATGTATCTGGCAAAAACTTTGAAACAATCTTTAAAATCTCTCTTTTTTTTTTTTTTTTGGTCTTTTTAGGGCCCAACTTGCACCCACAGCATGAATTTCCCAGGCTAGGAGTTGAATCGGAGCT
>PVHT020000065.1:7168069-7220159 GCA_004024745.2 Catagonus wagneri
GGGCCCAACTTGCACCCACAGCATGAATTTCCCAGGCTAGGAGTTGAATCGGAGCTGCAGCTACAGGCCCACACCACAGCCACAGCAGCAATGGAGGATCAGAGCAGCGTCTGCGGCCTACACCACAGCTCATGGCAGCACAGAATCCCCGACCCACCGAGTGAGGCCAGGGATGGAACCTGCATCCCCATGGATACTAGTCAGGTTCATTACTGCTGAGCCACGATGGGAACAACCAAACAATTTTTAATTAAACAGATGTATTTGTCTAATCTATCTTCTCTATTCAACTTTTTGTTATGGAAAATTTTAAGCATATACAAAATAAAGAGACTAATATAATGAACCCCTTATGCCCATCTCAAAGCTTCAACGATTAGCCACTTTGCCATTGTCTTCAATGGTACGAAGTCTGCTTCCACCTCCAAGACAATTTTTTCATCTACTCTGTCCAACACGTCTTAGCATAATGCCCAAATATTTACAGATTCTTTAAATCCTACTCCAGCTGTACCCACCACGTTCTAGGCGCTATACAGCAGTACACCCTGCTGTCTTCTAGAATTATGCCCAGAATCAAGCCCCATAACTCGTTTTCTGTTTTTTTTTCTGCTTTTTTTTAGGACCACACCCATGGCATATGAAAGTTTCCAAGCTAGGCATCCAATCAGAGCTGTAGCCACCAGCCTACACCACAGCCACAGCAATGCGGGATCCCAGCCACATCTGCAACCTACATCAGAGCTCACAGCAACCCTGGATCCTTAACCCACTGAGCAAGGCCAGGGATCAGCCTGTGTCCTCATGGATACTAGTCGAGTTTATAACTGCTGAACCCCAATGGGAACTCCCAGGAAGACTTTAAAGTAACCAAAGAAAATTGACAAGTGCTCATTTGATGAAGTCATTAATAAAATGGTTATCTATATATCAAAATGTAAGGACTGTTTTAAAGCTACAATACATTCGAGGAAAGACCTGGTGTATCTGGACTTGGACTAAATAAAGGAGAAGAGTGGAAACAACTGAATTCCTATTATGTGCCGTTCACTAGGTGGTTTTGCATGTTATTTCATAAATTTAGAGGTGATGAGTATGACAGAACTGAGTACTCCCATTTCCTAAAGGGAAATGATAAACAACAAGGTCCTACTGCATAGCACAGGGAATTATGTTCAGTAGCCTGTGACAAATCATAATGCAAAAAATATACATGCATTATATATGTATATATGCATTACTGAATCTCTTAGCTATACAAAGGAAATTAACACATTATAAATCAAGTATACTCTAATAAAATTTATGATTTTTTTTTATGGCCACAGCTGCGGCATATGGAGGTTCCCAGGCTAGGGGTCTAACAGGAGCTGTAGCTGCCGGCCTACGCCACAGCCACAGCAACGCGGGATCCGAGCCGTGTCTGCAACCTACACCACAGCTCACGGCAACACCGGATCCTTAACCCACTGAGCAAGACCAGGGATCGAACCTATGTCTTCACAGACACTCGTCGGGTTCATTACCACTGAACCATGATGGAAACTCCCTATCCTAATAAAACTTTAAAAAGACAAATAAAAACAGAATAAATGGGAAATGAAGATAGCAGCTAAAACGAATGCATATGTATTATTAATCGAAGAAGCAATTACTAAACATCCTTCTAGAGTGTGCTAGACAGTGTACGGCACTGCATATACAAAGATGAATATAGAATAAAATGTCTCTTTTCATGAAGCTCATAGACCACAAGGGATGAATGATAATTACCAGGAAAATATTAAAAGGCTAAATTTTTAGTTAGAAAATGATTTAATTTAGTAGCATCTGAAAGTATGAAAAACACATAAAAATAAGCTCTATTCTATTAAAGAAAAATGTCTCCCCTGGAAGAAAGGCTATGAATTAGAAGAGCACTTCTCAGATTTTGTGAGCTTACGGCCTGATAACTGAATCTGTTGTTACTGAGGAGCCCAGAGAGTCTTGGTTTAAATAGATTATAGATATTTAATGTATTGGAAATTAAAACAATTTTTTTTTTTTTGGTCTTTTTAGGGCCATACCCACAGCATATGGAGGTTCCCAGGCTAGGGGTCGAATAGGAACTGTAGCCACTGGCCTGTGCCACAGCCACAGCAACGTGGGATCCGAGCTGTGTCTGCAACCTTCACCACAGCTCATGGCAACGCCGGATCTTTAACCCACTGATCGAGGCCAGGAATCGAACCTGCATCCTCATGGATACTAGTCAGATTTATTTCCGCTGAGCCTCGACAGGAACTCCCTAAAACAGAATTTTCAAATAGGTATTTATTAAGTGATTTAAAGTAACAGTAACAAACTCATTACATATCAACATAAACATATTTTATGAAAAAAAAACTATATTTTCCAAAATAAAAAATAATTAGAAGAGTGCCACTGTTTTACATTTTTTGTGCTTTTTAATATCTGGCTTTATAAAAGGCAGGTATATTCTCATATCTGCTTCTGCATTTAAACTATTATGATATGTTGTTTTGACTGAAGTATATAAAGAAAATACAGCCTCATTCAGATAACGCAGTCGGAAAAGGAAGGCCTTCATGTGTCCCTAAAGGATCCCAAGGACTCCCAGGGATGCTAAAACCACATCCTGAGATTTGCTGAATTACAGGAAAAAGTATTCTATCAAATCATGTCAGTTATCATTCTAAAAAGAAAACAGACTCCCTTACTGTATTTTAGAGTGCTAAATGAAGATTTAACAACTTTATTCCTATCCTCAGTAACCTAAATGCCAAATGATTGTTTATCTGCAATCTCTCACAGACTTCTTTTTTCTTTCTCTCTTTTTTTTTTTTAATGGCTGCACTGGTGGCATATGGAAGTCTCCGGGCCAGGAACTGACTCTGAGGCACGGCTGTGAACCATGCCGCAGCTGCGGCAACACCAGAGCCTCTAAACCCACTGCTGGGCCAGGGATCGCGCCTGCGCCTCCGCCACAACCCAGGCTGCTGCAGTAAAACAGCACGAACTCCTCCCAGACTTTTCTTAACCCAGTATTAAGTGACTTTTCTTCTCTCTGAGCAAGCAGATGCAATGTCTTTAGCCACCTTAAAGGGGCAGCAGCAACACAACAATTGGGTCGCTGGACTTTTCTGTCTACAATCTCAGGCAAGCCAGAACTGTTATCAAGAACAAGAGAAACTTTCAACTATTTTGTTCTAGTTCTTTGAAAAATGTCATTGGTAATATGATAGGGATTGCATTGAATGTGTAGATTGCCTTGGGTAGTACAGTCATTTTGATAATATTGACTCTTCCAATCCAAGAGCATGGTATGTCTTTCCACCTGTTTAAGTCATCCTTGATTTCTTTCATCAGCGCCTTATAATTTTCAGAGTACAGGTCTTTTGTCTCTTTAGGTAGGTTTATTCCTAAGTATTTGATTCTTTTGATGCGATGGTAAACGGGATTGCTTCTCTAATTTCTTTTTCTGATCTTTCATTGTTGGTATATAGAAATGCAGTTGATTTCTGTGTATTAATTTTGTATCCTGCAACTTTGCCAAATTCACTGATGAGCTCTAACAGTTTTCTGGTGGAAAACAGTATGGAGATTCCTCAGAAAACTCAAAATAGAATTACCATTTGATCCAGCAATCCCACTCCTGGGCATCTATCCAGCAGAAACCATGACTCGAAAAGACACATGTACTCCAGTGTTCATTGCAGCACTCTATGCAATAGCCAGGTCATGGAAACAACCTAAACACCCATCGACAGAGGAGTGGATAGGGAAGATGTGGTACATACACACAATGGACTATTACTCAGCCATTAAAAGGAACGAATTACCAACATTTATAGCAACATGGATGGACTTAGAAATTATCATGCGAAGTGAAACCAGTCAGACAATTAGACAGCAACACCCAATGCTACCGCTTACATGTGGAAACTAAAAAGACACAATGAACCTTCTTACAGAACAGACAATGACTCACAGACTTTGGAAAACCTAGGTTTTTCAAATAAGACAATCTGGGGGGTGGGGGGATGCACTGGGGGTTTGGGATACAAAATCTGTAAAATTGACTTGTGATGATTTATGTACACCTATAATTGAAATAAAATCCATTAAGAAAAAAAAAAAGAAAACACTGAGAAAGGATAAAGTTGAACACGTGGCTCATCAACAAGAGTTTGGTCATTATAAAGGGATATGAAGGGATTTAATAATGCCATTCCAGCGTACTAAGCATTCATGTTAAACGAAGATAACGAAGTATCCATCATAGGTTTCAGAGGGAATCTTGCAATATTACTACTGCCTGCCCATGAGTTACCAAAAATGCATTTTTTGGTCTTTTTTTGTCTTTTTAGGGCCGCACCTGTGGCATATGGAGGTTCCCAGGCTAGGAGTCTAATCGGAGATGTAGCTGCCGGCCTTCGCCACAGCCACAGTAACACGGGATCCAAGCTGTGTCGGTGATCTACACCACAGCTCACGGCAACACTGGATCCTTAACCCACTGAGCGAGGCCAGGGATTGAGCCCACAACCTCATGGTTCCTAGTCAGAACCATGGGAACTCCTCAAAATGCTTTTTTTTTTTTTTTTCAAATTTAACAGATTAGGTCTGCAGGTTGTAAATGGTCTTTTTGCGAGGAGAACCTACTGTGTATCAGATATTATGCCTAGTGATGTTATGCAAAATGTATGTGTTAGAGGAGTTCCCATTGTGGCACAGCGGTTAATGAATCCGACCAGGAACCATGAGGTTGCGGGTTCAATCCCTGGCATCGCTCAGTGGGTTAACGATCCGGTGTTGCCGTGAGCTGTGGTGTAGTTTACAGAAGCGGCTGGGATCTGGCGTTGCTGTGGCTCTGAGGTAGGCTGACAGCGGTAGCTCTGATTCGACCCCTAGCCTGGGAACCTCCATATGCCACGGGTGAGGCCCCAAAAAGCAAAAACAAACAAACAAACAAAAAAAACTGTATGTGCTAGCCTTTGAAACCAAGTAGTTGCTGGTTTCCTCACTGTGTTAGAAAAATAGATGGGACCACAACTAATTATAATACAAAGTAGTAAGTGCTACTACAGCAAGACATACACAGAAATATGGAAAAGACGATGGCAGGGTTAAGGAGGAGGTTGGGGTTAGACTACACAGAGATAGATGGTGACATCTGACTTAAGACCTTGAAGTAGGAGTTCACAAAGTAAAAAAGAGAGTAAGGACATCCAGGCAAAAGAAGCAACATGAACAAAAATGCCAATGCCTGACAGCCCTTTGCAAATTTGGGGACACAGAAGTTCCCAGAGAAATTACGTAAACCAGAAAGACAGGCTGGGGCAAAATGGAAATATTCCTAAGGCCATATTAAGGAAAAGTTTAGACTTGATCCTATAGTCAACAGGGAGCCAGCAAAGGATTTTTTAAGCAGAAATGTAATGTAATGAGATGAGTATTCTAGAAAGAAAGAGAGACTCTGATAGCAGTGCAGAACAAAATGAGAAAAGACTACAGGGAAGAGCACAAGTACAATGATCTTGGCAGAAAAATATGAGGCCCTGAATTAAGGCAGTAGCATTAGTAAAAGCTGGAAAAGGCATTTTAGAAGTGGAATTGACAAGACACGGTGACCCATTCATTCATTTATTTAACAAGTATTTATTAAGTTCGTGCTATATGCCAAGGACCATCCTTGGCTATCAAGAGATGAAAGTGAACAAAAAAAGTCCCAGGAGTTCCCGTTGTTGCTCAGGGGTAATGAACCCAACTAGTATCCACGAGGATGTGGGTTCGATCCCTGGCCTCACTCAGTGGTTTAAGGACGCAGTGTTGCCGGAGCTGTGGTGTGGGTCACAGACTCGGCTACACTCGGCTCGGCTCGATCACAGATGCAGCTCGGATTGAATCCAAGATGAGGCTCAGATTGGAGTTGCTGTGGCTGTGGTGTAGGCCGGCTACAGCTCTGATTTGACCCCTGGCCTGGGAACTTCCATATGCCCTAAAAAGCAAAAAAAAAAAAAAAAAAAGACAAGGTCCCCCACGGAACTCACACTGTAGTGGGGCATCTGTCTGGCCAACTAGATTTGGAAGGGAGAGGTGAGGAGAGGAATACTGTCAAGATTTAGCTCAAGGTATTAAGTTTGAGCAAATGGGTGGACAGAGTTACCATTAAAAGCACGTTTTAAAGGGTCGGAAAATTAGTTTTAAACAGGTTTTACTACCATTTGGGGTCTGTTTATACATGTACTAAGAATATGGATTTTTAGAGATCATTAGTTAAGGACCTTAAAGATCACTTACTCCAAACCAATATATTTACCATATGAAAAAACAAGAGGCTCAGAAAGATTCAGTGACAAATTCAAAGCTGCAAACCTGTTCGGGAGAAGAAAAAGAAACTAGACTCCAGGTTTCTTGACTTCCACTCAATTACTCATATCATTCTATCATTCTCCATTTTTACCTAAAAGTACATTTTATATATATATACACACACATACAAACTATATACACATATATATACTCAAATTGATATCACCTGGCATACAACAAATGAGACAGGATGTAGGCTTCAGGAAATTTTTGAAAATTTCTTCATGGCTTGATAAAATATGTTTGAAGAATTGCAGGGGGGGATGGAGTGGGAGTCTGGGGTTAGCAGATGCAAACTAGTATATACAGAATGGATAAAACAACAAGGTCCTGTGGTATAGGATGGGGAACTATGCTGTATCAATATCCTGTGATAAACCATAGTGAAAAAGAATGTGTTTGGGTGTTTGTATACACACACGTATTAATATATACTGAGTCACTTTGCTATACACTAGAGATTAACACATTGTGAATCAATTATACTTCAATAAAGAGGCAAAAAAAAAAAGAATAGAGTATACCCTTTTTTTTTGTCTTTTTGCCTTATCTAGGGCCGCACTTGCGGCATATGGAGGTTCCCAGGCTAGGGGTCTAACAGGAGCTGTAGCCGCTGGTCTTCGCCACAGCCACAGCAACGCGGGATCCAAGCCGCGTCTGCAACCTTCACCACAGCTCACAGCAACACCGGATCCTTAACCCACTGAGCAAGGCCAGGGATCGAACCCCACAACCTCACGCTCCTAGTCAGATTCATTAACCACTGAGTCACGATGGGAACTCCCTAGAGTATACTTTTGAGCTGTTATAAAATAATTTCCAGGTTGAATGTTAAGGTATCAAGCTCAAGCTGTGAGACAATATCTAAGCCTCATAGTATATAATATTGAATACAATAGGAGTTCCCTGGAGGTAACTCAGAGGGTTGAGGATCCAGCATTGTCTCTGATGTAGCTTGGGTTACTGCTGTGATGCAGGTTCGATCCCTGGCCCAGGAACTTTCACACGCCACAGGCAGGGTCAAAAAAATATTAAGTACAACAGATCATCTTAAAACATGCATGCCAATATTTCTGTTCTAGAATTTCACTGGACCTATATTTGACCTCTAAATTTTCTAAATTTAATTACTTGACTTCTTTAGATAGGCAATTAAAGTATTTCAAGGCAGCAAATAATGCAAGAATCAAGAAAAGAATGTTAAGTCACAGCTCTCTCATTTACAGTAACTATGTTAATGTATTATCTCCTTTCTTGAGAACAGAACTGTCAAGAAAGTGACATCTTTAAATCTGCATTTCATTAAACTCAAGTAATTTCTTTGTCTCAACTTTGCATAAGGTTTTAGGTAGAACACAACTATATACTACAAGTAAATGTTAAACCTATCTCTTTACCATTTTTGGGACAAACATTGTTTTGAGCTTCATAAAAAGTGAACCTAAATTTTTATTGTTTTTCACTTGTACGAGAAATATCAGCTTAAGTGTTATGGAACTTTATTCCATTTAATGAGGTTGTAATATTATACTTTAAAAATTATATTACAGGAGTTCCCGTTGTGGCTCAGTGGGTTACAAACCCTACTAGTATCCATGAGGATGTGGTTTCAATCCCTGGCCTCTCTCAGTGGGTTAAAGGATCCGGGTTTGCTGCAAGCTATGGCATAGGTCATAGATGCAGCTCTGATCCAATGTTGCTGCGGCTGCAGTGTAGGCTGGCAGCTGCGGCTCTGATTTGACCCCTAGCCTGGGAGCCTCCAAATGCCATGGGTGTGGCCCTAAAAAGCCAAAAAAAAAAAAAATATGATACATCATAAATCTTATCACAATTCAAAAATCTGAAATTAGATCCTGTTTTACCTATTTGAAAGTGAGATTTTTCTTCTTACCAACAAACAATTCCTCACTGATAACCAAGAATCTTATTTTTAAGCTGCCTTGACATTCTTCTGTAATTATAATCTATAATACCTTGCATTCATATGACTGTATGTGATGTTTTTCAAAGAGCATTCACCATACTATGGGCTCTGAAAGGGAAGAACTGTGTTCTACTTGGGTCTTTATCTTTAGCGTCTCACACAATAACGAGGACCCGGGACTAACTCAATTCATAGTTGAGTGAAGGGATGAATAACAAAGAGTAGAAAAAGTGTCTGATCCAAAATCGTACATCTCCATAAAGAGGGCTGATGACGAGGATGAATAAATGAATGAACGAACAAAGCCACATAAAGTAAAATAAAATCGAGTGAGTCTACAGTCAACTGGCTACCATGAAAAGCTAGAAACATGAGCCTTCGGGAAGTTGGCTTCCTAAGCAAATGGATGTGGTAATTTCTGGAGGAGTCTCGGCCTTTTCACCCTCTCTTCAAGTGGAAGATGGCCTTTCAATGAAGGACACAGCTGGGAAGGCAAGGATCCAGACCTCTGGCTCCTAACAAGTGGGTGGGGTGGCGAAGGCAGAAGAATAGTAGTTAACTCTGTTTCATGGCCAATGTCTAACGGGTCACAAAAACTCTCCTAAACACTTTTTCTTCTTCTTCCTCTTCTCTTTTAAATTTGTTGGCTGTGTCTGCAGCATGTGAAAGTTCCTGGGCCAGGGCTCGAAACCACACCACAGCAGCAGTCTGAGCCACTGCAGTGACAACACTGGATTCTTAACTAGCTGCACCACAAAAGAAATCCCTAAACACTTCTAAGATGGGGAAGAAGTAGGATTACTTAAGAGTTCCTAGGAAAGATTCCTTCCCCAGAAATATCTCCCCTTTGCTTTCTAAAATCCCACCACTTAAAATATTTTGTTTTCGGGAGTTTCCCAGTGGCTCAGTGGGTTAAGTATCTGGCATCGTCACTGTTGCAGCTCAGGCCTTTGCTATAGTACGGATTTGATCCCTGGCCTGGAAACTTCTGCATGCTGCAGGTACAGCTAAAAAAATTTTTTGCTTTAGTTCTCAATACGTGGTTTCTTTCAGCTCAGCTGACATTAGCAGCTGCCCATTTCCATGACCACCTTATTTAAGAGAAGGATTGCTAACTAAAATATATCTAAAACTTTTTTTTTGGTCTTTTTAGGGGTACATCTGCAACATATGGAAGTTCCCAGGCTAGGGTTCGAATCAGAGTTGTAGCCGCTGGCCAACACCACAGCTCACAGCAACGCCGGATACCTAACCCACTGATCGAGGCCAGGAATCAAAACTGCATCCTCATGGATACTAGTCGGATTCATTACTACTGAGGCACAATGGGAACTCCGTATATATCTACAACATTTAAAGTCCAGATTCCTAATGCCTTGTCTAGCAGCAGATTTTCCATCATATCATGGCTTCAGACTTGCCCTACTTAGATCAAAGGCCTGCATATTCAAGTGTCTAGGTAATATAAGTTAATATTATGTAGTATAATTGACAGGTAATGTAAATAAGCCATGACTAGCTGGTAAACAATAGGGAATGGTGGAGACTATAGCAAAAAGAGAGTGTATATCCTGAGGAGGGAGCCACTACTTAGTTCCAGGGTGTTCGTGCTATGTAGAAATGCGGACCCAGTTTTGCCAAGATCTTCTAATCTTTCAAGAAAGGCTGAAAAGCCACATTTTAATATAATATGTACCAATTTCTAAATTTTCTTTTTACAACCACACCTGGAGCATAGGAAAGTTCCCAAGCTAGGGGTTGAATCAGCACTATAGCTGCCAGCTTACGCCACTGCCACAGCAACATGGGCTCCCAGCCACATCTGCAACCTACACCACAGCTCACAGCAACGCAAACGCTTTAACCTACTGAGTGAGCAAGGCCAGAGATGGAACCCACATCCTCATGGACACTATGTTGGGTTCTTAACCTGCTAAGTCACAGAGGGAATTCCTACAGTGTTCCCATTTTAAAGCATGTCTGTGACTGAAGGTGGCTTTTTGACTGCCAATTTGTGACCCCTGATCTAAATGAACAAGCAACACTGAGAAAATGCAAAGAGACAAAAGGCAGGCCTATTTCGGCCAGAAAGAGGGAGGCAGGGTCAAAGGAGAGGAAAAAGGCACAGAAAGGAAGGTGGAAATAAAATTTCGCCAACCTCAAAACCTGGGCTAGGGAAACCCAATCTCCTTGTCTTCTAGTCTGAGAGCAAGAAGAGATGACAAATGGGAAAAAAGGAGGGCAAGGGAGAAAACGAACCAACTACTGAACACTTACTCGATGGCAGGTATCATATAAGATGATTTCACATATATATTTTCAGTAAGATACGGCAATTCCAGAAAAAAAGTTCTATATATAGGGACAAGAGGGAACCATGTCAAAATACTAACAGGGTCGGGGTTTCTTTTTTTGCCCCCCTCCCCCACCTCCTCATCCTGACCCACCTCCTCACCCTGAAGTTTGCAGGCCAGGGCCTGAATTTGCACCCTAGCAGTGACCTGAGCCACTGCAGTGACAATGCCAGATCCTTAACCCCTGTGCACAAGAGAACTCCCCAAATACTAACAGTTTATGTGTCAGATGATGACAGCCCCCTTTTTCAGTTCTCCACAATTTGTTGTTGTTCTCCATAATTTTTAACCATGAATATAACTATGGTTGTATTAACTTTATAATAAAAAAATAAGTTCAACTGAAAGTTAAAGAAGTTGGATTTTGGGTAAAAATCCACCTATCCTACAGTGTAGAAAATATACCAACATAAGTCAAGCCAAACTATTCTGAGTATTTAAACAGAAAAAGAAAATATAACAATTCTAAGTGCATGTAAATAATATATAATTTTGAAATTATAAAACTAGAGGAAAGAGAACATGAAAGAAACTACACAGGCGATGTAGAACACAGATTGATTAAATAAGAACAGAAATATATGAAATTGTTAAGAATGTTGCAGGTCATTTTTTCTGTCTCAGTTATAAAGTCAACTACTAAGATGTTTTTTGTGGGTGTAGCCTTCATACCATACAATGTACTGAGTCCTTTTTTCCATAAAGACTTTTAGATATCTGCCCATCTGTGACATACTTTTCTACATTTTCTATGTTGTTTTCTTTCTTTCAGGCATTTTTTTTTTTTTTTTTTTGGTCTTTTTAGGGCCGTACCCGTGGCATATGGAGGTTCCCAGGCTAGGGGTCCAATCGGAGCTGTAGCCACCAGTCTACACCAGAGTCACAACAACACAGGATCCGAGCCATGTCTGCAACCTACACCACAGCTCACTGCAGTGCCAGATCCTTAACCAACTAAGGGAGGTCAGGGATTGAACCCACATCCTCATGGATGCTAGTTGGGTTCGTTAACCGCTGAGCCACAAAATGGGAACTCCTAGGCATATATTTTTATTTAAATAATACTTTTATTTGCCTTTAGGGTATTTCAAAGATAACGGTTGTCTTTTGTTTGTTTGTATTTTTCCCCTAAATGAAGGGGTATCTCATTTCAGGCCACTTGGCTTCTAAGCAATCTAAATCTCCAAATCTCTTCCAAATATACATACGCAATTTTCATTCTGCTCACAAATGAAACCCTAACCTAAATACTTCAAAAGTAATCTCAGGGGAAAAATACTGTTCAAAAACCTAGATAATGCATTCCTTTCGTTGATGCTAAATATAGTCATCTCAAGATGACACACATTTTGACAATGATCAGTCTTACATATCAATTTTTCAAAAATAGCAAAGATTCCATTTTAAGGTGAACAGAAAAAATTGCTCAGTTCACTACATTTCAGCTTAAAATGGACTTAAAAATGGGACTCTTCCATGAAAACTGAGTTACATCAATACTGTATCAAGGAAAACTGGATTTAAAAGAATTTTGTTGTGGTTTCTGCTGAGGGCTCTTTCAGGGAGTCATTGCAGATAAAATACAAAATTGTCCACATTTTTCCTTAAGTTATTCCAGTCAAAATGGAAATTATCTTCAAAAATGGGGGGCTAATCGCTGTGAGAAAGCAGCTTAATTAACTACGTTAAATAATCAAAGTTCATTTATACTAAGTGCACCTCCTCAAAAAACCCTGTCCCTAGGTTTAACTAATTAGGCATTTTTCCACTCTATTGCACCTCAAAACTCGAAAGAATTTATGAGACTTACAGGTATTCTGAGTTTTCTTATGGCAACAATTTAACCTGTAAAAGGATTAGGGGGGAAATAATGTGGTTCACTCAACGATGGATGACTAAGATGGTATAAATACTCAAGTTTATTTAATCATACTACCCAACACATAGTTATGCTGTGACTCCGAGGCCATTGGGCCCACACATGAATTCATTAACAAAATTTAGCTGATGAATGATGCTCCCGCTGTTTTGCTCATGGAACTAATTTCTTTCTTATGGCTTATTTCCTTTCTCTACCTGCCTCTTTCCCAAGGACAGACATTTTGTTAGGACACATCCTTAGGCTATTTTTATCTTGCTCTCCTTCTATCCTTCCCCTCTTCTCCCTCTCTCCTCCCCCCACACCCCCTTTCCAACTGCTTTTGTTGACTTTATGGACCTTAAAGAAATGATATGAAGATCTTGAAGCCACTGCCATAATCAACTAACCTCTCCACTTGATTTTTCCAAACCTCATTAATAAAGTTTTAGCATTTGTAGAGCGTTTCACAGTTTTCAAACAGCATCTAAACAAGGGAGGTCTCCAAAGGTGACTACGTGATCCACTCCAACCTCCAGCTCCAGTTGCACAGCACCCAACATCCGACCTCAGACAGAATCGCCAAACACTTGCTTGGAAGGAGGGGGCGGGTAATGGGTTGTTGAATCACCTTTCACTCCCCAGCCTCCACAGGGACCCGATTTCTCTTAAAAACTACAGGCACTGCTGGTGGAGACAAGAGACCACGCCGGGGGCACGTGTTGGGGACGACACGGCACTTTCCCTGCCCAGACCCCAGGGACAGAGCGAAGAGACCGGCACCCGCTCCGCTGCAGGAGGGCTCAGTCCCCGCAGGACTGAGAAAGCTCCCGAAACTCCTCGGCCGGGTTGCGAGCCAAGCTGAAGCCGCGGAACCGAGCACGGAAATCGCGGCCAGGAGGCCGGTGACCGTGGGGCGACAGCCAGGCCGACCTCCTGGGGCCGGTTCGCTCGCGCCGGGGACCAGCGCGTCGCCACAGCTGGATGGATCCCGGCCAGGAGCCGGGGCGAGTGTCCCCGCAGCCCCCGCCCGCCACCCTGGGGAGCCGACGGCTCGGTCTCGGCCGCCCCCAGCCCCACGTCCCCCCCGACTCCTCTCACCCGCTTAGAGCCTGGAACACGCGAAGGTCCGGGATGCGCGCGGGGAGGCTGTGCTCGTCGGGCGCCGGGGGACGGGTCGGGGTCCGGGCGCTGCGGACGACGCCGCCGCCGCTCCAGCCGCTGCGAGCCCTCTGGCCGCCGCCGCCGTCTCCAGCAGCAAGTTTCCATAAAAGTCCTGGTGCGCAGCCTGTTCCCGCATTCCAGGCGGGCCCAGCGCCGGCTGCAGCTGTTCCAAAACACGAGGCCAGTTCCCCCAACCCCCCGCCTCCGCCGTATCACCCGGAGGGGGGTGGAGAGCCGAGGAGGGAGGCGGGCGAGGGGGGCGGTGGCTGCCAACTTTCCGCCGGGACCTGCGGGTCGCCGGGCTCTGGGAGCTGGCCCCCTCCCCTCGGATCAGCCTCCACCTCCCGGTCCAGGGAAAAGAGGCTGCCTCCCGGTGGGAACCGAGTGCAGCTGAAATGGGATTCACAAACTGGCTGCAGCTGTCTCCCCCTTAGCCACAGCTGGTTTGCGCTGGGGCCCACTTCTGCTACTCTACCGGTTCTGGTTTCTAAGAAGCCAAACCACTACCTTATCTTCACCCAAAGCACCGACCTTTGGCCAAATGTTATTGTTGAGAGCAGAGGGCAGCAGACTGGGGACCACTCCGTCTGTCTGTCGGTCTCCTTTTCTTTCCTTTTTTTTTTTTTGGCAAATTGATTTCACCACTCAGTAAAGGGGCACAACCCTCAGTTTATTATTTTATTTTATTTTTTTCATCTTTTTAAGGCCACACCTGCGGCATATGGAAGTTCCGAGACTAGGGTTGAATGGGAGCTGCAACTGTGGGTCTACACCACAGCAACACCAGATCTGAGTCTTCTGTGACCTAACACTACAGCTCAGGGCAACACAGGATCCTTAATCCACTGATCCAGGCCAGGGATTGAACCTGCGTCCCCATGGATACTAGTCGGGTTCATTACCACTGAGCCACCGTGATAACTCTGGTCTCCTTTTCTTGGTTCTTGCCAAAGAAAAAGAGGAGGAGAAAGTGGGGGGTGGGGAGAGGGTGGCAGGCAGCTGGAGGAAGAAGCATAAAAATAAGTAATATTTATATAATCTAATTTTCCTTAAATGAAGGTAAATCATCTCTGGTCTTTCTAAACCTACATTAAGGCATCTTGCAGATATTAGCACGACTTGGATCACAGCACAACCTGGACCACCAGCCTGTCAATTAAACCCTTCTGACAACTTACATTAAAACCTAAAATATATTGACAGAAATCTGTAAATCAGATATAATGGAAAAAATAAAAAATATATAAATAAATAAATACCTGAAATACTCATCCAGAGGGAACAATACCCTGGCAGGCAGATCTTCAATTATCTACTGCATATATAAAGTGAATATAAATTTAAGGAATGGGAGTTCCCTTGGTGGCCCAGCAGTTAATGAACCAGACTAGGATCCACGAGGATGTGGGTTCGATCCCTGGCCTCTATCAGTGGGTTAGCAATCTGGCATTGCTGTGAACTATGGTGTGGGTTGAAGACACAGCTCAGATCCCTGTGTGCTGTGGTTGTGGTGTAGGCTGGCAGCTGCAGCTTGATT
Source organism: Catagonus wagneri (assembly GCA_004024745.2). Taxonomy (NCBI): domain Eukaryota; kingdom Metazoa; phylum Chordata; class Mammalia; order Artiodactyla; family Tayassuidae; genus Catagonus; species Catagonus wagneri. The sequence goes on from PVHT020000065.1 coordinate 7,183,282, forward strand.
GGACCTCTAGCCTGGAACTTCCATATGCTGCAGGTGCAGACCTAAGAAGCAAAAAAAAAAAAAAAAGTAATGAATGAACGAGCAAAATTGAACTAGCATCCACACAGATGAACTAGGGACAGCCACGTCCAACTTCCACCCCTGGCAGACAGTGGTGATCAGCTTATATTTTCAGGCATGTCGAAAAGGCCTTCTGGTCTTAACTATATCGTTCCTTCTCAATCCCGTGCCCATACAGTATTTATTCAGGGTGGACATTCTTTTAAGAAGTATAAGCTGTTCATTCCTCAAATAGAGAAAAGTTTTAGATTGGTCATTAAAACAGCTCTTAAACTTTAATACAGATTAGAGTGGCCTGGATGATCAAGTTTTCTCCCTTGAACCCTTCAATACCATCACCTTGACCTTCTTCAGCTTATAGAATTTTTTATGGTCATTCCAGCTGCAGGAACTTTGCCACAAGCTGTTTCCTCTGCATGAAATTCTCTTTCTCCAATTCTCCAGCCTATCTGCCTTCAACATATGCTTTTGCTGGGAGTTCCTGCCATGGCTCAGTGGAAACGAATCTGACTAGCATCCAAGAGGACGCAAGTTCCATCCTTGGCCTCGCTCAGTGGGTTAAGGATCCGGCGTTGCTGTGAGCTATGGTGTAGGCCGGTGGCTACAGCTTCAATTTGACTCCTAGTCTGGGAACCTCCATATGCCATGGGTGCAGCCCTAAAAAGACACAAGACAAAAAATATATATACATATGCTTTTGTCTGCTTCTCAGAGAAGCCTTCCTTTCACCCCAATCTCTATCAGTCCCCCTGTTATAAATTCTCATTCTGGAGTTCCCACTGTGTCGAAGTGGGTTAGGAATCTGACTTCAGCAGTTGTGGTCGCTGCAGAGGTTCAGGTTCGATCTCCAGCTCAACACAGTGGGTTAAAGGATCTGGTGTTGCACAACTGCGGCTGGGTTTCAATCCCTGGTCTGGGAACTTCCATCTGCTGCAAGTGTGGCCAAATAAATAAATAAATTCTCCTGGCTCTCTTAACTGACCCCCTCAATGGATTCACCAGATACAACAAAGCTGTCCATTCTTTCTTTAAACTCTGATAGCTACCCACAGCATGCTGCCTCTTCTCCCGTTAATTCATCATTCGCTTATTCATTTCAACAGATATTCAGTTATACAAACAGAGGATACAGCAGTCATAAAACAAATGAAAAGTCCTGTCATGATAGGACATACGTTCTAGTGGAAGAGGGCCAACAACAGGCAAATAAGCAGCCATGTAGTACTAAGTGATATGGAACATAGGTAACCGGAGCAGAAGAGTAGGGAATGCTGGGGATGGAGTGGGTGGATAGTGTACTTTTGGTTTTTTGCTTTTTAGGGCCACACCTGCGGCATATGGAAGTTCCCAGGCTAGGGGCTGAATCAGAACTACAGCTGCCAGTCTATACCACAGCCACAGCAACTCTAGATCTGAGCCTCATCTGCAAGCTGCATCACAGCTCACGGCAAAGCTGGATCCCCGACCCACTGAGCGAAGCCAAGGATTGAACGTGCATCCTCATGGGTACTAGTCAGATTCGTTTCCATTGCGCTCCGACGGGAACTCCCATAAAATCATTCTTATTGGCTCCCCAGCTGGTAACCACACCTGTCTCTTAAATACCAAGGCTGCACCACAGTGAACTCCCGGGTACTGTACTTTTAAATAGAGTTTAGAGAAAGCCTCATATTATGTCTTCAATTTCCCACTGTGGCACAACAGGATCATCAGTGTCTCTGCAGTGACAGGACTCAGGTTTGATCCCCAGCCTGGCACGGTGGCTTAAAGGATCCAGTGTTGTCATGCAGCCAGGTTGCAACTGTGTCTTGGATCTGACCCCTGGCCTGGGGACTCCATATGCCACAGGGTGGTCAAAAAAAAAAAAAAAGTCTTGAGGCAGAGAGCTATGTAAATATCTGGAAATACCTGGGAGAAGAGTGGTCCAGGAGATGCAAAGCCCACAGGAAGGATCCTATCTGACATGTTCTAAGAACAGCAAGAAGGCTTGTGTGGTTGAAGCTGAGTAGGCAGAGTGCAATAATACTCTGTGGAGTGGGGTAGGAGACAGACTGTGAGAAACCTTTTCTGCATTGAAAGAACTTCGGCTTTTACTCTGAGTAAGATGGGTGGCCACTGTGGTTGTTGAACAAAGCAGTGACTTGATTCGTTTTTTTCGGGTTTTTTTTTTTTTTTTTGCACCCCTGGCACATGGAGGTTCCTGGGCCAGCGACTGAATCTGAGCCACAGGTGCAACCTACACCACAGCTGCAGCAACGCCAGATCCCTAACCCACTTCTGCTGGGCTAAGGATGAGCCCTCCATGCCGCAGAGACAAGCTGGATCATTAACCCATTGCGCCACAGCAGGAACTCCAATCTGACATATTTTTAACATGTTCACTCTGGCTCACGTGCTGCAAACACACTAAATGAATCAGGAAGACCAATTAGGAGGCTTCCAAAATAATCGGGATGAAAGGTAATGGAAGTGTGGACCAAGGTGATATCTCTGAAGGTAGTGAGAAATGCTTGGCATATTTTTTTTTCTTGGTACTTTTTTAAAAAGTAGAACTGGTAGGATTTTGGTAACAGACTGAGCTGTGAGGAAAAAGTTTTTGGCCTGAGGAAGTGGAAAAATGGAATTGCCATTGACTGGCATGAGAACGACTGGGAGGAGGTTTAGGCAGGTGTGGTCAGGAGCTGTTTTGGACACACAGACTAAGTTTGAGAAGACTATTAGAAATCTAAGATTTTCCAATTTGTGTAACCATTACCTGTACGTTTTCATGGATCAACTGGATTTGTTCTCAAACCTGATAATATCAGTGGCATAATACTGAAATTATATAAGCATTACAAAAAGGAAGAAATATGAACGTAAAAATAAAGAAGTATGTTTTTTACAAAAGCTAAGTTGAGGAGCTCCTGTTGTGGTTCAGCTGTAATGAATGTGACTAATATCCATGAAGATGCAGGTTGCTCAGTGGGTTAAGGATCCTGCTTCGCCATGAGTTGTGGTGTAGGTTGCAGATGTGGCTCAGATCCCGGTTGCTGCGGCTGTGGTTGCAGACCAGTGGCTAAAGCTCAGATTCGACCCCTAGCCTGGGAACTTCCAATATGCATCAGGAGTGGCCCTAAAAATACAAAACACACACACAGAGAAATATATCAAGATTTTTTAGATTAGACTCTTCTGAGAACTCTGAGGAAAATCTTTACAGTTTAATCTTTTAGAACAATTAATGCTTGAGGCAGAGTTTCTTTGTGACGGTTTGATCCCTGGCCTCACTCAGTGGGTCAAGGATCTGGCATTGTGGCAAGCTGTGGTGTGGATCGCAGATGCAGCTCGGATCCTGCATTGCTGTGGCTTTGGCATAGGCTGGGAGCTGCAGCTCCAATTCAACCCCTAGCCTGGGAATTTCCATGTGCTGCAGGTGCCGCCATAAAATAAAAATAAAATGTCTACATTGTCTATATACAATTTATTATGATTCCCTGCTGTGATAGCTAACCGCCAAGACAACCCCAAATGATCATGCCTTCTAGTGTTACTGCCCTTATGTAATCTCCTCCCACGTGGGCCTGGGTTGGCCTGTGTGACTAACAGAATACAGCGCAAGTGATGGTTAAGTCCCTTTCAAGTCTAGGTTATAAAAGATACTGTGTCTTTTGCCTTGATATCTCTTGGAGTACTCACTCTGGAGGAAGCCAGCTGCCATGTTTTAAAGATACTCAGGTAACTCCTGTTAAGAGGCTCATGTGGCAAGGACCTAAAGCCCCCTGAGTGAAGGGCCATGTGAGTAAGCAAATCCTGGAAGCAAATCTTCCAGGCTTGGCCAAATCTTTAGTTGACTGCAGTCTCTGGAAAGACCTAAAGCCAAGACCACTGGAACCGGCTATTCCTAAACTCCCAGCCCTCAGAAACTATTATGAGGTCTCAGTCACTGTTTGGGGCTGCTAAATTTGGGGATAATTTGTTATGCAGCAATAGATAACAAATACACCTGCGTTAACCTATTTTTTTTTTTTTTAATCCATCTGTTACCACTCAGCCCTTTTTAAAAGTCCCTGGGCCTATTCTCTCACAGACTGTTATCAAATAAAAGAATTAGCAAAGTTCTAGAAGTCATATATTTCAAGTGCTCTCAAATGTCGAAGTTCTCTATATTTAAGTATTATGGTATTATTTCAAACAGCAAATTATAAAAGTTCTGTAATTTCCTATATATAAATATACTTTGTGAAACAGTTTTGTGACACACATAAGAAACAGTAAAAAGCAAAACGCTGAGGTGGTATTTGATGTACCAGTTGCCTTGCTGTGGCTTTTAAGTAAAGAATAAAAAGAATCATAGAAGGAAGGTTTGCTTTTTTTTCCAGTACTGGAATTCAGTCCTTTTCTGCCCAAATGATAAAGGTTACTTAAGGGTTTTCACTGTTCAAAGGTAGGAAAAAAAAAAACAAAAAAAGAACCCTGTCAGACAAAAGAGCCATGCAGCCTGATCAAAGACGTTAGTAGCATAAGGAGAGAAAGAGATTAAAGAAGTGGCAGGGTACAGAATACAGGATGTACAGGATTCAGGGTGTAGGAAGAAACACTACATAAAAAATAATCAAAAGCAGCATAAGGACAGTAAGAAAAACAGTGGATAAACCAAGTGCATTTATAAAGATTTCCATAAAGGCCCTACAAATAGTGTAACAATAGATGATTGTAGAAAGGCATTTTATTTCATTTTTATTTTTAGGGACGCACCTGCAGCATATGTAAGTTCCCAGGCCAGGGGTTGAATTGGAGCTGCAGCTGCCGGCCTACACCACAGCCACAGCTATCTTGGATCCAACCAGCATTTGAGACTTCAGCTGCAGCTTGAGCGAGGCCAGAGATCCAACCCGCATCTTCATGAACACTATGGTCAGGTCCTTAACCCGCTGAGCCACAATGGAAACTCCCGTAGGGAGGTATTTTAAACAAACATAAACATTCAGAGAGATATGTTGAAAGTGCAAAATATTAAGTGCACATAGCAGGGTCAAAGAGGATGGCATGAGGAGTTAGTTCCCTGGTAGCTCAGCAGGTTGGGGATCTGGCACTGTCACTGCTGGGGCTTGTGTAGCTGCTGTAGCGTGTGTTCAATCCCTTACCTGGGAAACAAACTTCACATGCTGCAGGCATAGCCAAAAAAAAAGAAAAAAGAAAAAAGAAAAAAAGAAAAGAAAGAAAGAGGTTGGCCTGAGACAAGGAGGGTGGTAGATGGCAAAGAAAGCAGAAGATGAGCCTGAGATGCAGATCTAGTTCCCATTCCATCTCCAACCCTCTATCCTTACTAGGAAAAGATTTAACTCACTTTGCTTAAGTAATATACTTTTTATGTTTAATAGTTTAAAAATATAACTATATTTATCTATACTGTACATGTTGAATTAATCTAAAATAAACCTCTCCATGAAAAAGTTCCACATGAAGAATAGCGTTTTTACATCTAGGTAAATAAACCCTTATCGCTATCCTGTCTTCAGCGGCATCCAGGTAGCATCTGTCTCCTCAACTATTTGTATATGAATCCTTATCAAGAAGTGGTGGACAAGAGCCATGTCAGAATACAGATGCATGCATGTATATCACTAGGATAAATTTACATTGTGTTTGACGGCAGTTTTAACCAAAACACTTTAAATCGTTAATTAAAGGAGTTCCTGCTGTGGCTCAGTGGCTTATGAACCCAATCAGTATCCATGAGGTTGCGGGTTCAATCCCTGGCCTCGTTCAGTGAGTTAAGGATCTGGCATTGCCAAAAAGCTAAGGCATAGGTTGCAGATGGGGCTCAGATCTGACGAGCTGTGGCTGTGGCATAAGCCTGCAGCTACAGCTCTGATTCGACCCCTAGCCTGGGAACTTCCATATGCGGCCCTTAAAAAAAAAAAAGTTAAACAAAACACAGGTACTTCTACTTTATCCATATCACAAAACTGTTTTCTCAGAACATAAAGAAAACATCCTTTTAAACTTGATTTCAATACTGCTGCAGCTGTCTGTATTCTCCATGCCTGTATATGTGGTCATATGGAAACTGAATGCTCCCACAGGGTAAGATCTGAGGAGACAAGTGTGACCTTGCAAACATATATAAACACTGTATAAGATATTGAATACATGAACAAGACGTACCATCACTTTTTTATTTGGCAGTAGTAGAAATACATCCATGTTAACAGTGCATATTTTGGCTAAAGAGCCAGTGTTATTTTTTTCTGCTCCTGTAGTTTTTCACTTTTACATAAATTAGTAAGTGCAGTCCTTACATTTAGGAAATAGACACATTTACTGATATCAGCCAAGTAAAGCTAATACATGGTTTTTCTCAAACTAAGCAAAACAGTAACAATCATTAGGAACAAAGAAAGGATACCCTTATTTCCATTAATCACGGACTATATAAATTCCTAATCTCACATATAGAGATATTTATAAATTTGATTAATCCAAGCAAAAAAAGATTTTAATTCAGCCTAATTCTTATAATCATTTTGAAATGCAAATTCTAAATAATTTCCTAATGTGTTCACATTAAAATAAAAGCAAATTATGTTGTCAATATAATTAAAAATTTCTGATTATGAAAAGTCACAGAGAAGTATATTAAATGTTACTTTGGCATTCCTATCTCATAGGTTTAAAGGAATGATAAACTAAAGAAATCTTTTGTAATGTAAATAATCACTCCTTAGGTAATCATTTAAGTAGAAAATGTTATATCTTAAGGCAAGAAAACATTTGAAAATGCTTTTTATAAAGTCGGGTAATTCAATAAATTAATAGAACCATAATAAATGGATGCAAATAAAAAGTACTTCTTTGGAGTTCCCTGGTAACTCAGAGGGTTCGGCATTTGATTTATCATTGCTGTGGCATGGCTTCGATCCCTGGCCCAGGAACTTCAACAGGTGCCAAAAAAAAAAAAAAAAACTTCTTTATGAGAGAGAAAAAGTTCTCTGGAGCTGACTATAACAGTTTGGAAAACTTGACCGCTCTTTAAAAAGAATCTCATTTTGACATTTAATTAAACATATCATAAACCTTCAAGAAGAAATAACTAGACTTTTGATTGAACAAAGATGTAAAGAAATCGAAACAGAAAATAAGTCAACTGAACACTTATCTTTTTTCTTCCAGAATACAGGAGGGAAAAAAGTCCATTTTCTCATGACTAATTCAAAGCCTTCTTATAATTTAGATAGGGAAGCAGATGGCAGGACTCATGTGGCAAATGCAATTCTTGGCAATACTAACATGAGTAAGTGTTAAACAGGATTTTATCTTAAAAGGCTCTAGACTAGTTTACTAGTTTATTAGCTTTTTAATTTTTTAAAGCATCACTTTCGCAGTCAGAAACATTTTTAAGAGATGCTTCTTTAGAAAAGTCACATTTCTTCCCTTACAAGAGAAAGTTTTTTTTTTCTATACCTACTACCTGAAAGTTTATTTAGTTATTCTTACTCTTTTGTCCAAAGCCACAAAGAAAGCATCTTACTAAGGTAGAAACTTCTGAACTGACCAGAAACTAATCAAACTGAAGCACTGACAAACCAACCTTTTAAATATGGGCAATTTCTCTTTTATTAAGGTAAGTGTAAAAGAGAAGAAAAAAATTTTTTAAAAAAAAAGCCTTCTGGAAAGCCTTTCATCTTACCTGATGAAATAAATTCCCTGGAGTTATTTCATGTAGTAGCAGCATTATTAAATAGTGCAATTCCTCAAAATACATTTTAACAATAGCTTCCTCAAATAAAGAAAGGATTTAAGTTTACTTATAGCTTTGTTTATAAAACCACAGCTTAAAACAGTCAGCCCCCCAACAAGAAAATTAACATAAGCAATTTTTTTTTTTTTACTTTGCTTACACAGTAATGGGAATGGGTGTGTGCACACATGTGTGCATGTGTTAATCATTCAAGGCCAGTGGTACCTCAACAAGAAGCTAAAATACAGGATATAAATTAAAAAGTAAAATATTACATAATGAAATTTTAAGCTTTGATACTTTTAAAAATACTCCTCCATCAATAATAAGAATTATGAACAGCCAATTGTTAAATTAAGAATATATGTGAAAAAAAGTCAAGGAGTTACATACTCAAAAAATATTAGAGTAATATTTCATATTGTTTAATGCTATAACCTACACATTATGGAACACAGTACATGCAAACAACATGAAGATTCTGAATCTCCTATTTTGTAACTAATATTACATAAACGTGGCACACACATAAACTTAAAACCTTAAAAGACTATGCTTCTTTTCCCACTTTTCATTTTCTATTCATTAACCAGAAACTAGGCACTTTAAGCTAAAAATGCATTTTTCAAAAAATATTATATCCTTCTCAGTAACACTCCTAAGATGAATAAAGCTCACTTTAGGAGCAAAATCAACAAATCCAATCCATTGATATACTGAGTCAGCCACTCTATATAAGTGGTATATGATTTAGACACAAAATTAATACAACTCTCAAAGTATCTAGTATACTCTGAAGAATCTTACTCATATGAACAACCCATTTGTTCATATATCTATCACAAAGGACAGGAAATATAATTCATACCATTAAAAATATTTTACTCTATATTCGGGGGGAAAAAACCCTTCTTTAAGACTTATTCTAAGATTCAAAGTATGAATATTAAAAAAATATGGGTATGACAAATTCTCAGTACGCTAAGTTCCTCTGTGGAAATAACTAAAAGCCCGTTTTGTAGGAGAAGAAAGAAATTATTTTACTATATCAAGATTAGTACCTTCAGATTTTGGGCGACAGTGTCAAAATACATGGGAAAATTTTTAATTGCCTATCATAGTTAATAAATGTTATGTTTTCCATCAATATTTATTCAAGGAAAATGCTCTAACCTAGACCAAGATAACAGAAATTTCTTAATTTTCTCTCTTGTAATGCACAGGACCGACAGTCATATATTTTAGAAGTTGTAATAAATCTAATATAAACTTGTAACTTTTAATCTTCTCAGTGGCAATTCATTTAAATGTTTTATAATGATACTCGGCCATTACAATTTCTTTGATTCAAATACTTAAGCAAATGCACAAGCAATAACGTAAGCAGTACATATTAAACACCACTACTGCCTAAACCTGATTAAACAGTGAGTAACGTTACAATTAAAAACACATTTTCAGGCAAAGTTTGTTGACACTAGAAGTAACATATTCTTGTGTGTGGGGGCCATAAAAATCTTGGCTAAAGTATATATCTTCGAGGTGCAAAGCATAAAAACAAAGCTTTTGAGAATGAAACTGGACATTGCACACAGCTTCAAGATGACAAATCAATTACCTCCAAAGTACTGGTTTCAATTCACGCAATAGTTCTGTAAAATACACAACATTTTACAATGATTATTACCTAAGGATTGTAAACAGACGCTTTGGACACACTACATAGGGATCCAATGACAGAACTGCTGTGTAAGTACAGTACAATCAAGCATTCTTTACTAGATTTTTTTTTTTCCTCCCTGAGTCCATATCCACCAATTCTGTGTAATACACGGTACGAAATCAGTAGTTACCTTTCAAGGTATTTCATAGCACACACAAATTGTCTGGTTTTTAAGGTCCTTATTGTACTTTGGCTTCCAATAGGCCACTGGGCATAACAGGACCAGGAGTACTTATACAGCTACTCGTATGCCTCAGGGCATCAGCTCCAAGATAGGCCATTAAAAGCTCAGTGCGGCGAATGAGTAACTGCATGAGGTCTTCGGCCAAAGTCTCTATACTGGAATAGCGCACCTTCTCAAAATCAAAGATGTCTTTGAGAAAGAAAAGAACTTGATTCTGGAAAATGAGCACAAAACAAATTGGCACTTATTAGAACAAAATTATATTAAATTGAAATAGTTACTACTATGGTAATGAATATTTAATCAGAGGCCAGTTCCACTATTAATTTCATATCTTACTAGAAAAGGAAACTTGCACAAATGATTAAATATTTTGGGGGTCTCATTTTCTTTTTTCTGTAAAATAAAGGATAAAACTAATCGTCATTTTTACTACTCGGGTCTGATGTAATGATCAAGAAAAAAAAATCTATGGAAAATGCCTATAGACACTAAAGCACTGTATAAATGCGAGGGGCTATTAGTCCTCTCCCCATAACTGAAGTTTCCAGTGTTACCTCTGAGCACTATTACTATTTTAATATAGAAGGGTAAACTATTTCCAGTAATTGTAACTTATAAATTTCAAATGCATATATTTCTGTACCAAAAAAAAGTTAAGACACAGAAAAATAAAAGTAATTTCAGGTCTCAAATCAGTGGAAGGATATTTCATTTTAGTGACTTAATACTTATGCTGAAAATTAAGCAAGTTGAATACTACTAAGTATTAAGTCTCAGGATGTTACGTCATGATAGGAAAAAAAAAGTAATTCCAAAGAACAAAAACTACAAATATTTAATTTCTATCCTACAGAAGTCAAACTTTAAGAAAGACTAAGAAGGCACTTCATAGATTTCATTGGGTTTTATATCCCGAAGGGTCACTGGCAATCAAACTTAGATGAAGTAAAGAAGAACAAAGCTTGATTTGCCCACAGTCAGACTGCTCATTAATGGCAGACTTAATTCCCAGTCCAAACTTTTTCCACTAAACCTTCCCTTTGAGGTAAACTCATCAAAAATTAATGAATTTTCAATGACAATAAAATAAACACTTCCCAAACCATTTACAGAAATGCTACATTAACAGCATATAAATAAAATAATGTAATTTTTTAATGAAGGGTATAGTGAAACATCTAAAGTTTCAACATCAAAAACGTTCCAGTTCACACTTGATTACGTTTACTTTTATTTGCTCCTTGAAACTCAGCCTAAATTCAAGACTATTAAACAGTGAAACTTTCTTGGCACTGTGCCAGGCAGAAAATTTGGCAATGACCTACAACTTGTATTTGGGTAAATTTAAACTGCGGACATTGAGACACAATTTTAAACTCCCACTTTATTTCTCACAGTTGGGATTTTATCATTCCTATTACCGTGAACCAGAACTTATTTCTAAATTGCCACATGTGCAATACAGATATTAAGTGTTTTATAAATTTCTAAAGTGTCCAGGCCTGAAGAACTGTCTACAGCAATTTGTTTAACATTAGAACACATATGAGAACATGTATCCATTACAGAAGGAGCTGATTAAGGCGAACAGACTTGCTGAATCTGCTGCAGGATAAAGCACCGAATCTATTTAATGCTGTTCCACTGGCATGGTGACTTTCATAACGTTACAACATTAAATAACCTTCTTTCTTCTACAAAAGCAAAAATAAACAGAATAAAACCTTATTCATTTTTTCAATTTAGAAAAAAGAAATGATTCAATAACTGGAAATACCTTAAAGAAGCAACACAAATCATACAGAGAATTTCTAGGACCCAAAAAGCCCCAGGCTAGGACTGGGCTGATGTGCTCACAAATGGCATAAAAATGGGCAAAAAATCCATCCGGGATCTGTTGGGAAGTAAAGGAGAATCAAGTTATTTTTACTTTTTTTTTTTTTTTTTGCTTTTAGGGCTGCACCCACGGCATATGGAAGTTCCTAGGCTAGGGATTGAACCAGAGCTACAGCTGCTGGCCTACACCACTGCCACAGCACCACGGCAATGTGGGATCCAAGCCATGTCTGCAACCTACACCACAGCTCATGGCAAAGCTGGATCCCCGACACACTGAGCGAGGCCAGGGATTGAACCTGCATCCTCGTGGATACTAGTTGGATTTGTTTCCACTGTGCCACAACAGAAACCATTTTTACACTCTTTCATTTGCTTGCTATCCATTATGTGACCAGCTCTTTCTGAAGACAGGCCAAGGGTCAATAATAAGCCAGCTTAATAAGACAGTTAATAAACCTACAAGTAACTTTTAGAGTCACAGAATGCTTTATGTAGATTTCATATCCTAGGCAACATTCAATGTGCTGAAAACATTATTTCTTAAGGCACTCTCACCTCATAAAAAAACAATCACATAACTAAAGCAATAACAAGAATTCTACAATGTTTCTTAGCAGTGTAATTTTTAGGATTAATGAGATCTACCATGGTTTCAGCTAGTTCAGTAGAGTTTAAGAAATTCTACTCAATTAATCAGATTATCTGAAAAAGACTAAAATGAATTTTAAATGATTAAGCACAAAAATATGCTTACTAGAAGTCTAACTTTTAGTTAAGGAACCAGATACTACTGAAGCATTTAATTATGTAATACCCCTCCTTGTGAAATAGTAGTACCTACTGCTGTGATTTAAGAAACTCTCTAAGTTTATTAATAACTTTCCAAATTTCCCTTGTTAAATGACAGTCTGTGGGCCTAGTCATACAGCATCTACAGGGGATAAGTATGCATTAGGATTCTGCCTCTTTGGAGTTCCCATCGTGGCTCAGTGGTTAATAAATCCGACTAGGAACCATGAGGTTGTGGGTTCAATCCCTGGCACCGCTCACTGGGTTAAGGATCCGGTGTTGTCGTGACCTGTGGTACAGGTTGCAGACATGGCTTGGATCCTGCATTGCTGTGGCTATAGTGTAAGCCAGCGGCTACAGCTCCAATTGGACTCCTAGCCTGGGAACCTCCATATGCCGTGAGTGCGGCCCTAGAAAAGACAAAAAAAAAAAAAAAAAATCTGCCTCTTTGAGGGGTTATTTTCTATTTTACAGGCCTCCAAGATACCTTTTAAACCTTAATTTAAAACTGTATTATAGCAGCAGTTACTATTTAATGAATACCCATTATATTCCAGATAATACCCATTATACTCCAGCTCTACTTAATTTAATAACATGTTACTTAAAAGTAGGCTGTGTTAACATCAGTTTAACATGTGAAAAGTGAGACTTCGGTGGGGTTAAAAAAACCTGTCCTAACTCACACATAATGGCTAGTAAGTGAAGGCCAACAAGTTACCAAGGATATACTAATTGTAGTCTAAGAGATGCTCTGCATATATTAAAATTCTAAATCCCATACCTACCTTAACTATATATATTAACTACGTTAAGAATTCAGATAAGAAGTTAGCACAGGCCAAAGCAGAAGAGTCATGCTCAACCAAGGAACAGCGTGAGCTGAACTCAATAGTAGGTAAGATTTATTTAAGTACAGAGGATAGAGTACGGCATTCCCAGTACAGGGAACAGTTCCCCAAGAGGTAAGGTATATTATAGTTATCTATAGATACAGAAAGAAGACTACTCTAAGGCATGAGATTTATGCTATGAAGTTAGAAATAAGTAATGATACTACTATCGTTTTTGAAATTACTATTATAGAAACTACTACCTACTAAACTTTTTTTTTTTCCTTTGCTTTTTAGGGCTGTATTCCAGACATTTGGAAGTTCCAGGCTAGGAGTCGAATCAGAACTGCAGCTGCCGGCCTACACCACATTTGCAACACCAGATCTGAGCCATATCTGCGACCTACGCCACAGCTTGGGCAATGCCGGATCTTTAATGCATGAGTAGGGCCAGGATCAAACCTGCATCCTCATGGATATTATGCCAGGTTCTTAACCTGCTAAGCCACAATGAAACTCCCTGGAATCATTTTTAATACAATTTTTAAAGGTTACATTTCATTTACAGTTATTATAAAATACTGGCCATATTCCCCACGTTGCACAATACTTCATTGTACAACATCTTTTATACAAGAGTTATTCAAATACATGCTCTCCAGAATTATTTAAAAAAAAAATTTTTTTTTTTTTGGTTGTGCCCATGGCACTTGGAAGTTCCTGGGCCAGGGATCAATACTGTACCACAGCAGTGACCTGAGTCACTGCAGTGACAACACCAGATCCTTAACCTGCTATGCCACAAGGGAACTCCTAGACGGTTTTTTGTTGTTGTTGTTGTTGTTTTGTCTTTTTGCTTTTTCTTTTCTTTTTTTTTTTTGTCTTTTTGCCTTTTTATGTAGAGCCGCACCCGCAGCATATGGAGGTTCCCAGGCTAGGGGTCTAACAGGAGCTGTAGCTGCCGGCCTATGCCACAGCCATAGCAACACGGGATCCGAGCCGCGTCTGCAACCTACACCACAGCTCACAGCAACACCGGATCCTTAACCCACTGAGCAAGGCCAGGGATCGAACCCGCAACCTCATGGTTCTTAGTCGGATTCATTAACCACTGAGCCACGAAGGGAACTCCCTTTTTGCCTTTTCTAGGGCCGCACTCGGGGAGGCATATGGAGGTTCCCAAGCTAGGGGTCGAATTGGAGCTGTAGCCTCTGGCCTACACCACAGCCACAGCAACATGGGATCTGAGCCGCATGTGCAACCTACACCACAGCTCACGGCAATGCTGAATCTTTAACCCACTGAGCAAGGCCAGGGATCGAACCTGCAACCTCTTGGTTCCTAGTCGGATTCGTTAACCACTTAGCCACAGTGAGAACTCCTCTACAGTTATTTTTAACAAGCACTTTCTGCAGATGCTGTGAGGATTATGCTCCTCACACTTGGCAGTGCACCTGTTTCAAAATTATAAGGATCAGACTTATAAATATGGACATGATAAAATGCTACAGGTCAGTGGGCAAGTAATAATAAAATAATAATAACCAACTCTTACATAGTGCACTTTGCCAAGCACTATTCTAAGCACTTTACATATCATCCTTAAAAAAGAAAAATGCATGAGGCAGATACTATGCTCTTTTTTAGAGATGAGGAAACTAAGGCAGAGAGAGCTTAAGCAACCTGCCTGAGGTCACGGCTGGTGAGTGACATCTGAAACTAGGCAGTCTCACTCCAGAGTTATCCTATTACCACAGGAGCTCCTGGTGACAGCAGTGTGCCGTGGGTAAGATGGGCGAAGGGTGTGGAGCATGGGACCAGGAGATGTTTCTGGTAGGAGCTCTCAGTTGAATAAAGCAGCTCTCAGTTGAATAAGAATCAAATCATTTCTCAACTGGATTACATGAAGTGGAATATACCATACTGAATAATTTTTTAAATCTTAAAATATCATTAAGGGAAAAACAAAAACCCCATACTCTCTTAGAGCTGCTTCTAACTCTAGTCCACTTCCTTGCACACCTCCGTACTGGCTACACTGAGCTATAGAGAATGTTCAGGAAGAGGGAGAAGGTCTTCACAAACGGAGAAGCCAGGCCAGTCCCAAAAGGTCACTCACAGCCTGAGGGACAGTGCTTATGAGTTGCCATCTCCAGCTGAGAACTGACTTAGATGCTTCTTTTACAGGAGCCTCAAATTACTTTACAAAGAAGTCCAAGGCGTAATGAATTTTACCTTCATCTGTTGCCTTTTCTGTTTCAACACTGACCAACAACTTGAAGCCACGGCCTAAATATTTACAGAGGAGAAAAAGCAAGATTTAAGTCTATAACTTATAAACTTTCCATTTAGAAGAGACTTTTATTAGAAGTTCAAAGTTTAAAGGTCTAAAGTGTTTAAAACATTAACTCCTAAAAAGAACTAGTCCATGTTCCTTCTATCGTTTGTAAATATTAATAAAAAGGTATTTATAAATTTTAAAATTAAATAGCCACTAAAATAAAAAGGCTGGACTTAGGGGCCAAGGAACTTGGTAATTATAATTCAAGTAATTTTTTTCTTCAAGAATAGTACTGCTGGAAATAGCTGTGAGTAGGGCCAACAGCTTTATTCAAATAAAGTAAGAAACATAACCATGACAGAGACAAAATTACCCGAGTGGATCTTGAAGAAATCTGACCCTACTCTGGCATGACCCAACTTTGATCAAGGTCACTACCCCAAATCAGATATAGAAATGCGGGATATGTGACCCTTATGGTTAAAACACACTTTGAGGGAAAAGTGGATTTATTAAAAATGCTTTAAAAATTAGAAATTGTGAAATAGCTAATTGGGACATTTTTTAAAGATCTGAGTAACAAAAATAAGAGAAACGAAAAACAAAGTATAGAATATAGTTTAAACCTATTTCATTTTTGTGTATGCCTATTCTTTTTCGGCCCTAAGTTTTGATAGTACTTGGGAACAAGAATCGTCATATTTTCCTCCAAAAATATATATAGTGTCTTTTTACTGAAATTGCTATATTTCAGTTTAGCCACAGAGCCATTTCATTTACAGACAACTTTTTGTCAGGCCTGAACTAGTATGAAACCTGAATTTGTTGTTGCTGTTGTTGTTTTAGATCTGAAGAAAACACTGGGTCCTCCAGGTCAAGGCAGGGACTGATAAAAGAACCAAAAAGGGAAACTTCATACAAAGACATTATATATCATATACATCTGATCCCGATACCAAAGGATGAGCTCAGGTTCCCCTAATAATGTCCTACAGGCAGATTATATATATATATATATATATATATATATATATATATATGTCTTATTCATCTTCCCGGTTATAGTTTTCATCAAATTTAAATAGTTACCACCACCAAGAAAGGTAAACCACCACTTACAGTTTCTTTGAAGGAGGAGTTTAGCCAGCGATTATTTACTACATTCTGTATGGAAGTGGGTGGGTTTTCTAAATCTTCAAAGGAATCCATTAATATAAAATCCAGAACAACATCATAAAAATTTAGATTTTTCACCTGCATTAAATTATGAGTTAAAACAGAAATTAATATTACATAGAGCTGAAATAAAGTCTGAGCCAGGCTTCATACATAACAGCAGGATGTTTTTAGTTGAATCAGAGTCTATCTATGACAGAAAAAGAGGCAGAGGAGAGACACTTATGAAAACAACTAACCATCAAAAATGATAATTCACATGACAGCTGTTCCTTCCTAGTTCCCATCAGGTGAAATTAATCTTCCCCTCCATTCTTGTCTAGTGGTCCTCTGTTTGTGCTTTTATTACGGTATCCTCTGCTTTGTCATTTAGTTACTGGTGTACCTGCCTGTCTTCACCACCACATCATGAACCCCTTGCTCCTCCATTCATGCATATCCTGTATCATACAACATGCTGTACCAGGTGCTCAGGCTTCTGCAGTGAGCAGACTAGATGCTTAGAGTTTCGTGGGGAAAAGAGACAGTAATAAATAATTCCACAAATACATGATTAAAACTGTGGTAAACACAGAAAGGAAAAAGTACAGGGTACTATGAAAACTTATGATGAAGCTTCTAATTCTGAGTGAATGTCAGTGAGGGATTCTTTCGGGGAGTGAGGCAAGCCAGGTGCAGGAAACACCTTGCTGAGGACTTGAGGGGAAGAGGAAACCCAGCGGAGCTGAGACAAAGAAAACCACTGAGAGCGCGCTGTAGCTCTCAGCAGAACACACAGCTACGAGCACCCAGCAGGGAGACAGAGCCAGCTCCTGCAGAGTTTATGGCCCATCTTAACTAATGACTTTGGATTTATCCCCACAGTATTTTGGGGAATAGTGGTGGAGGGGAGATGAATGATCTGATCTGATTTTTATCTTCAGTTCCTTGTGAATTATTTTATTTCTCCTTCCAGTTTTACTGAGATATAACTGACAGACAGCACGGTATAAGGTATACAACATGATCTGACTTCACGAAAGAATTCTAAGTTTAGTGAACATCATCACTTCATATAGACAGAACACTAAAGAATTAGAAAAAGTATTTTTTTCTTGTGATGAGAACTCTCTTAACAACTTTCATATATATTATACAGCAGTGTTGATTATCTTTAACATGTGGAATAGTATACGTCTAGTATTTATCATTTTTTTTTTCTTTTTCAGTCACCCCCGCAGCATATGGAAGTTCCCAGGCCAGGGACCGAATCTAAGTTGCTCACAGCTGTGGCAATGACAAATCCTTAACCCACCACATCAGGCAAGGATCATACCGGCACCACCACAAAGACAAGCTGGATTATTAACCGACTGTGCCATAGCGGGAACTCCAATTTATCTTATAAGTGGAAGTCTGTGACCATTTTTTGACCACCTTCATCTAATTCCCCCCTCCAATGATCCCCTGCTCCCTCTGGTAACCACAAATTTGATTTCTTTTTCTGTGAATTTGTTTGTTTGTTTTGAAGTATAATTGACCTACACTATGTTAGTTCCTGGTATACAACATAGTGACTTGATATTTCCATACATTTCAAAATCATCAACATAAGTACAGTTATATCTGTCACCACACAAAGACATTTTACATCATTATTGACTATATTCCCCATACTCTACATTTCATACCTGTGGCTCATTTATTTGATACCTGAAAGTTTATACCTCAGTCTCTCTTTTTTCCTCCCCAGTTTCTCTCCCCTCTGACAACATCTGTCTGTTCTCTGCATCCATGACTCCGTGTCTGTCTAGTTATGTTTGTTCATTTGCTTGGTATTTTAGGTTTAACATGTAAGTGAAATCATGCAGTATGTCTTTCTGACATTTCACTTAACATAATACCCTCTAGGTCCATCCATATTATCACAAATGGCAAGATGTTCATTCTTTTTTATGGCTGAGTAGTATTCTGATTTGTATGTTTTGTTTTTTTTTTTTGTCTTTTTGCCTTTATGTAGAGCTGCACCCACGGCATATGGAGGTTCCCAGGCTAGGGGTCTAACAGGAGCTGTAGCCGCCGGCCTTCGCCACAGCCACAGCAACGCGGGATCCGAGCCGCGTCTGCAACCTACACCACAGCTCACGGCAACACCGGATCCTTAACCCACTGAGCAAGACCAGGGATCGAACCTGCAACCTCATGGTTCTTAGTCGGATTCGTTAACCACTGAGCCACAAAGGGAACTCCCTGATTTGTATGTTTTAAAGACTGTTTTGGTAGCAACGTGGAGTGCGGAATAGAGAAGCAAGAATGATGCAGGGAGAGGAGGAACAGGCAAGGAATCAGGGAAAGCAAAAGCCCTGAGAAAGCCCAGGAAAGGACAAGAGTTACTTAGACTATGATGGGATTGACATATGAGAAGCTTCCGTTGCGGTGCAGTGGAAATGAATTCGACTAGTATCCATGAGGATACAGGTTTGATCCCTGGCTTCGATCAGTGGGTCAGGGATCCAGTGCTGCCATGAGCTGTGGTGTAGGTCAGTCACAGACGCAGCTTGGATCCCAAGTTGCTGTGGCTGTGGTGTAGGCTGGCAACTGTAGCTCTGATTGGACCCCTAAGCTGGGAACTCCCATATGCCGCACATTTGGCCCTAAAAAGCAAAAAAAAAAAAAAAAGAGAGAGAGAGAGAAAAGAAAGAGAAAGAAAAAGAAAGGAAGAGAAAGAAAGAAAAAGAAGGGGAAGGAAAAAGTAAAGGTAAAGAAATTGAAAGGTATTTAGGAGTTAAACTGGCAAAGCTTAGATAGGAATATGCTAAAGTCAGTGAGGACCAAGGAGGTGTAAAGGATGAGTCCCAGGGTTTGGGCCTGCACAGCTGAACGCATGCTGATCTCTTCACTGAGTGAGGGAGCACCAGACAAGGAAAGACAATGCCTCTGTGTTTCAGCATCAACTGTTTTCTCTGCCTAGAAAGCCTTTCAGCCTCTTGCAAACTCATTCTTCAAGCTTCTGTCACAACAAAATATTCCAGGCTCATTATGCACTTTCCCTATCTCAGTGCTAGAATCAGCCATTTTTCCAAGGAGTCCTATTTTCTTTTAGTGGGAAAGTGGTTCTTGGAAGCCAAGATCTATGTTCTAGGAATAGTTTCTTTTTCTTTTCCTTTCTATAGCTGCACCTGCACCTGCACCCGGGCTAGGGATCGAATCAGAGCCACATCTGCGACCTAATCCACAGCTCATGGCAACACCAGATCTTTAAGCAATGGAGCAAGGCCAGGTATCTAACCCGCATCCTCACAGAGACGATGCTGGGTTTTTAACCCACTGAACCACAATGGGAACTCTCAGGAATAACTGCTTTGAGGTGTTGCGTTCCCAGACCCTCTCAGTGAATAGAGCTAGGAGGTTTATGTATGTCTACATATATGCAACAGTTTATATTTTTTCTTATATCTATCTATCTATCTATCTAAATTATAAACTATGAATTCACACTGACAGCTCCAATTCTAATCCTGGCTTTTTATACTTCCCTTCTCTGACAGTGAGAAATCTGGCTCTGATTGTTCTCAATATATTTAATTGTTTCTTTGATCCTGTGTATGCAGCCAATCCCCTGGCCCCACTGAGCTGCCATTGTCCAATCTGAAACCATCCTTGCACTAGCTACCATTACTACCCTGCTAGCGCCTGTTCTTTGACTTTTAGAAGGAAAGAGCGAAGGAATGAATGAAGGACTTTCTAAAAAATATTACTTTCAGCTGTTGCCCCGAAGTAAAAGAATGTGGTTGCTATTGTTTATGACTCTGCCATAACCACCACCACAAACTGGTTTTACTGTCGTTAAACGAAGACAAGGAAAGAGTGGCCTCAAAGTAATGTAAATATTATGTGTAAGTAACTAAAAGGGGTAAATATTATAAAAAATGTGAACTTACTCCTCTAGCAGCAAGTTCCATTTCAGTACTATCCCAGTGATCAGTCTGCTCTAAAAAATAGATCATTTCGTCAAAAACATCTTCAAACTTCTTTGGATTCTGCAGAAGAAAACATACTTTAGTCCTAAACTCAACTTTTTAACAAGGCTCAAGCCTACAGATTAAATAAGTTACTCTTTAAGTAAGCTTGTTAAATTTTCAGTCTATTAGGTAACTGAATTAGGTAACTATTCTATTAGGTATGCCATATTCATTTCATTTAATATTTACATTTTAAAGAAGTCAATACTAGAAAATATGTCAAATGTCATATGCAAACTGCTTACTACTCAAACATGTATGCCTATTTAGGTCAGTCCTTAAAATGAAAACTCAGGACAGCATATACTGTGTGATGCTTTCGATGCAGTTCTATTCCTTTTGGAGGAACTCTAGTTCAAATCAGTGGGTTTGCCTTTGAAAGGCCAAGAAAGCAACATAAAATTTACATTGGGAATTGCAAGTAATTAATATCACTATATATATCACTATATATTTATACATATATAAATACACATATATTTTTATTTTAGGGCCACACCTGCAGCATATGTAGGTTCCCAGGCTAGGGGGTCCAATCAGAGCTGTAGCCACTGGTCTTACGCCACAGCTACAGCAAAGCAGGATCCAGGTCACGTCTGTGATCTACACCACAGCTCACAGCAATGCCAGATCCTTAACCCACTTAGTGAGGCCAGGGATCAAACCCACTTCCTCATGTACCCTAGTCAGGTTCGTTAAACACTGAGCCAAAAGGGAACTCCAATATTGCTCTATATTTATTTTACACTTTAAAATTTTACTCTTCCTTTAATCATCATAAGAACTCTCTGAAATAGGGTACCATAAATATAATTCTATTATACAGATGAGGAAACTAAGGTTTAAAGGGATTGGGTCTGAAAACCCTGGTGTTCAAATGGCTCAAGGAAAGCCTGTTTTGAGGGTTTTTTTCCTTCATCATCCACACACATCCTACACATAAAGGAAAATGGCTCCTTACAATCTGTTTTAATAAAGTTCTTGCCATTGCTTCTGCCTCATTCAGTCCCATGATGATAAGTAAGACGAAGCTCAGTTTGTATTTCCAGCTTTCTGAGAGCTACGCTATTTCCTGGAAACCTCTTACTGAACAGGATTGAGGGAGGTAAGAGAAGAGGTATTAGAAATAATAACAGTGGTGACCTAGTAGCAGATCTAATGATTACTCTCACCATTATGCTCACATAGTGTAGAGCGAATTGGGAATAATTTGTCAACTTGACCAAAAACAGTGTGAACTTTATACATAAAAAATAAATCAACCCACGTAGAAATCAATGCTTTTTTTGCTTTTATTGTTTTGTCTTTTTTTTAGGGCTGCATCCGCAGCATATGGAAGTTCCCAGGCTAGGGGTTGAACTGGAGCTACAGCTGCTGGCCTATGCCACGGCCACAGCCACAGCAATGCAGGATCTGAACCCTGTCTGAGACCTATACCACAGCTCACCGCAACGCCAGATCCTCAACACACTGAACAAGGCCAAGGATTAAACATGGATATCCTCGTGGATACGAGTCATGTTCATTACCACTGAGCGATGACAGGAACTCCTGGGTTATTTATTTTTAATATGTGACACTCTGTAACTACATACAAATACATTTTAGAGTTCCCCTTGTGGCTCAGCAGGTTAAAGAACCTGACTAGTATCCATGAGGATGCAGGTTTGATCCCTGGCCTCACTCAGTGGGTTAAGGATCCAGTGTTGCCATGAGCGGTGGTATAAGTCGCAGATGCAGCTTAGATCCCATGTTGCTATGAATGTGGTGTAGGCCTGCAGCTGCTGCTCTAATTCGACCCCTAGCCTGGGAACTCCCACATGCTGCAGGTGCAGCCTAAAAAGCAAAGCAAAACAAAGAAACAGACCAAATTTTATTCTATTAAAAATTTAATGTATTTTAACCTTCAGTTCAACTGAAACAATAAAAAATCTTGCCAACGAAATGAGTTTACCTTTCGTGCTTTTACAATTAATGCTGATAAAATTTTCCTTCCACTTTCAGCAAGAAAGATCCTGTTGGCTGATACTGAAAGAATTACCTGAAAAAAATACCCACCCCAAACAAAGAAAAAAAGAGACTTATAATTAACTTGAATGGACACAGAGCTCTTGAACCTATAATAAAAAAGATTAAAAGGAGATAAATCTGAATTTAAATTATATTCAATTAATATTAGAAAATCAAAATAAATACTACATAGCTCCAAAACATCAAAAAAATAAAGACAATTTTATTAAATAAACTTATTTCATTTTAGCAAATCAATGATTTCACAAATGATTCAAATGAAAAATGTTCTAGGACACAAACTAATAGATAATAAGAAAGAAGATTTATAATTTTAAGTAGCCATTTGTACATATACATCTCTAGCATCAAAATATCCTATCCTGACAAAATGTGATAGATATGGGAAGTTGTAGGAGAGGATGACAAATGAAGAGAAACAGCAGGCAGGAAAAATAAACTTAGCAGACTTATTTGCCATTAAGAATAAGGATAATAAAGAGCAAAGAGCAGTCTGTTTATATGCAGCTGGACTCTTAGTATGAGGGTGGGGATGAATGGCTGAGTGAAGTAACTTAATGTTAAAAAAAAAAAAATACCTGAAAAGCCTGTCGAATACAGTGAAGTTTGGCAAGAAAATCACTGTCTCCTAGGCACTCCAACATTTCAGTTCTAAGTAATAAACAGGGAGACAACTGTTAAAGTGCATTTAAGATCTTAAGGCTTAACCTCAGGACCTTAATAAAAAATGCGTCTCATGTCTTTTCAATACTGACAAAGTATGTAAAAAAATTTTCTGAGCCTAAAAACATATTTCCCTTATTCTCATAAACATTTTTAATAAATATCAAACATAGCAACAGCATCTTAATATCTTTCATAAACATAAGCATAGTACCTAAGCACTCTTGAGTAAATTTTTCCTTCTTCAACTAAATGCATGGCTTCCTCATAAAAAGGACAGTGGCAAAGAGACTCCAGACTGTAGGTATGCCGTACTTCTTTGTGTTCTGCAAGCTAGGAACAGAGCGGGTGAAAACAAACTACACTGATACAAAAAGCAAAACTATAAAAAATAGACAATAGGATCTTGCTAATATCAAGATATACTCAACTTGATTAAAATATGAAAGTAATTCAATAAAATTTTACAGTAAGATCTGAATTCATTTTATTTCAAAATTCAGTTGCAAAAAATAGTAAAACTTCATAACAAGCTTAGTTCATTTTGAATCCAGCTACTTAAACTCAAAGCGTGTATAGAAAAGCACCAAGAACAACTGATGATGAAGCAATGAAAAAAAATAGAGGACTTTATTATCCAAAGAAGGCTTAAAAGTATGACCGTAAATGAAGTAAAACTTTCTATTAAAACACTGAAATAATCTCAATTTGGCTAATTCTAGGCAATTTTTCCTTATACGTAGCTTTGACTAAACTTTGTATAACTGAAAACCAGTCATGCACCTCTGGCTAGCAAAACGATTCTACAAATGGAATACCAGCCTTTTGACTGTTCTTTAAAAAAAAACAACTGCAAACACTACAGAGTTGCCAGTGAAGCAGTAAAACTTTGGAGTGATTTTATTTTCCGATACCAGGTGATCCATTTAAACGGAACATTGTAGGGGCTGTTTGTTTTTAGTAACAGCTTTACTGAGATATAATTCACATACCATAAAATTCACCCATTTAAGTAATCAATTCACTGTGTTTTTTTTTTTGTTTTTTTATTTTACTATATTCACTGGATTGTACAATCAGCCCTACTTTCTAATTTCAGAACATTTTTACTATGCCAACAAGAAACCCTCTGCCCATTAGCACGCACTCCTTACTCCCCTTCTCTCTAGGCTCTGTAAACCAATAATCCTTCAGTTTCTATGGAATTTCCTACTCTGGAAACTTCATATAAATGGTATCAAACAGTATAAGGCCTTTTGTCTTTGGCTTTTTTCATGGAGCATGATGTTTCCAAGGTTCATCTACAATGTGGCATATATCAGTACTTCATTCTTTTTTGTGGCAGAATTGTATGGATATACCACATTTGGTTTACCCATTCCCAAACTGATAGACATGTGCACTGTTTCTATTTTTTGACTACCATGAATAAGACTGCTTTGAACATTTATGTGCACGTTTTTTATGTTTTCAATTTCCTTGAGTATATACCTAAAACTGGATGTGTCAGAGAGTAACCTTATGTTTAACTTTTTGAGGAAATTTTTTTGCAAAGTGGCTGTACCGTTTTCCATCCCCACTAGCAATTTATGATAATTAAATCTTCCCACACCCCTGCCAACAACCGTTATTATCCATCTTTTTTTATTACGGGTGTAAAGTGGTTTAGATTCCTCTGATGACTAATGTCGAACATCTTTCATCTCCTTATTGGCCCGTAGATATCTTCTTCGAAGAAATGTCTATTCAAATCCATGGTCTAATTTTTTTTTGTCTTTTTGCCTTATCTAGGGCCCCACCCACAGCATATGGAGGTTCTCAGGCTAGGGGTCTAACAGGAGCTGTAGCTGCCGGTCTTCGCCACAGCCCCAGCAACGCGGGATCCGAGCCGCGTCTGCAGCCTACACCACAGCTCATGGCAATGCTGGATCCTTAACCACTGAGTGGGGCCAGGGATTGAGCCCGCATCCGCATGGATACTAGTCAGATTCGTTTCTGCTGTGCCGCAATGGGAACTCCCTAGAGTGGAAATTCTTTAGATATTAAATAAAGTTTTGGATCATTGCCAAAATAAACAGGCTCTATGTACACCTACCAGTAAAGAAAAACTCTCAGAAGGAAACTGGGGTTCCAATTAAACTCTCTACATAAAATACTTATACTAATAAGAAGTGAACAAATTCAACAATGAGAGATTCCAGAATCAAGTCTTTTTTTTTTTTTTTTTTGCTTTGTAGGGCCGCACCTGCAGAATGTGGATGTTCTCAGGCTAGTGTCGAATCAGAGCTACCAGTCTACACTACAGCCACAGCAAGTCAGGCTCCAAACCACATTTGTGACCTATACCACAGCTCATGGCAATGCCGGATCCCCAACCCACTGCGCAAGGCCAGGGATCGAACCCGCATTCTCAGGATACTAGTTGGACTTGTTTCCACTACACCACAACAGGAACCCCACAGAATCAAGTCTTGATTTATTTAGTCTATCTTCCTTATTTGTTGGTTTGGCTGAGGCGATCGTTTAAATAAGTCTCTTAAAATAAGCTTGCAGCTGTGAAAATATTTACATTATATTGAAGATCTGATATTAGCTAACCAACATTATCATCAACTCTTCCTAAGTAAGACACAATGACAGCTCAGAAACAATGATTTAAATCATAAGTCAAATTTTCTAAAGCGAAAAGTAAATCACTAAAATGACTTAAATTATCATTTTAGAATATATGCCAAAATTCCCAAAAACTTTTTAAAAGTTTTCAGAAAAAGATTAACACTTTACTAGAGCTGAGGTGTTCCTTCAGAAGCAGAAGGTAGCCCCAGCTCCGCACAGTGGGTTAAAAAAAAAAAAGGAAGCAGAAGTTGGTAACCCAGTTTAACCTGAGCATATGGAAACATGCAATTTACTATGAAAAAGGGTTCTTTTCTTTGATGGCTGAAACTTAGAGTGTCCTTTATTTCTTAATTATTTTTTTCCCTGAAAGGGAACATTGCAAATACTTTTCAATATTTTCAATAAGAAAAGCAATATTGTAATGGTTTACACCAAAACACTAGCCTGTCTTATTATTATCTCCTGTAGTTCACAAGTATCCTAAAAACGACCATGTAAGAAATAAAACAAGTCAATAACAACAACAGCAACAGTAAAAACAGACAAAACAGACAAAATTCATAAATGAAGGAATCAGTGAAAACAGTGCTTGGGGATTAGCTCAAGACTTCAAACATCCTAAATTTCTTCCCCGTCGCCCTCCATAAGATGCAAGAGGGACTGGGCTTCATCTTCCTTAACAAGCTATAACTTTGTTGAATGTGCTTTAATATTTTTAAAAGCCTTGAACAACCATGAAAGAAATGTCTAAAACCTTAAAACTGGTACAAGTTGGGTCGTAAAATAGCCTAAGTTCGATTTTAACATGGACTGTTTTTCAGGTTTACATTTTCCTTTCAAAATAACCACTAAAATTACAAATGGGACTTACAGTTAAGTCCTAACTGTATCCCCTATCTCACTAATAGAAAAAGAAATAAAAAAGGATATAAATATACAATAACAACCTTCTAAAATGGCCCTCGGTGATTCTTCCTGGTACTTCATACCTCATTCCACAGTGTTGAGGGCTAACCTGTGTAACCATTAACATGTAGGAATGACGGTGTGTGACTTCTGAGGCTAGATCATGACAGTTACTGCTTCTGTCTCTCTCTTGGCAGAATCAAGTGCCATGTTGTGGAGAGGATCAAGCAGTCCTACTGAAAAGTCCATTAAACCACAAAAACTCATGTTTTCTACCAATAGGTAGCACCAACATGCCATTCATGGAAGTTGGGAGCAGACTCTCCAGCTCCACTCAAACCGTCAAATGACTGTTGCTCCCACCAAGATACTTGACCATGACTTCACAAAAGGCCTTAAGCCAGAACCACAGAGAAGCCACTTCCAAATTCATGACCCTCATAACAGTGATAATAAATGTTTGCTGTTGTTGTTGCTGCTGCTGTTGAATGAGAAATACCATTATTTTGTTTGGGGCAGTGGGCAAGCATGCAGTTTCAGGATTTCTGGAATCACTTCTTTGTACCGGCAACCTTGGTGATCTTGAGCATGTTGAACTTGCACAGTGTTGCTCAGGAGCCAGTGCTCCCCCACCGTGATGATATCACCAACCTGGATGCCCCTGAAGCAGTGAGACAGGTGCATAAGAACACGCCCACAGCACTTCTAGAAGCTTTGCACTTTTAGATGTAGTGGAGTTGGTCTCGGCAGACAACAAAGGTCCTCTGCATCTTCATGTTGGTCACCATACCAGACAGGATCTGCCCGCTGCTGCAGACATTACCAGTAAGGGGCATTTCTTGTCAGTGTAGGTGTCCTCAATGGCCCTCCCTGGTGCCTTGAAGCCCAGATCAGGGTTCTTGTATTGTGGAAGCTTCTCTATAACAGTTTCTCCAAGCAGGACTCTCGTTTTATTTTGAAAGATGGTGTCTGCTGCTTTTGGGAGACACGCTCAATCCAGGAGTCCCTCCTTATCTAATATATGCTGCTTCAGAATTAAGTACCAAAATGACAGCTCCCTGGATTAGCCCTTGGGACTCAGTTCTCACAGGACTAACTCTAAGGCCCAAAACCTCCAGAAAACCATCCCCATAAACCTTGGATTTTAAGAAGGTGACTCCTTTTCAAGTCCAGTGTTCATTGCAGCACTCTGTACGATAGCCAAGTCGTGGAAACAACCTAAATGCCCATCAACAGAGGAGTGGATAGGGAAAATGTGGTACATATACACAATGGAATATTACTCAGCCATTAAAAGGAATGAAATAACAACATTTATAGCAACATGGATGGACCTAGAAATTATCCAGCGAAGTGAAACCAGTCAGACAATGAGATACCAACATCAAATGCTACCGCTTACATGTGGAAACTAAAAAAAGGTCACAATGAACTTCTTTGCAGAACAGATAATGACTCACAGACTTTGGAAAACCTATGGTTTCCAAATGAGACAAGCTGGGGGTGGGGGGATGCACTGAGGGTTTGGGATGGAAATGCTATAAAATTGACTTGTGATGATTTTTGTACACCTATAATTGTAATAAAATTCATTAAGTAAAAAAATAAAAATAAAAATTAGAATTAATTTTATTAAAAGACTAAAATTTTAAACTATTTAAAAAAAAAAAGAAGGTGACTCCTAAAATGTTTGAGCCTCCATTAAGCCCAAGTGTGGAGCTCCCAGGATTTAGAAGGCTCTAATCTAGATTAGCGCAAAGACACATGCCTTCTTCCCGATTTAATCCCTAGGAGACTCAGGACTTTGGTAATTAATCCCCAAACTGGGGCACTGGTCCCACTCTCCAGGACACACTGCTGAGGCCTGGGACAGGATCTACAGCCTTGGCACCAGCCTCCAGCCCAGACCTGAATTTTATTGGTTTTAGGACACTAAGTTTTGGGTAATCAATTACATAGCAACAGATAACTAATATAATAGTGGAAATCATACTAAGAACAACAAAAAAAAAGACACACAGATTTCCAAAAACTGGAAAGCAAATGGAAGTATGTAGACAGATAAAATAGATGAGGAAGGCATAGTCCAAAATACGTTCAAGAGAGGATATAGTCAAAAGGGGAGGCATTTGCTAAGCAGAGCCCCAAAGAGCACCAAGCCTATAGTGGGCAGGCATGAGCGCAGGACTGAAGAAGAAGGATTGGGAATAGGAGCTAAAATGAAACTCTGTGACCAAAGAACTGTAAGAGTCCTAAAGCTTATTCTACTCTCTGCCTCTGAATAGGAAGGCTTCTTACAGAAAACCAAATTTGAAACCAGAGAACATTTCTCTTTAAAAATTACTTGAACTGGGAGTTCCCACTGCGGTTCAGCAGTAACAAATCTGACTAGTATCCATGAGGATGCAGGTTTGATCCCTGGCCTCGTTCAGTGGGTTAACGATCCAGTGTTGCCATGAGCTGTGATGTAGGTCGCAGATGTGGCTCAGATCCCACATTGCTGTGGCTGTGGTGCAGGCCACAGCTACAGCTCTGATTTGACCCCTAGCCTAAGAACTTCCATATCCTATGGGTGTAAGCCCTAAAAAGCACACACACACACACACACACACACACAAAATTACTTGAACTACCTGGGGGAAATTAATCTGCTGGGGTGAGTAATTGCTCTCCCAGAGTAAGGCCCTCTTCATTCTGTATGTAGGCATGCCCCAATTAATAGTCTATTTCCAGGCCATTCATCGTTAAGAAAAGCTTGCCTATCATATCACGACAAAGTCAACTGAGCCCAGTTCACCCTCTCTTCAACTACTCAAGGAAGAGACAAACATAAAACGACACTACAAACCCACACTATCCAAGAAAATCATCTGAGTCACCAATTAAGCTTTCATATTGGAAAGAAAACCATCAGCACAGGAATGAAAACCCAGGATAAGAAGACAAGACTGACCCCAGAGGAAGCAAAAGAATCGCTATAAACAAGTGGTAGAGCAAAAGTTTTCCAAGCTTCGTTTAGAGTTAGAGCAAAAGTTTTCCAAGCTTCGTTTAGAGTTAAGAGCAGAGCTATCTGAATTATAAGAAACAAAATTTTCTCTTTAAAGAGCACCTTATAATTTATATATTAAATATAGACAAACAATGCAGAGTGGTAATTCTAAGAAAAATTTACAGCTAAAAATGCTCTCTCTGCAATATTAGTTTCTGCCTATTAAATGACAATCTCTTTAACAGATGGGAGAGTTAGGAAAGTACTCGATGAAGTGGTATCCTAATATTAAAAAGACTTTTCAAAACTTAAAAATTATTCTAATTGAAAGAATATTAAACACAAAAGATCCTATATAATACGATTTAATATCTATTTATTATGTGAAACGTCTGGGATAGGCGAATCTATAGAAACAGAAGGTACGAGAGGAGTTGCCTAAGGCTGGGGTGGGGGTGGGGATAGGATTGAAAAGGGAATAACTACCGATAGGTTTCTTTTAAGGGTGATAGGAATGGTCCAGAATTAAAAAGTTTGCACCACTCTGTCAATATACTATAAAACACTGAATTGTACACTTTAAAAGAGTAAATTTTATGGTATATGAACTATATCTCAATAAAGCTATTATTTTTAAGAAAGACTTCTCAGAGAAAAAAGGCTGTGGTTCCAAACCAACGTTTGGCAAAGTGTTTATACAGGAAAATCTTGTTAATCACTTTCACAAATGACTGACCAACCTTAGAACAAAGCCTATGCCAGGATTTGTTTTAATCTAAATAGGCAAAAACCTTTTCTGGTAATTCTGAATAATGCTTTCAAATGATCATAAACTGTTTAAGTTCCCAAGGAATTCTGATCTTATTTTCTTAATAACTTTCTTCACTAAATGGTTTTTCTTGAGTTAACTATAAGTATATGGCATACAGTAAATGTAATTAGAAATAATTTAACAAACATTTCTTAGACAGGAATTTGACTTGGAACATTCATATTCTGAGATCATACATTTATACTCTAGAAGCAATCCTAGGAGGTTTCTCAAATAGCCCTTTTTGTGGTATTTAAGCATTTTGGTTTCCATAATGATTTTTTAAAAATTTATCAAACTTTTGTAATTCAAACCACAACTTTATTTATTTATTTATTTTTCATTTTATTTGTTGCTTTTTAGGGCCACACTCACAGAATATGGAGGTTCCCAGGCTAGGGGTCTAATCAGAGCTACAGTTACCGGCCTACACCACAGCCACAGCAACACGGGATCCGAGCCACATCTGTGACCTACACCACAGCTCACAGCAACACCTTAACCCTAATCCACTGAGTGAGGCCAGGGATCGAACCCACAACCTCATGGTTCATAGATTCGCTTCTGCTGTGCCACAACAGGAACTCCAAAACCACAATTTAAAATGAGTACAATGAACACTTGGCAAAACATTTTTTAAGGCTGCATATTATAAAGAAGCTTCAGAGCAATAAGATATATTGTTCTTCACAATGGAAAAAATGCAAAGTGACCAGCAATTTTCCTTAACAAACCATTTAGGACACAAATGTCTGCAGAAAGAAAGATAAAAAGCACTTGGCAAAATACAATATACTTTTATAATAAAAATTCACAACAAATTGGTATAGAAAGAATGTACCTCAATATAATAAAGGCCATAAATGACAAGTCCACAGCTAACATCATATTCAACAATGAAAAGTTGAAAACTTTTTCTCTAAGATTAGGAACAAGGCACGGGTGCCCACTCTCATCACACACAGTGCTATAAATCCTAGCCAGAGCAATTAGGAAAGAAAAACAAAAAAAGGCATCCAATTCAGAAAGAAAGAAGTAAAACTGCCTCTGTTTTGTACATGACATATCTGATATAATAGAAAATCCTAAAGACTCCACAAAAAATCTACTAGAACTGAAAAATAAATTCAGTAAAGTTGCAGGATACAAAATCAACATAGAAAAATCACTTCTATTTCTATACTCTAAAACACTATAAAAAAGAGAAATTAAGAAAACTCCTGGGAGTTCCTTTTGTTGCTCAGGGGTTAATGAATCCGACTAAGAACCATGAGGTTGCGGGTTCCATCCCTGGCCTTGCTCAGTGGGTTAAGGATCCAGCGTTGCCATGAGCTGTGGTGAAGGTTGCAGACGCGGCTCAGACCCCGCGTTGCTGTGGCGAAGGCCGGCGGCTACAGCTCCTGTTAGACCCCTAGCCTAGGAACCCCCATATGCCACGGTTGCGGTTCTACATAAAGGCAAAAAGACAAAAAAAAAAGAAAGAAAGAAAACTCCCATTTACATTAGCATCAAAAAAGAATAAATACTTAGGAATAAATTTAACTAAGGACATGAAAAATCTGTATGGTGAAAACTGTAAGACTTTGATGAAGAAACTAAAGAAGACCCGAATAAATGAAAAGATATCTGTGTTCATGGACAGGAAGAATTAATTTTACTAAAATGTCCACATTACCTAGAGCCATCTATAGATTAATTGCAATTCCTATCAAAATTCCAATGGCATTTTCCACAGAAACAGAAAAAAAAATCCTAAAATTTGTTTGGAACCACAAAAGACCCCAAGAAGCCAAGCAATTCTAAAACAGAACAAAACTAGAAGTATTACACTTTCTGATGTCATAAAATAATATAAAGCCAAAGTAGGAGTTTCCTGGTGGCTCAGTAGGTTAAGGATCCACTGTTGTTACTGTTGTGGCTCAAGTCACTGCTGTGCCACAGGTTTCATCCCTGGCCGTGGGCATGGCAAAAATAAATAAATAAATACATACATGCATAAATAGAAAACCAAAGTAATCACATAGTATGGTACTTGCACAAAAATGATATAGAACAATGGAACAGAATAGAGAGGCCAGAAATAAACCCCTGCATATAAGGTCAATCGATACTTGACAAGGAGGCCAAGAATATTCTGTGGGGGAGTTCCTTTTGTGGTTCAGCGGTTAACAAATCCGACTAGGATCCATGAGGATGCAGGTTTGATCCCTGGCCTTGCTCAGTGGGTTAAGGATCCAGTGTTGCCATGAGCTGAGGTGCAGGTCGCAGACACGGCTTGGATCCCGCGTTGCTGTGGCTGTGGCCTAGGCCAGCGCCTACAGCTCCGATTCAGCCCCTTGCCTGGGAACCTCCATATGCCATGGGTGTGGCCCTAAAATATAAAAAAAAAAGATTCAGTGGGGAAAGCATAGTCTCTTCAATAAATGCATGGGCAAATTAGATAATCACATGCAGAAGAATATTTTATACCACTCACAAAAATTAACTCAAAATGAGTTAAAGACATAAACATAAGAATTGAAACCGTAAAACTCCTAAAAGAAAACATAGGGAGAAAAAGCTCTTGACATTTGTCTTGACAATTTTTCGGATATGACATCTAAAGCATTAAGCAACAAACAAAGATAAACAAGTGGGACTGAATTGAACTATAAAAGCTTCTATGAAGTTCACTGGTGGCTCATCAGGCTAAGGATCTAGGGTTGTCACTGCTGTTGCACGGGTTTGATCCCTGGCCTGGGAACTTCCACATGCCATGGGCACAGTCCAAAAATAAAAATAAATAAACTTCTATACAGCAAAAGAAACAATCAAAGAAATGAAAAGGCAACCTATGGAATAGGAAAACATATCTACAAAACATCTACTGATAAGAGGGTTAATATTTAAAATATATAAGGAACACTTACAACGCAATAGTAAAAACAACAACAACAAAAAAACCCCAAAACTAATCCAATTAAAAATGGACAAAGGAATTCTTGCTGTGGTGCAATAGGATTGGCGTCATCTCTGAGCACTGACACAGGTTCCAATCCCAGCTAGCACAGTGGGTTAAGGACCTGGCATTGCCATTGCTGTGGCATAGGTCACAACTGCAGTTCAGATCTGATCCCTGGCCCAGGACCTCCGTATGCCGTTGTGTGGCCAAAAAAGAAGAAAAAATAATAGACAAAGGACCTGAAAGAACATTTTTCCAAGGAAGACATAAATGGCCACCAGGGATATTAAAAGGTACATGATATTACCAATCATCAGCGAAATGCAAGTCAAAACTATAATGAGGCATCACCTCATATCTGGTATGAGCTATCACTTCCTAACAGAATAGCTATCATCAAAAAAGCAAGAGATAACAAATGCTGGTGAGGATGTGAAGAAAAGGAAACCCTGGAGCACTACTGGTAGAAATGTAAGTTGGTACAGCTACTGTGGAAAACAATACGATGTTCCTCAAAAAATTAAAAATGTAACTACATGATTCAGCATTTCTACTTCTGGATATATACCAAAATGAAACAAAATCACTATCTTAAGACATCTGCATTCCCATGTTCATTGCAGCATTATTTACAATGGCCAAGAAATGTAAACAACTCAAGGGTCTATCAATGGATGAATGGATAAAGAAGATGTAGTATACACGTGTGTGTATACAATGCGATATTATTCATCCTTGAGAAAGAAGAAAACCCTCCCATTTGTGACAACATGTATCAGGCAGGACCTTGAAGGCATTATATTAAGTGAAATAAATCAGAGAGAAAAAGGCAAATAGAGTTCACCCTTGAACAATGTGGAGGTTAGTGGTGCCACCCCCTCATGTGGTTGAAAAGTTATTCCCTAGTTTCCTCGGGGGACCGGTTCCAGGATCTGCTTTAGACAATAAAATCCTCAGATGCTCAAGTCCAATAGCTGGCCCTTAGTATCTGCAGTTGGTTGAATCCAAGGTGATATCCTTGGATTCAACCAACTGCAGCAAATGTAGTAGGTAGTTACTGAAAGAATCTGCATATGAATAGACCTGCACAGTTCAAACCCATGTCATTCAAGGGTCAGTTGTACTGTATGATATTATTTACATGTGGGATCTACAAAAGCCAAACCCATAGAAAGAATAGAGTGGTGGTTGGTTACCAAAGGTTTGAGGGTGAGAAAAATGGGGAGACATTGGTCAAAGGGTGCAAGCTTCCAGTCAGAAGATAAATAAGTCCTGGGGATCTAAGGTGATCCAATGTGACATGAGGACAATAGAATAATATATGCATGTGTGAATCTTAAATCTTGGCATCACAAAGAAAAAAAAGGGTAATCATATAAGGTGATGAGGTGTTAACTAACCTTATTGTGGTAATTATTTCACTACATATATGTATCAAATCATCACTACATACATATTAAACTTACACAATATTGGATGTCAATTATATCTCAATAAAGCTGGAAAAAAAACCGCAGAAGATAAGCCTGTCTCTATCAAATAGTAAACAAAAGAAGAAACTGCTTCTCCAAAAAACAAACAGGTATATTCTAGGTGTTCCAAACTTACAACTATAAAAATATAAGGATAAATTTAAACAATTCAAGAGATGATACTGTAAGCAATAACTAAAATATACACACATAGAAAAATCTTGAGAGTAAGAAAGATTATGGTCAGTAGAGCTTTAAAACAGGCAGAATCAAGGCTTAGGGTACAGGGTGATGGAATACCTAAAGCGTTCCACACTAGAGCCTGAATCCAAACATCAATTACAGATGTGTGATACTATTTTTAGGAAGAAGAACAGAATTTATATCCAAAATCTACCATGAAAATAAATAACTCTAAGATAAAATTGACCATATGTGATATTTAAAACTGTTTCAAGTAGAAAACATTATATGAGTTCCTGTTGTGGCTCAGAGGTAATGAACCCAACTAGTAGTCATGAGGACAAGGTTCAATCCCTGGCCTCACTCAGTGGGTTAAGGATCTGGTGTTGCTATGAGGTGTGATGTAAGTTGCAGATAACCACTTTGCAAGCATTCTCTTTATATATAAAATTTAAATATCGGTGTAAAACAAATTACTCGTAAATCTATAAGCCAGTGATCATCACTGCTTACACATTCGTGTATAATCCAGCCTTTTTTTCCTCAGCCTAAATACTCATGTAATATACCACATACATATATTTCTTTCATATTACAAAGTTACAGTCATACTCTCTATATAATGATTTACATATTGCTTTTCACCTAACACATATTTGCATGTCATTAAAAAAATGATTGGCAACATATTTATGTACTTTAATACTTCAAATTATGGATGGCCCATAATTTGGGATTAGACTGTTTCTAATTTTTCATTGCTATTAAAACTGCTACAGTGGATATTTTTATACTTAGATCTTTGAATCTGATCACTTCCTTGGAAAAAATACCTAGAAATATGTTTTCTCAGTTAAAAAATATGGATATTTTAAAGACTCCTGATATAACATGAATTGTTTTCCATTAAGACACTTAACATGTCTCACCCATAATCTACAGTATATGAAAGTACCCATCTAAAGTTTGTGTTTTCATATCCACTCTCTAAACAGACTCTAAGCTCCTGTGGGAACTTATCTTCATGGTATATTATCTCTGTATCCTGGTATCTACCAGAGTAGATGCTAAATAAATGGCTACTAAACTGAATGACAGCACAAAGGCAAAACTACTTTCCAGCTGAAAAAGAATGAGCAATCCTCATTAGGAACATATATATCCTACCTCTGCTGCTGAAGCAAAAGAATCGGTTGATCCAACACTCAAGGTGTCTCTCAGGCCAAAGTCATCCAAGTTCCCCTTCATGGTGATATCTGTATCCTTATCTTAAAAGTAAAAGATGCAAAGTTTAGAAACTGACTTCCCTCACCATTGCCATATTCCATATTCTATAGCTGGTTTTCCTTTTTCATTTTTTAAACTTCACTCTTTGTTTAGAAAACCGGAATCTAAAAGGAAAATAATACAAATTAATGGGATATAATCTGAGAAAACGCTCAAACTGATTCTTTTTTTTTTTTGCCTTTTGTCATTTTATGGCCGCACCCGCGGCATGTGGAGGTTCCCAGGCTAGGGGTCTAATCGGAGCTGTAGCCACTGGCCTGCGCCGCAGCCACAGCAACGCAGGATCCGAGCCGTGTCTGCAACCTACACCACAGCTCACGGCAACGCCGGATCCTTAACCCACTGAGCAAGGGCAGGGATCGAACCC
>PVHT020000065.1:7221159-7435953 GCA_004024745.2 Catagonus wagneri
TTTTTTTTGCCTTTTGTCATTTTATGGCCGCACCCGCGGCATGTGGAGGTTCCCAGGCTAGGGGTCTAATCGGAGCTGTAGCCACTGGCCTGCGCCGCAGCCACAGCAACGCAGGATCCGAGCCGTGTCTGCAACCTACACCACAGCTCACGGCAACGCCGGATCCTTAACCCACTGAGCAAGGGCAGGGATCGAACCCACAACCTTATGGTTCCTAGTCGGATTCGTTAACCACTGCGCCACGACGGGAACTCCTCAAACTGATTCTTAACATGGCCAGGCAAAAGAGAAAATACTATAAGGAGACATCTTTATTTTATTTATCTATTTTTTTTATCTTTTTGTCATTTTAGGGCTGCACCCGCAGCATATGGAGGTTCCCAGGCTAGGGGTCTAACAGGAGCTGTAGCTGCCGACCTACGCCACAGCCACAGCAACACAGGACCTGAGCTGCGTCTGTGACCTACACCACAGAGCACGGCAATGCTGGATCCTTAACCCACAGAACGAGGCCAGGGATCGAACCCACAACCTCCTGGTTCTTAGATTCGTTTCTGCTGAGCCTCAACGGGAACTCCTAGACATTTTTATTTAAAAAGAGATTAAACTATTTTGGATTTTTAAAGATTCTGAGTAAATAATAACTTAAATGGGATTATAATGGAGATCCCATTGTGGCCTAGTGGGTCAAGAACCTGACACAGTCTCTGTAAGGATGCAGGTTGGATCCCTGGCCTTGCTCAGTGGGTTATGGATCTGGTGTTGCCACAAGCTGTGGCACAGGTCACAGATACGGCTCGGATCTGGCATTGCTGTGGCTGTGGCAGAGGCCTGCTGCTGTAGCTATGATTTGACCACTAGCCTGGGAACTTCCATATTTCACAGGTTCATCCATATAAAGGGAAAAAAACAGCATATAATAACTAGAGTTAAATTATCTACCATAAATGGTAAAATCAGCATATATCACAGATAGTCTGAAACAGCAACTTAAGTTGCAAGTGGCCTTGCCCAAATTGGGATAACTGGTAGGTTCATTCAAATTAAATGAATGATTAGCACAAAATACTGTCTGGCTAGTCATTTGTGATAAATTGATCGATTAAAAGAAGATACCTCTGATTTCTTCAGTCTTTAGGGCCTACTTTTAATTACTAAAAGGGCTGAAGTGACCAGGTTAAGGTCCCTGATGTTTATTCTGCTTACCTGAGGGACAAATATAACTGCCCCAATGATTTTAAAGGGCTGAAAAAGTTTAAAGTCATTTAATGGTTAATCTGAACATACCAAGACAGGGTATCTATTACCAACACAACATACCAAGACAGGGTATCTATTACCAACACAAAAAAGTCTGAAAGTGGATGTTAAAATCTTCACGTGCTATCATTAAGAATCTAACTGCTAATAATAAATGTCCAAATAAATACAGTGCTTGCGTACAGATTATATTGTAGTAAACAAGTGATATTTTTCAAATTCTTTCACAAGCATTAAAAAGCAAAAGAACAAAATACATACAGATTTCTCATTTTGATTTTCAATCTGATAAATTTGTCAGATACTTTATCTTTGAAAGGAAACCAGAAATCTCCGGCTTTATTCATCCAAATTTCTATTCCATCATTTTCCCCAAAGTAAAGTTCATTACCTTTACCATAGATGTTCCAAATCCTGTTTAAAACTCAGAAGTATCAGAAAACAGATATTTTGTGATTCTCTACAAGAAGTGTACAGTTTTTAAAAATTCAAACCACTAATTCAGTTGAAACTCAAAAGTTCTGCAACCAATTTATATTCCAATATCTGAGCCAAGCAGAAGAGCGAATTGGTAAAAGGTTTATTCCTATTTAGTATCAAAAATAACCACACATATAGCATATTTTTCAACTTTATATTTGGTAGGACCATAGTTGACATTTTAACATCTGTCTTCCAACTTTAAATTATAATTGTTTTCAAATGAAGCTTACATTAATCCTTTTAAAGTGCCTAACTTGTCAGTTTAAAATTCTACTACTAAATGACTATCAATAGAAAAAAATTAGGTTATACTATCCTATTACCAAAAATGCATTTTCTTTTAGAAACTTAAGTTTTCTTCATCAAATCTGAGAACAAAACAAGATAATTGTTTTACAGTTATAAACAATGAAATTGTTTATAAAGCTATAAAATTGATATTTGGGGACCCTCAGTTATTCAGAAAAATTCCAAGATTCTCTTTTCAGGGCATAGGTGATTTTCAAAAATACATATACAAACTTTGAGGAATCAATTATTTACAAAATTAAATCGCATTTTACAAATTTTAAATCTTTATTTTCCATTGTTAGTATTAATTGTGCAAAAAGAAATCAAAGTACAATCTTCATTATGCCAAGGTACATTTAAAGTGGGATTAATTTACAATTCAACGAAGCTGAATCTTGGTTCCATATGACTTTTGCTATTTTCAGAGTTGAACACAGACATTTATCTTATATCACTTTACCTTTCAGACGTTACCCAGGAGCAGTTAAAAGTCTGTTTTACTTCACTCAACAGTAACCAGCCATTCAGTGTCACCCAGATCAGTTACCATGGTTGCACTTTATTTAAAAAAAAAAAAAAATCTAACAAAGAAAAATAGCTCAGAGGAACTGGAAAGTTTTATTCATTAAACCCAACTTCATAAACCACAGACCATAACTCTCATTTCAGTAACTGTTATGATTCTGGAATAACAGTTTAATAATTACAAAGAAAAAGAATACATCTGCTTTTTAGATAAGCCAAAAAAAAGTATAAAGAAAGAATAACTGGGTAATACCTCTAATCAACTGTTTTTATGCATCCAAATAAAATTTAAAATGCTCTTTCTAAAAGTATTATCAAGTCTTACTTAGTACCCTTAATAAGGGTACTAAAAACATGGACAGCGTGGAAAAATGGAAAACCAAAGGTTTCATCTTCATTAATACTTTCAGAAACTCCTTACCAAATTTTTCTTAGCAGGAAAAAAAAAAAAGCTAAGACCACAATGAGATATCATTACACACCAACCAGAATGATCAAATTGGGAGAAAAAAATGGTCTTTTTTGTTGTTGTTGTTGTTAAAGGTGCATAGCAATGGAAACTCCCATGTGTAACTGGTAGAAATGTCAATCGGTAAAACCTCTGTGGAAAGTTTGGCATTATCCACGAAACTTTAAGACTGCATTCTTATGACCTCACAATTCTACCTTTGAGTGGGTATTACAGAAATGGCATGCTTACACACACAGGAATATTCATAATAGTACTATTTGTAGGCTCTAAATTGGAAAGAAAACAACTGTCCATTTACCACAGAAAAAACTAGGGTAAAATCATACAATGAAATACTATACAAAATTAAAATTGAATGAATTGTTGCTACATGCAAGAACAAGGATGAACCTCACAATACATTGAGTGAGAAATTATATGCATTATTCATTCACATAAAATTCAAAAACGGACAAAACTAAACTACAGTGATCAGGACTACGCACTTGGTAAAACTATAAAGAAAAGTCAAGAGGTGATCAGCCTGAGCATCAGGATAGTAGTTAATTTGGGGAGTAGGCAGTAAGGGTGTTGACTGGGAGGAGGTACAAAAAAATCTTTTAGAGAGCTGATAATGTTTTATTTTTCAGTCTTCCTAGTAGTTATACAAGCGGGTGGGATAAATCACTGTACTTTTCTGTTTTATACACAGTTCTTCTAAGGGTTTAAATAAAAGGAAAGAAAATAAAACAGGAGTTTCCGTCGTGGCTCAGCAGAAATGAATCCGACTAGGAACCAAGAGGTTGAGGGTTCGATCCCTGGCCTCGCTCAGTGGGTTAAGGATCTGGCATTGCTTGAGCTGTAAGCTGTGGTGTAGGTTGCAGACACGGCTCAGATCCTGGTTGCTGTGGCTATGGCGTAGGCCAGCAGCTGTAGCTCCGATTGGACCCTTAGTCTGGGAACCTCCACATGCCACGGGTGCAGCCCTAAGATGACAAAAGACAAAAATAAAAAATAAATAAATAAATAAAATAAAACAATGTATCTATATATTTTGGCTCCAGATGGCTAAGAGCAGAAAAGACAATGAAATACTCTTCATATTTCAATGTTGGCAGTGAAGCTGTAAATTATTGTTAGATGTAAAATTGAATTCTCTGACAGAGGAAGTATCTATGATGCCAGGTTTAGAAAGTCAAAAACTCTGATGTCTGTTAAGTACACAAGCAAACTGAAAATATTTATCTGTACCCTCATGGGGAATACCAGTAAGAGTAGTAGAATCTAATGTAACACCTATATACAACTGACAAGTTTTTGTTTCTCCTTGCTCATCAATTTCTCTTTGCTATTTAGTAATTGGTTTCAAACTTGAAACGAGAAAGTTTAGGTGGAGATAGTTCTTTGTAGAAAGAAAACATGGAAATTATGAGATGCTTGTTATCTAATTATACTAATACACTAAAAGTGTAATTAATAGACGCCAAATTACATGTTTCATATTTTTCATAATTCTCACAATAACTCTAAGGTAGGTACCACTTATTTTTTTCCTTTTTTATTTCAAAAAGCTCAGGGATAAGATTACATTACTGGCCCACATTCACACGGTTAAGAAGTGGAACAGCAGTATCTGACCCAGATTCCATGCTATGAAACTATGGAAATGAGAGGTGTCCAGTGTGCTGGCTGACTGTCACATGTGTCAACCGAGCTCATGAAATGTGGCTAGTCAGAATTGAGATGTGCTATAAGTATAAAATACACAATAGATTTTGAAAACTTTGTACCCCAATATATAAAATATCCTATTAATATATACCGAGTTTAAGGAAATATATTAAAATTAATTTCACCTCTCTCCCTTTACTTTTTCATGTGGCTACTAGAAATTTAAAGTTATTTGTGGCTCACATTACATTTCTACTGCACAGCACTCTTGGAGCATTTCTTTCTCCTATCTTATCTACAGGGCAAAGAGCTTACAAGTTCTTTGGAGGATTGAGATTCAACTCACATTTTCTGAGTGACTACTATGTGTCCAAGGCATTCTGCTAAGGGCTTTCACAGACTATTTCATTTAATACACATAATTGTGAGACAAGAATAAGCTAATTATGTACAAGAATGCTTTATTGTAACTAAAAGAAAGATTTTTTAAAAAATTTCAATGGCTTCTTGATTTTCAGTTTTCCATAACCTCTGTCCACACTACTTATTTAATCTTGTTTTCCATTAATCACTAAAGACCCCTCAGCTTTACCTGAGTACATTTACTACATATACTTGCCGTGGAGTAATGTAATGGGTAGAAGCTTCGCCTTTGGAGTTAGCTAGCATTTGGATCCTATTCCCAGATTTCCTATTTATTACCTGGGTAAACTGGGGATAACAATATTGACCCCATAGAGCTGTCATAAGGGTTAAATGAGAGATTTGTGGAGGTACACTACTTGGTACTTAGCAAGTGCTGAGCAACTTTTCTCTGCTATTATTCACATGTATTCTTTACTCAAGTTTTTGATTTCTTCTGCATCTTCTCCAAAGTAAAATTTCTCTCCTTATGTTGTTTTATAACATGCAGCTCAAGTACTATCCCCAACATGCATCCTCCAAAAATTATTTAATTTTTTTTACTTCTATATAAAATAGTACAGAAAAAGTGTTAAAACTATACATGAGTTTTGGAGCCAGACAGCTTAGATTCAAATTCTGACTCTACTACTTAATAGCTGTGTTACCTTGGGTAAGTTTCTTATCTTCTCCATTCCTCAGTATTCTCATTTATAAAATGGGAATAAAATCTACCTCATTGGGTTGTGTGAGGATTAAACAAGTTAATACATTTGGCCCTCCATAACCACAGGTTCCACATCCAAGGCGCCAACGAACTGCAAATGGAAATTTTTTTTTAAATCCAGAATGTTCCAAAAAATAAAGCTTGAATTTGCTGTATGCCAACTATTACACAGCATTTACATTGTATTCGCAACTACTTATATAACATCTACACTGTATTATGTATTTTAAGCAATCTAGAGATGATTTAAGTATATGGGAGGGAGTTTCCGTCATGGCTCAGTGGTTAACATACCCAACCAGCATCCATGAGGATGCAGGTTCGATCCCTGGCTTCACTCAGTGGGTTAAGGATCCGGTGTTGCTGTGAGTTGTGGTGTAGGTCGCAGACGTGGCACAGATCTGACGTTGCAGTGGTTGTGGTATAGGCCAGCAGCTACAGCTCTGATTGGACCCCTAGCCTGGGAACCTCCATATCTGCGGGTGTGGCCCCAAAAAGACAAAAAGAGCAAAATAAATAAATAAATATAAAAATAAAAAATAAAAGTAACAATATCATTTTTTAAAAAGAAAAAAAATTATAAAAAGTATATGGGAGGGATAGAACATTGTAAATCATTAATAGTAAAATAAAATTTTAAAAATTTAAAAAAGTATATGGGAGGACTGTGTAGGTTATATGCAAATAATACACCATTTTATTTTATGTATGTGTGTATGTATCTTCTTCTTTTTTGGAAGTTTCAGAACTTCCACAGCATATGCTAATTCCCAGGCTAGCTAAGGATCAAATCCAAGCTGAAGCTACGACTTGTGTCACAGCTGCAGTAACACCAGATCCTCAACCCAGTGCACAGACAGGGGATTGAGCCTGCACCCCCGCAGTGACCGAAGGCACTGCAGT
Source organism: Catagonus wagneri (assembly GCA_004024745.2). NCBI lineage: Eukaryota > Metazoa > Chordata > Mammalia > Artiodactyla > Tayassuidae > Catagonus > Catagonus wagneri. Next base: position 7,227,873 of record PVHT020000065.1, read on the forward strand.
CAGGTCCTTAAACCACTGTGCCACAGCAGGAACTCCAATACACCATTTTATAAAAGGGACTTTAGCATTAATGGGTTTTGGTATCCACACAGAAGAGGGATGACTGTTTATGTAAAGCATGCATTGGATATATGTAACCTATTATTATTATGCAAAATATAAGGATCTACAATTTAATATCTGACTGAATCTTTAATTATTGCCTGAATATACAACCTATCTGTCCAGCAGTACTGAAACAAACTGAGTGGATAGATTTTTGAATCTTCTCTTCCCTTTTCTTTCGTTTTTTCCCCGATGGTTCCTACAGTTCTCAATAGATCATGGAACACAGTGTAAATTTAATTATTTGTTCACACAAACTAAATAAAACTTGTTATTATAAACTGACCATTCTCAAGACACGAAAATTCCTATTTTAAAGTCTCTCATGCATTTCCCCTGGGTCATTTTGCCTATTAGATGACTTTAACTTATTTTCAGAGTGCTGTTGAAATTCTTAGGTTTCTAATACCCAGGCCTAAATTAATTAAACTTATGACATTATCTTGGAAATCTGAAATATGGAGCTTAAGCCCTTTAGGACTCATCATTAACCTTAGAAGTGTCTAATATAAAGCTTTCTACATTAACTGGGTGATTAAATACCAAAAAAAAAAAATGCGCCATGTGTTACCTCTTTGCCTCTTTGTGGGGCAGTTTTTATTCTTAAACAGTAAATCCTTTTTTTTTTTTTTTTTGGTCTCATTCATGGCATACAGAAGTTCCCAGGCCAGGGATCAAACCTGAGACACAGTTGTGACACCAGATCCTTAACCACTGAGCCACCAGGGAAATCCAAATCTAACATTTTTAAGAATTTTTTTTTAACCTGTCTCCATCACTCAAAACTTTTAAAATATTCATGCATAGATATAAACTATGTTCTTCTTTGGAAGAACACTAAAAGTATGATTTCTTTCAACTAAACAGCCATATTTTAGGCCAAAAATCTGACTGGATTTAAGCCTTCCTCCTTTCACAATCTCATAATTCACATATTACTTAACTTTTTTCCAAAGCAGAATTTGCTTGAAAGTTAGAAAAAGAAAAAACTTCACCTCAACTCTGGAACTTGGAACCTCTGGGCAGGATCTATTTCTTTAAACCAATCCAAATGGGTTTTGTGCATGTCTCACTTTTGCCATTCCCAGGCACATTCTATTTTCTGTCACTTAGAAGACATCAGGTCTATTTTAACTTTAGCAGACTCTAATGGAGATTCCAAAGATGCCACTCTTCTTTTCAAATCCAGGCTGTCCACTGTGGATTTTATAACACCAGCAACAAGAGGAAGCCTGCCAAATGTCTCAATGTCATCTGACTTCTATGTCAGCGGCTATTCTCCAAGTGATTTTTAGCTGTTTAAATATGATTTGGAACCTTCTCTTTTCTATGGCTCTATTAAAAATGGAAAAGTTTCTACTGCTGACAAGACAAGCTATTTTCCGGAATCTGCTATAATCTGTTAAAATAATTAAGAAATCTAGAAAATTACTGTTGTCTTTTGTTTATCTTCTATGACTATCCACTCTACCCCTACTGTGGATAATACTTTATCTTCATTTATTATTTATTTATTTTTTTGGCTGCGCCTGTGACATGTAGAAGTTCCCAGGCCAGGAATCATACCCACAACCTGGGCCACTGTAATGACAATGCCAGATACTTAACCCACTGCACCACAAGGGAACTCCTCCTATCCTCATTTATTTTAATGCTATGGAATAGCTTGAGAGAAAAAATAAAGTGGAATACAGAAACCAATAACAGCATAGGTGAGAGGGAATTGGATGAAGGTAATCAAAGCTACAAACTTCCAGTTTTGTAATATACAATATAAATGAACACTGCTGTATGTTATATGTGAAAATTAAGAGAATAAATCCTTAGAGTTTATATCACAATGAAAAAAAATTTCCTACTTCTTTAATTTTGTGGGGTTTTTTTTTATTTTTTCTTTTTGGCCACACTAGCGGCATATGGAAGTTTCCAAGCCAGGGATCGAAACCAAGAGGCAGCTGTGACCTATGCCACAGCTGTGGCAATCCCAGATCCTTAACTCACTGTGCCACAGCAGGAACCCCTTTAGTTTTATATCTATACAAGACGACAGACGTTCACTAATCTTACTGTGGTAATCATTTCATGCTGTATATATGTCAAATCATTCATGTTATATATAAATGATTATATGTAAAATCATTATGCTGTACACTTGGGCTGTACGGTAGGACCTCAGTGCTAATGAGGTCCTACTGTACAGCACAGGGAACTATATCCAATCTCTTGGGATAGACCATGATGAAAGATAACATAAGAAAGGAAATGTATATATATGTATGACTGGATCACTTTGCTGTACATCAGATATTGGCACAACTTTGTAAATCAACTATACTTTAATAAAAAATGTAAGAAAAAAGCTTAAACAATGCTATATGTCAATTATAGCTGGAGTTCCCTTCGTGGCTCAGTGGTTAACGAATCCGACTAAGAACCATGAGGTTGCGGGTTCGATCCCTGGCCTTGCTCAGTGGGTTAAGGATCCGGCGTTGCCGTGAGCTGTGGTGTAGGTTGCAGACCTGGCTCGGATCCCGCGTTGCTGTGGCTGTGGCGAAGGCCGGCAGCTACAGCTCCTGTTAGACCCCTAGCCTGGGAACCTCCATATGCCACGGGTGTGGCTCTACATAAAAGGCAAAAAGACAAAAAAATAAAATAAAAAAATAAAAAAAAAATTACAGCTAAATAACACTGGAAAAAAACAATTTCAGAAATCAAAAGAGGAGTTCCCATCGTGGCTCAGGTTTTAACGAATCCGATTAGGAACCATGAGGTTGCAGGTTTGATCCCTGGCCTCGATCAATGGGTTAAGAATCTGGCGTTGCCGTGAGTTGTAGTGTAGGTTGCAGACGTGGCTCGGATCCCGCATTGCTGTGGCTGTGGCGAAGGCCAGCAGCTACAGCTCCAATTAGACCCCTAGCCTAGAACCTCCTTATGCCGCAGGTGCGGCCCTAGAAAAGACAAAAAAAAAAAAAAAAGGGAAATCAAAAGAACTAAGTGAGCGAACAGATGATATTTTCCTTCAGTGTACCTTAACACTGGCCGCCCCCCACAGCATGCAGAAGTTCCAAGGCCAGGGATGGAACCTTTGGCACAGCAACAACCCGAGCCACTGCAGTGGCAATGCCAGATCCTTAACCTGCTGCACCATCAGGGGAACTCCCTAGATTCATTAATTCCTGATGTGTTATAACTTACAGTTTTTGCCTATGTGAAACAGTACATGCTCAAAACAGCCTGATCCTAGGCACTACCCAAAAGGGGAGTTCCACGACAGTTGTCTCTGGCTCTCCCTATTTATCAAAATTTCTTATATGCCATGATTGGCAAACATAGCATCTGTGATTCCTAACTGGGAAATACAGCTGCCAATGCAAAATGAGAAATAGAAGGAAAGAGAAAGGAGTAATAGCGTTTTCTACTCTTTTTTTAGAAGAAAGAAATGGATAACTCAAAGGGCCAAAAGTAATTAAGGGTAAGTCTCCAGTTATAGAGACTTTTGTGGGGCCACTAGAACAGCTGGTCACTCTGTACTACAGAAAAGGACAACGGGACAAGAGGGGGCAGAACTCCAGCCCACATCCTGGGCTTCCATCTTTCTGAAAGGTCAACCTTTTTCTTATCACAAAGGTGCCCTTTCCCAAGAGGCTACATGGGCCTTTATCTAAATCAAACAAAGGCCTTGGATGCGCTTGCGCAGGTCCTGGACTTAGAAATCCAAGCAGATAAGATATAACTTGAATACAAAAAAGACAAAAGCAAGCAGCAGGAGATTTCCCTCGTATCTGGCACCCCAGCAATTTTCATTACACTGCTTTCATCTCTGAACTTACTTTGACTTGCATATATAACACCAGTTAGACCTCATTTTATAGCATTATTTAACATTTTGAAATTGAGATTATGAGCTTTAATGCAAAAGAGGAAATTACAGGGCAAATTTCTCCTATGTTCTGCAATTTGCAGTCTGTAAATTTAGAGGTCTGAGTATACAAGTTAAGCCTGTAATTCATGTCACTCCCTAAAAATAAACCCTCAGGGAGTTTATCCTCTGACCATAGTGATTCTGCAGGAAAGGAAAAGGACAAGGCCTTAGAGTGTCAACTCCAGGCTGTCTGACATTTGACTTGCGATGATAGGTTGAGGTTATTTCCTTCTGCTGCCAAGCTCTTTCATTGCTAAATGTTCTATCTGGCTGCTTTCCAAAAAGAGAAGAAAAATATCTCTCTAGTGGTCAAGAGGTCCCACTTTACAGCTTTTCCTTTTCTCTGCCAGAGAGTCTGTGCAGTCAGTACTCAGCTGGAAAAATCCCTAATTTTCTCTTGAAGGACATCTCACTGTCTCAATGAAATCCTATGCATAAATGAACATAAAGATGGGTAAAATATTTACATTGTACCAGTCAACTCTTCCACAAACTCCTGCAAACACATATATTTGACCATGACTTATAATTTTAGTGGCTCCCCTTTGCCAAAAAGTATAAAACAAGGACCTTCAGGAGTTCCCGCTGTGGCACATCAGGTTAAGGCTCTGGCATTGTCTCTGTGGCACTGGTTCAATCCCCAGCCTGGTGCAGTGGGTTAAGGATCTAGTGTTGCTGCAGCTGTGGCAGAGGTTGCAGCTGGCATTTGATCCCTGGCCTGGGAACTTCCATATTGTCTAGGGTGCAGCCATAAAAATCAATCAGTCAATCAATCAATCAATCAATCAATCAAGGACCTTCTTGATTTCTCTCCTGCCCACCTTTCTAGATTCATTTCCCACCACTCTCCTACATGTGCTGTGTTCCCAAGACATATAAAACAACTTAAAGTTCCCTAAATAGGCTCTACTCTACACCTTGATCCATGTTGTTTCCTCTACTGGGAATGCTCTTTTCTCAAGTTCCTAGTGGACAGTCCTTCTCCAAGTCTCACACTTTTCTTTGGTGTTTCAATAGCACCTTCTAAACAGATTATTCCAGCACCTACTCCACTGTGCTATAAAAAATGTTAATGCCTATCTCCAAAACAAGACTCTAGGTTGCCTAAAAGCAAGAATGAAATCTTCATTTGTGTCTCTCCAGTGCTTTGTATCATGTTTCCCATATACTATGAAATGAAATGTTTGATAAATAAATATTTCAGATCTAAGATTATGAATTCATTCTGTTCAAAAAATAGATTACAAAGAGGCATAAACACATCTGAAATATGAAAAGCAAATCCCTATTTTGCTCTTAAGGGCTAAATTTGTTCCTACACATCAGTATAAAAGAATTTCAAAGTCCTTTGCTTCAGCCAAAAATACAACATTTATCAAACTTATGGCTTAAGAGTTGCCTGCTAACAGTGCTATTACAAATACATACTATTCTTTACAGAAAATGTACCCATACAAACTATAAATCCCAATAATTTTGGAAGAAATCTAACTAGGAGTTCCCTTATGGTACAGTGGGTTATGGATCCAGCATTGCTGCCCACTGTGGCTGGTGGCTTGGGTTGCTGCTGTGACATGGGTTTGATCCCTGACCCAGGAATTTCCACATGCTGTGGTCACAGGGGAAAAAAAAAAAAGCTAGCAAAAGTATAGATTAATAAACTTGAATATTATTTGTGTAAACCATATCAACTACATAATGTGTTTAAAAAACTTTTAGCAGGAGTTCCCATCGTGGCTCAGTGGTAACGAACCTGACTAGTATACTTGAAGATGTGGGTTCAATCCCTGGCCTCGCTTGGTGGGTTAAGGAGCTGTGGTGTAGGTCGCAGACACAGCTCAGATCCCGCATTACTATGGCTGTAGTGTAGGCCGGCAGCTGCAGCTCTCATTCAACCCCTAGCCTGGGAATTTTCATATGCCGCGGGTACCACCCTAAAAAGATGAAAACAAAAAACTGCAAGCAAGCATCATTTGTCATTAATCAGGTTTATTTTTACAATGGTATTAAATCCAGCAATTTGGGGAGGTGCTGTTGTGGCTCAGAAGAAAAGAATCTGACTAGCATCCATGAAGATGCAGGTTCAATCCCTGGCCTCGCTCAGTGGGTTAAGGATCCGGCACTGCTGTGAACTGTGGTGCAGGTTGCACACGCGGCTTGGATCTGATGTTCCTGTGGCTGTGGCATAGGTGGGTGGCTTCAGCTCCTACTCCAGCCCTAGTCTGGGAACTTTCATATGTCATGGGTGCAGCTCCCTGGCCCCAAAAAAAGTGAATTCAGCAATTCAGTCCTGCCCTAATAGCCTAACTTAAGTGAACAAAAAAATAATCTTCATTCCTGAATGCACTGTTACAGAAATAAACTACCAAAGGATGTAATGATGTATACTCTGCATGATATGATGATGAGAGAAGTCTCCTGAAGTATAAACCACTCCTTGGTGTTCATTTTTATTTCTGTTTTCCTTTTATTCCATTTTTGGCCATCCCAAAGTATATAGCGTTCCTCAGTCAGGGATCAGATCCAAGCCAAAGCTGCAACCTAAGCCACAGTTGCAGCAATGTTGGATCCTTAATCCACTATACCTGGCCTGGGATCAAACCTGCATCCCAGTGCTCCCAAGATGATGCTGCCGATCCCACCGCACCAAGTGGGAACTCTGTAACTTGTTTTTAGTCCCATAGTCTACCAATCTCTCATTAGTTGTTGTGATCAACTAAAGTCTAAATTTTTTCCAAAATAATTCAAATAACAAATTTACGTTTAATATGAAAAAACATATATATACTTTCTTTGTGTGTCTTTTTTGTTTGTTTGCTTTGCTTTTTAGGGCTGCACCTGCAGCATATGAAGGTTCCCAGGCTAGGGGTCTAATCAGAGCTACAGCTCCTGGCCTACACCACAGCCACAGCAATGCCAGATTTGAGCCGCGTCTGCAACCTACACCACAGCTCAGGCAACGCCAGATCCTTAACCCACCGAGCAAGGCCAGGGATTGAACCCACAACCTCGTGGTTGCTAGTCGGATTTGTTTCCACTGTACCATGATGGGAACTCCTGGGTGTGGTCTTTTTTAGGGCTGCACCCACAGCATATGGAAGTTCCCAGGCTATAGCTGCTGGCCTACACCACAACCATAGCAATATGGGATTTGAGCCTCATCTGTGACCTATACCATAGCTCATGGCAATGCTGGATCCCAGACCCACTGAGCGAGGCCAGGGATCGAACCCACGTTCTCATGGATACTTGTCAGGTTTGTCACCACTGAGCCAAAACGAGAACTCCTAAAATATATATATATATATATATATATATATATATATATATATATATGTTCTTTCATTGTATAATATTTGATATGTGCAAAACTATATACAGCATAGATATGTATTTTGAATCAAAATACTAAAGCAAACATTTACTACTATGATTTACAGCCATTTTTCAAAATTTACAAATTTACTTATTAAGGAAAAATAATCATGCAGAAAACAGTACCGTGCATATCTTCTTACCTGATGCTCATGATATGAGTCTCCAAATGAATTTCATAGATATTCAGATATTCAGCAAAAACAGTAGCAGATAACCAAAGATAACCACATGTTCCAAACTACGTCTGTTTACTTTTAAGTTCTTAAGCTTTTAAACAGGCTGGCAATGCTTCAGTTGGAAAGTACAGGAAAGAATGGATGTAGGAAGGAAAAGTTAAAAGAAGGATCCTTGTGGAGGGAGTTTAGGCTCTGAGTTTTTTTCTCTCAGAGAAAGAACAGATGAAAGATATTATGGAGGCAGAACTGACAGAAATTTCTAGATAACTGGATGTGCTGGCAAGATGTATGTCCATTATAATTTTTTGTTTTCCTCCTATGCATATGGGGTCAAGGAAAGTCAACAACCTTAGCTACATCTAGAATAAAATTCCTACAAAGCATTTGTCCTTCAGATGGCAGTTTTCTAATGCAGAAAAAAAGGAGATTTATGAAGAGCATTTTTTTTACTTTGCCAAATGAACAACTCTAAACAAGGCTTAAATACCTTGTTTCAGAAAATATAAATTTATGTTACTACTATAATATGAGAAAAACTGAATTAATTCTCAGGAGTTCCTTGATGAGTTACCAGTGGGTTAAATATCCAGTGCTGTCACTGCTCTGGTAACTGTTATGGCAAAGGTTTGATCCCTGGCTTGGGAACGCCCACATACCATGAATGTAGCAAAAACATAGTTTTCCCAGGAAAAAATGAATGTGTTCGAGAGCATAGCTGAACAATAGCTTTGTAAAACAAATTCCTTGTAAAACGTGACATCATCTGCCTGGAACCATGCATTTTTAAGTCTTAGAACAGGCCTCATACAAATGCTAGAATGTATATGAAATGATAATAAATGTTTACTACGTACCTGTGTTAAAATACAGTATACATGTTATCTCATTTCATCTTCACAATTCTTTTTTCCCTTTTTTTTCCTTTTTCCCTTTTTTTTCTTTTTATGGCTATACCTGCAGCATTTGTTTCCAAGATAGGGGTCAAATTGGAGCTGCAGCTGTAGGCCTATGCCAAAGCCACGGCAACACTAGATCCAAGCAGCATCTGTAATCTATGCCACAGCTCGTGGCAATGCCAGATCCTTAACGCACTGAGCAAGGACCGGGATTGAACCCTCATGCTCACAGACAATAAATCTGGTTCTTAACCCACTGAGCCACAATGGGAACTTCATCTTCACAATTCTATGAACTGACTCTAACACAGTTCTCTAGCTTACAGATGACGACGATGAGTCTAAGGAAGGTTAGGGTTTACTTAGGTTTCATAGCTAGTAAGAGCGGTAGAGCCAAAATCTGAAACCATGTTTGTTTAACGCCAAAGCTTATGTTCTTAACCACTAAGCTACACTATCCACAACTGAAATCATATTGGAGGCTTTTGTTTGAGCCCTCAAAAATTACAATAACAAAATTATAATTTAACAATTGTCTGAAAAACAGAAACTACAAATAAACATAACACAAATGGAAATGTATAATAATGTTACTTCGGGTCTCTGTGTATAACCTCCTGGCTGTCTTACTATGAGTTACAGTAGCAGGTGTGTATGAAACATGCCAGAAAAAGAGTGGTAACCTAAATTTAACTCCCAGTGCTAGGAACAGCACAGAATGGCATTTATGAGTCATAGGCATCCTGTATGCTGATAAAATGTGCTGCCCTCTAGTGATTTCAATGCTTGCATTTAACATTAAATGGTCTCGTAAGAAGGAAAACTATTTTCTTTAATTAGCGAACTAATTTAAATAATTTAATTTAATAATCAAGACATTGAACAAATAACTACTGTTTAAGTCAGGAGTAAACTTTTGGTGTGTAAAAACAAACAGAGACTATATCCAATAAATGATTCACTAATTCATAATGATTAAGGAATATCAGTACAGGACCTGATAAAAGATGAATTAGAGAATATAGGGTGGTTTACATTTTATACAAGGAGTAAATGCCTTAAAACATAATTCAAACTCTGCCTAATTCAAAGCTACTTGCCTTTTTCTTTTTAGGGCTGCACTTGTGGCATATGGAGGTTCCCAGGCTAGGGGTTGAATCAGAGCTGCAGCCGCTGGCCTCCAATACAGCCATAGCAACGCAAGACACAACTGCGGCCTATACCACAGCTCAAGGCAACACCACATCCTGAATCTACTGAGTGAGGCCAGGGATCAAACAAGCAAACTCATGGTTCCTAGTTGGATTTGTTTCTGCTGCGCCACAACAGGAACTCCCAAAGCTACTTTCACACAGGAATAAATGTAAAGAAATGCTGACATACCTTACAACTATTGTGCTGTATTTCTTTTCTCAAGCATAGTTTCAAAGCACAATAAATGACTATAATAAGGTCTGTTTTTAAGAATGCTTTAAAAATCCAAAGTATTTGCAGTAAAGTTTTTTGTATCTCTATCACTCCCTTCCCAAATATCAAAAATATTTCCTTTTTTTTGGGGGGGGGGCAGTAACTTGATGTGGGAGCTCAGTACCCAGACCAGAGACTGAACCTGGGCTGTAGCAGTGAAAGCGCCAAATTCTAACCACCCGACCACCAAGGACCTCCAAAGAATATTTCCTATTTTTTTATTTTGTTTTACACTAAGAAGTACCTTTAGTTTTGTTACTGAAAAATGTTCAAGAACAATACAATGAACACCAGTATAATCTAACCTAGGTTCATTAAGTAGTAACATTTCTGCCACACCTGAATCCTTGCATAGAGGCCATGCTAATCTCTGCAATATTCCAGTTTTAGTGTATGTACTGCCAAAGCGAACACTATTTCCTATTTTAACAGAGATGATAGCCTGGCTTAAGGGTGCATTAGAGTGGTGGTGATTTTAGAGCCAGGTTTTAAGAATTTTAATTTTTAAAATAAATGGGCTCCTGCTTCAATCCTGTTCTTTTCTCAGCACTAATTCCAATATTTCCAGGATGTGCTGTACTAAATTAACAGCAGGAGTATCAACAGTTACTTGAGCTTCTCTTCAGTATTTGCCTCATTTAATTTAATGACCACTTAGATGACAATATTACAGAATATAAAAAATATTCTAAATTTAACAAAAGTAAGAATATCAGCATGATAACCACCAAAACGACTTGTAGAAGTTCCCATGCATATAAACAATAGTATGGTTCACTGGATACTGACATGGTATTTCTGGTTACCAGCTGAAGTGGTACCCCCTAGAGTCAATATGGTTTATAATTCACCAGGTCCATCAGTTTTGAAACTAAGAGATTTTTAATGAATTTTAAAGAGAATTTTGACATTTGCATTATTTACCATTTTTAGTAAAAGTGCTCCCCCCCTTTTAATGGCCACACCTGCAGCATATGGAAGTTCCCAGGCCAGGTGTTGAATCAGAGCTGCAGCTGTAGCCTACATCACAGCCCCGGCAACAGAGCTGAGCTGCATCTGTGACCTACGCTGTGGCTTGTGGCAATGCTAGATCCTTAACTCACTGAGCATCAAACCAGCATCTTCATAAAGACAACACTGGGGCCTTAACCTGCTGAGCCACAATGGGAACTCCTGCACTATTTCAAATTCATAAAAAATTACTTACTTAAAATTAACTTAAAAGAATCATACATTATTTTTAATAGCTTTATTGAAATACAATTTGCAAACCATACAGCTTCCCCATTTTAGGCATACAATTCAATGAATTTTAGTAAATATATAGGGTTGTACAACTATCACCACAATCCAGTGTTAGAATCATACCACACATTTTTTAAACTGTTATTAACTTCACCTACCTACACTAACCAAATAACTCACAATACTGACACGACAAAAGTGTTTTGGATCTACTAACAAGGATAGATACAATTTTTTTTTTTTTTTTGTCCTTTTGCCTATACGTAGAGCCGCACCCTTGGCATATGGAGGTTCCCAGGCTAGGGGTCTAACAGGAACTGTAGCTTCTGGCCTTCGCCACAGCCACAGCAACGCGGGATCCGAACCGCGTCTGCAACCTTCACCACAGCTCACGGCAACGCCGGATCCTTAACCCACTGAGCGAGGCCAGGGATTGAACCCGCAACCTCATGGTTCTTAGTCGGATTTGTTAACCACTGAGCCACAAAGGGAACTCCCTAGATATAATTTATTTTTAATAAATACATTGTTATCTAAAAAGAAAAATACTAAGATGATTTAAAACATACTAAAAGAATCATGCTGAGAATGATTTAAACCGTTCTCCTATAACCTGGCCCACAACGTTAACTTGGCAAATTACTTACTATAAACAGTACAAATGAGAGTAAAATTAGGTAGAGGCTCTGTTTATATTTTGAATTAAGTGAAATAAGTTTTGCTAAGGCACTTATGGTCAATAAAACCTGATGCATGTGCCTTTCAAAACTAAAATGATTTATCTGCAAGTGAATGTAAAACCAGCTAAAAATGCTTGATGGCAAATATCTATCTGCAAAAAAACTCAGCATTGACAATATTACCAAATAATGTGAAGTGAGGAGTTCCCATGTGGCTCAGCAGGTTAAGGACCCAGCATTGTCACTGGAGTGGCTGGGGTTGCTGCTGGGTTTGATCCCTGGCGCAAGAGCTTCCATATGCTGAGGACACAGCCCCCCACCCCCCAAAAAAACATGTATAAATAATGTGAATTGATATTAACCTTTTTTTCAAAAAAAGTTCATATTTTCTTAAATTACTATTTAAGTAGATAATTATACATATACTTTGGTATGATATATAATTAAGTATTCCATGACCTCTTTATGATCAAGATGAAAAAAATGTAAAAGTATAAACAGGAGAATTTATAGCTTATTGTAAAAGTTGCTAAAGCAACTTGAAAGTCATGCTCAGATCTCTGACTCTGGACCTGTCCACTTTAAAATATGGTACTGTGATATAATAAGTAATATATATTTATCATGGTTCCTGGCACAGAGCTTCTAAAATCCTTGGAATTTCCTGAGTGATGGAGGTGAGAGAAATATCTTTTGCAATTCCTAATAAGCCTCTTTCAACTATACCTGAATTTATGCTGATGAGGTAACTCTTGGAGCATGGGAGATGCTTGCAAGGGAACAAACCCTATGATTAGAAAGTTGGAACTTTCAACTCCAGCCCTGACCACTGAGGGGAAATAGGCTGGGGGTTAAATTAATCACCAACAGCCAATGATTTAATCAGCCATGACTACATAATGGAACCTCCATAAGAACACCAAACTACAGAGTTCAGAGAGCTTCCAGGTTGGTGAATACATCCAGGCGCTGGGAGAGTGTTGTGTCCAGAGAGGGCATAAAAGTTCAACACTCATTCCCCATATCTTCCATTTGACGGCTGACTGTGATCTTTTATTTTATTTATTTATTTATTTATTTTTGCCTTTTGTCTATTTAGGGCCCCACCCAAGGCATATGGAGGTTCCCAGGCTAGGGGTCAAATCGCTGGCCTACACCACAGCCACAGCAACATAGGATTTGAGCCAGGTCCTCGACCTACACCACAGCTCACAGCTCATGGTAATGCTGGATGCTTAACCCACTGGGCAAGGCCAGGGATCAAACCCATGTCCTCATGGATACTAGTCGGGTTCGTTAACCACTGAGCCACAATGGGAACTCCTGATCTTTTACAATAAAAGTCATAGTGAGCAAAGTGTCTCTTGGAATTCTGTGAGCCATCCTAGTAAATTATCAAGCCCAACCCCTGATTTACAGACAGTTGGTCAGAAGCATGGGAGGCCAGGATTTGCGACTGGCATATGAGTGGCTAGGCAGTTTTGTGAGACTGAGCCCTTAACTTTTGCAATCTGTGCTAATTAAGGGTAGTTAGTATTAAAACTAAATTAAATTGCTGGACACCCGGTTGGTATCTGCAGAAAACTGGAGAAATTGCTTGCTATGGGAAATCCAGTCATATGGGATCAGAAGTTGTAAGCAGAAGGAAACCAGTTTTCCTTTAAACATTTTTGTTTTTCTTTTTTGGCCTAGCCACTTCATATGGAGTTCCCGGGCCGGGGATCAGATATGAGCTGCAGTTGCAACCTATGCCACAACTACAGCAACGTCAGATCCTTTAACCCAGTGTGCTGGGCTGGGGATCAAACCTGCGTCCTGGTGCTGCAAAGATGCCACCAATCCCATCATGCCACAGCAGGAACTTCCATTTTTATTAATAGTTTCAATGAGAGCACTGATGACCAACTAGAAAGTGACTAAGAAATGACAATTTAGTAAGAATAATAAGCATAACATCTAAACCTTAGGTCCAAGAAAAAAATCCACAGGAACAAATGAGGGAAGATGTGGCTTAACCATAACAAATCTAGGAGTTTCCGTGTGGCTCAGCGGGATAAGAACTTGACTACTACCCATGAGGATGCAGGTTCAATCCCTGGCCTTGCTCAGTGGATTAAGGGTCCAGCACTGCCTAGGGCTGCAGTGTAGGGCACAGACTCAGCCCGGATCCTGTATTGCTTTGGCTGTGATGTAGGCCGGGCAGCTGTAGCCTCAATTCAACACCTAGCCTGGGAACTTCCATATGCCGCAGGTGCGGCCATTAAAAAAAAGAAAAAAAATCTGACAATAACAACAAAGAACTTAAAAGTTTTAGCAAATATTAACAATGTTACAGAATTAATGTAGTCCTTAGGCTCTGTAATTAATGTCCATAATGTCCAGTTCAATATAGAAGACAGATCATAAACATGTGCTTCTCCTTCCTAAAGGCCCATTAAAAATACCAGGAAAAAACATTAATAAATAAAATTATAGTAACGTTTGGAAAATATGGAAAGGATAACAACAGACCAGAAATCTTAAAGACTGTCTTGAAATTAGCCAGTGTAGGATCAGGCAGGTCCTATAAAACTATAGCCTAATATCTTAGAGGAAAAAATGATGGTCTTCCTCAGCATGTCCCAGGGAAGTTCCAAACTCCAAGCCAATAAAAATTGTTACCCTGTTCCTAGGAGTTTATATGTGTTATATACTTTAATTCTTGTAAGGACTTTGTTAAACAGGTACTGCGTGCCCATTTTTCAGATGAAGCAGCTTAGACAAGTTATATAATCACAGAGCTGACAAGTAGTGAAGTCAAAATTTGAACTCCATCAGTCTGAATCTTGAGTCTGTATTTTGGTTATTACGCAGATATAGGCCAATGGGTAATCCATCAGAATAACTAGTTAAAGCACTACTAAATTCAGCTGGCACAGTTGTGGCCTCTCCCCCATTTCCCTCAGCTAAATAGAGTAGTTCACGTTTTAGTTCTTGGATTAAGCCTGGATGAGCCCCATCTACAAAATAAGTGAAATCTGTCTAGACTGCCTAGAGGGCCTCCAAGAAGAGTAAGATGCATGAATTAACTGCAGAGCCCCCCACAGTTATGGAAGAAGGAAAAAATGTTCAAGGAGAGGAAGATCCACACTAATTACACTACCACCAGAAATAAGGTTCCTTCCATCAGCAGCTGTGTGGATTCCAGGCTATCTACTCCAAGACTACACTTCCTCTGGGGAACTTCGTCACAGAGTTCACAGTCAACCCTCCCATTCAAAGAACATGTCTGTCTTCTAAGTAGTGAGACAATACAGCATGGTGGTTTAGTGACTCCAAAGCCATCAGCCTGGGTCCAAATTTAAGTTCTGTCACCTAAAAGCTACATAACTCTGGGGAAATGACTCAATACCTCTGTAACTCTCTCCCTGTCTAGAAGTTGACGATGATAACTGTATTTACCTCATAAAAGTTTTTGTAAGGATTACGTGAGATAATTTTTACTCAGAATAGTATCCGACCCAGAGAAGAAACTAAGGGCCTTAGGAAGGACCCTGGAACATGGTAACATGCAAATAATCATAGCTATGCGATCATTAAGTCCAGAGGGAAAGGAGATAAATTAGATGACTGCTAAGAAATCTTTCAACCTTGGAAACCTATCAAATCCTTAAGAAAAAAAAATTAATTTTATCAAATAAGACAAAACCAATTCCAAAACAAAAAAGTATTTGCTGAAGTCAGTTCAATACTTGGTTTAAGTTCACCCCCCAAGCCTCTGACGGTATTTGTCAACCTCTCTTTATTTATTACTGCTAATTATAAGCTGCCTCTCAATATAAATTAAATGTGTAAAATGAATTTGGATTTAGAGAATGAGGGGAGTTAACTGACTTCCAACACTTTTTTTTTTCTGGCTTTTTAGGGCCACGCTTGCAGCATATGGAAGTTCCCAGGCTAGGGTCGAAGTGGAACAATTGCTGCCAGCCTATACCATAGCCACGACAACACTGGATCCTTAACTCACTGAGCAAGGTCAGGGATTGAACCCACACCCTCATGGATCCCAGTTCGTTACCACTGAGCCACAACGGGAACTCCGTAGGCACTTTTGATTAATATCAAATAACAGCTATTCCCCTACTAGAGTCCTGGCCACAGATTCAGCTCTTAGAATCCAGTTCTAAAATGGAAACTTGCAATAATAAAAGAATATCCAAATAATTCCAAAGAAGGAACAAAATATAACAGATTCATGTCAACTAGAATCTCTAGGGCTATAATAGGCCAAGGCACTGCTAGGCTGCAGGGGAAAGCCAGTTGGTCTAATAGCCATTGCCATGGGAACGACCTAGAAGTTACTATAAACCTAAGCTAACCAAATGTATAGATTGATTATGGGTCCCATTCTAGAAATACTATCGGGGAGTTCCCATCATGGCTTAGCAGTGACGAACCCAACTAGTATCCATGAGGATGCAGGTTCGATTCCTGGCCTGTGAGCTGTGGTGTAGGTCGCAGACGTGGCCTGGATCTGGCATTGCTGTGGCTGTGGCATAGGCCAGTGGCTACAGCTCCGATTCAGTCCCTAGACTGGGAACCTCCATATGCCGCGGGTGCAGCCCTAAAAAGACAAAAAAAAGAAAGAAAGAAAGAAAGAAAGAATACTATTGATTTAGAGATCCAAATTAAGAACTTCCTCAGAAACAACTTGAAGGCCCCAGAAATTAAACCATCTGCCTAGGGTCTTCTTGTTCAGATGCAATGAAAACCAAAGCAGACCCTCTGGGAAGTATCCAAGAAACCTTTATTACTGGATAACCTGAAGAAATCACAGATGAGTTCCATCAACCACTACTATCATTAGAAAAAAGAAACTTTGGGCATGCCAACCAGAACACAATCTGAGATGCATATCAGAAGACTAAAAGTACAGTATAAGAACTACACGTCTACATGATCCCTATCATGAGGCTAGACAGAAACTGCAAGTAGAAGATTGGAACAGTGAGAGCAAAGCCTCCATTTCTAAAATAAAACATTAGAAGTTCCAGGCTCTCTTTTTTTCCCCTCTTTCCGCCTTAAATTTATAATTTTTCCTATCTCTTCCTGCACTGTAGTTTTCCTTGCCACTTAAACTACTTTGCTATCTTTTCTAGTGGTTCCATTCCCGTGTTTACATTGGAATTCTTTTAAAAATCCTTCTCTCTATTCTTTCTCCTACTTACTATCATAAATGGCACTCTAATAAGTTAGAGAAAAACTTATGTAAAAAATATATAAAAAGAAAGCTTTGGAGTTCCCTTGGGATAAGTTCCCATCGGGTTAAGGATCCAGCACTGTCACTGCAACAGCTCAAGTTGGATCCCTGGTACGGGAACTTGCACAGGCCACAGGCATGGCCGAAAGCAAAACAAACAAAAACAAAACAAAACAAAAAAAGAAAGCTTTGACAAATTCTATTTGTTGACATGAATATTGTCTGTTTTTTTTCTGGCCTGTAATCTTCATATGTCAAAATAGTATACCTATGCAGAACTGAGAAACTATTAAAAACACTCAAGTCTAATGAATAACTTTTTGGTGACAGTAATAGCATAAAAAAGCAAAGACAAAAATGAATGCAAAGAGGTTAACATAACCCTCACTATAACATACAGAAATTTGTAATTCTAATACAAATGAAATCTTTTACCTAAATTCAAAATACACAAATATGTAAACATCTCAAGATGCAGCCACTGTCAGTATTTTATGTTCAGAAATAAATGTAGGAAAATTTAACACTCCTTAGTTATTTTTTTTAACTGAAAAACAAAAGTCCTTCTCAAATAAACAGATTTAATTTTTTTTTTGCTTTTTTTTAGGGTCATACCTGTGGCATATGGAGGTTCCCAGGCTAGGGGTCCAAACAGAGCTACAGCTGTTGGCATACACCACAGCCACAGCAAGGCCAGATCTGAGCTGCAATCTGCGATATACACCACAGCTCATGGCAATGCTGGATCCTTAACTCACTCAGCGAGGCCAGGGATTGAACCCACAACCTCATGGTTCTTAGTAGGATTCGTTTCTGCTGCACTACGACAGGAACTTCAAGATTTAAATTATTTTTAACAAAAGAATATAATTTCATTTTACTTCATTTTTTGGATTATTTACAGAAGTCAAGGAAGCAATTTAAATCATTCTTCCCTTGGAAGACTCCACTTAAGAAGTCTTCAAAGTTCTTTTTTATTGGAGTTCCTATTGTGGTTCAGCAGCAATGAATCTGACTAGTATCCGTTAGGATGCGGGTTCGATCCCTGGCCTTGCTCATTGCTCAGTGGGTTAAGGCTAGGTTGCAGACCCAGCTCAGATCCTGCTTTGCTGTGGCTATGGTGTAGGCCGGCAGCTGTAGCTCCGATTTGACCCCTAGGTCTGGGCACTTCCATGTGCCACTGGTGCAGCCCTAAAAAGACAAAAGAAAAGTTCTTTTTTCTTTAAAGTAGGAAACAAAGGTAATGGTATATAATAATGTATGTGTTGACCACATATCAAAATGTAGCGTGCAATTAAAATGGGGTCAAGAAATAGAATTATTTAAAATACTTTAAATATACGTCATAGAACTACATGCCCATTTCTGAAGTAGCACATCTCTGTTCCATATTTATATTATTATTTTTTTCCCTCACTCTAACACTTTAACTGGGATTTTTTTCACTTAAAATGTCATTTTAAAATAATGTCACAATCCCATTTTTGGTAGATACTTGAATTTATATCGTAAGTTCACTTGAAAATTAAACTGAAAGAAAAAAACAGTAAACATGAAAGAACTGTTTTTCACTTGGCTGTTTTCAAAAAAGTATGTAACCATATGAATAATACACTTAAGCAAATGAGTCCAAGAATATAAAAGAATAAAATCATACATTTCATAAAAACCATATAAAATATCCACCTTACCAATATCATTAGCAAGGGAATTAGGATCAGATGCCCCCAAGGTAGCTTCAAACTCTTCTTGGAGACGATATGCTCTTTGAAGCAGAGCTTCAAGTTTATGGATAAATTCTGTACTAATAATATCCTATAAGGAAAGAAAAAGTACACAGCAAGTGTAAGAGTCTAATGTTAAAATTCTAAACATTTTCCACTTTTTAAATGAAAGGCAAAGAAAGTCAGGGATACAAAATAACTACTGTTGGAGTTCCCATTGTGGTTCAGAGGATTAAAACCCGACTAGTGTCCATGAGAATGTGGGTTCAATCCCTGGCCTCATTTAGTGGGTTAAGGATCCGGTGTTGCTGTGAGCTATGGTGCAGGTTGCAGACACGGCTCGGACCCCATGTTGCTATGTACAGCTGTGGTGCAGGCTGGCAGCTGCAGCTCTGGTTCGACCCCTAGCCTGAGAATTTCCATATGCCACAGGCGCGGCCCTATAAAGCCAAAAAGTAAGCCTTAAGAAAAAGAAAGAAAGAAATGAACTAGAAACCCTCTGGGATAGAGTTCTCAAATCTGTTTTTTTTGTGTGTGTTTTGTTGGGGTTTCTTTGCCATGCCCAGAGCAAGTGGAAGTTCCTGGGCCAGGGATCAAACCTGTGCCACAGCAGCAAACTGAGCCACTGCAGTGACAACGCCAGATCCTTACCCCACTGCGCCCCAAAAAACTCCTCAAATCGGTTTTAATAAGCCCTTCAGAGGCTTCTGATGCATACTCATACTTGAGAATCATCAGCCTAGATGATTAATAAATACCAGTCAAGCTCTATGTGACTTTTAAGAATATAAGAGCACCTAATTAAACACAAAGAACAAAACAGGCTTTAAAGTTCCTTTAGAAATCATATCTGCTTAATTCTATATGTTTTTGGAAAATCAGAAAACTCAATGATGAATTGCAAATTTGGGATTTAACACCTAATTGAACAGAAAAAAACCCGGAAGAAACATCCCCACACAATCCCAAGGGAGGGAAAAAAAGCGCTCCATTAAATGTCACAGATGGAGTTCCCACTGTGGTGCAGTGGGATAAGAATCTGACTGCAGCGGCTCAGGTCACTGCAGAGGCTGGACCCCGAGCCAGTCGCAATGGGTTAAAAGGATCCATTGTCACAGCTGTAGGTTGCGGCCATAGCTCAGATTCAATTCCTGCCTAGGGAATTTCCATATGCCGCAGGTGCAGCCACGAAATTAAAATACAAAACAAAACAAATGCCAAAGAAATCAAGTACACTGAATCAACATTAAGAATGGTTCAATTCTTCCCATATTATGAAGACCATTCCCAAATAAATCACCCTCACATCTACACTTTCTTCAGCAATGGCATCTCCTGCACCCAATTTAATAGAACTATAGGCTTCGTCTTCAGCCTGTCTGTTTCGAAAGGTTAGAGCCTGTTCCCATCGACGCAATGCCTCTTCAAACAATTCCATACCTAAAAATTAAGAACAGAAGAATTTTATTTTATTTTTTATTTTATTTTTTTGTCATTGTTATTTTTTTAGGGCCACACCTGCAGCATATGGAAGTTCCCCGGCTAGGGGTTGAATTGGAGCTACAGCTGCCAGTCTATATCACAGCACCTTCACGTGGGTTATGAGTAACGTCTACGACCTACACCGCAACCCACAGCAATGCTGGATCCTTAACCCACTGAACAAGGCCAGGGATCGAACCTGCATCCTCATGGGCACTATGTTGGGTTCTTAACCCGCTGAGCCATGGTGGGAACTCCAGAATTTTAAATAAGTGAAATCAATGTCAAAATAAAATCATCTTGGGTCTGAAGTATTTTTTATAAAGTTAACACCAATGACATGATGTGACTATAATTTTGGCACTAAGAATAATTTTATTGTCACATCATTTCAGGGTAGAATCTTAATGTCCCAGTATATCCCTGGTCTATGGTTCTGGTCAGCCAAAAATAAAAGAAATGACCAATATGTTTTCCCTTTTTAGAAAAAGGTAACTTGGGAATTCCCATTGCAGTACAGTGGAAATCAATCTGACTAGAATCCATGAGAACGCAGGTTTGGCCCCGGCCTCACTCTGTGGCTCAAGGATTCAGTGTGAAGTTCCCATCATGGTGCAGTGGAAACGAATCCGACTAGGAACCATGAGGTTGAGGGTTCGATCCCTGGCCTTGCTCAGTGGGTTAAGGATCCGGCGTTGCCGTGAGTTGTGGTGTGGGTCACAGATGCGGCTTGGATCTGGAGTTGCTATGACTGTGGCACAGGCTGGCAGCTGTGGCTCCGATTAGACCCCTAACCTAGGAACCTCCATATGCCATGGGTGTGGGCCTTAAAAAAAAAAAAGGATCTGGTGTTGCCGTGAGCTCTGGTATAGGCCACATTGCTGTGACTGTGGTGTAGGCTGGCAGGAGTAGCTGTGACCCCAGGCCTTGTTGCCCTTACCTGTGGTGGAGGTTGCAGACGTGGCTCAGATCCCTCGTGGCTGTGGCTGTGGCTGGCCGGGGTACCTCCAATTTGACCCCTTGCCTGGGAACTTCCATAGGCCACACCTGCGGCTCTAAAAAAAAAAAGGCTAAAAAACATGTAATTTAAAAGTTTATGGTGTGTGAAATTTTTCTAACAGTATCACCAGAAGTCCCAAAAATAGGACTCAGTGGTTAATGAATCCGACTAGAAACCATAAGGTTGCGGTTTCGATCCCTGGCCTTGCTCAGTGGGTTAAGGATCTGGCGTTGCTGTGAGCTGTGGTGTAGGTTGCAGACAAGGCTCAGATCCTGCATTGTTGTGGCTGTGGTGTAGGTCGGCGGCTACAGCTCCGATTAGACCCCTAGCCTGGGAATCTCCATATGCTGCAGATGCAGCCACAAAAATGGCAAAAAGGCGGGGGAAAAAAAAAAGTCCCAACAATAACGGCTAATGTTTATAATCACACAGCCACCTTGAAAATATCCCCCTAATCATGGTTCCCTAGTGGCCTAGCAGTTAAGGACTCGGTGTTGTCACTGCTGTGGCTTGCATCCAGTCCCGGATCTGGAAACTTTTGCATGCTGCAGACACAGGCCAAAGTAAAAAAACCAAACCCTAAATTAAAAACTGATGGGCAAAAAGAAACTAGTTGATAAGAAACTATGAAACTATCAGGTTCACAGGAGGTTCTCAGAAAGAGAGAGGAAAGCTAAGAAGATAGCACGGAAGTCTAGAAAAAAAAGTCTTCCATCTTTTTCTCCACCAAAAAAGTATCTTAAACCACCATGATACCAACTTGCTGATATGGATGGATAAAGCTGTGCTCATTTCAACAGCACATATACTAAAACTGGATGGATAAAGTGCTGGGCCAGATTTAAAAATATATAAGAAGAACCCAAAAAGTGTTAACAGTCCAAGCAGGAATTTCATATCACTGCTTCTATGGGAAAATAGGTAAATATGTGCCTCTTTTTCTCCAAGTTAAGAAAAAGGCTTACCAAAATAATTACGCACTTCAAAAAAAAAACAAAATATTTCAGAATCTCAACTTTTCTAGACATGTAAAAGTAAAAGATCTTTAAAAGCTGCTTAAGATTCTGGCCAAGTCATTCTCAAGATGTTAAGACATGATATTTAGAGAAAACCTGTCCTGAAAATCATCTCTGCAGTTATCCGGAGAACCTACAACTCTAAAGAAATAAGATGTTCTTTAAATGAAATGGAGGCCTTTCTTTCTTGCTTAATTTTCTGTAGCGAAGAATCATTGCCTAAATCTTCTTTCTAAAAAATGTACACACTTAAAAAGACTTCCTTTTCCCAAGCTATGTAATTTTAATTCCTTCACCCTTTTCTCACTTCATCCACTCTCTAAATATCTAATTATTTTGACTAACTGTAAGGAAGAATTACCTAGTAGCAGAGCAGTCCAAAGATAATAAAGTTGTCCCTCAGGCTATACTGTGCCTCACCTCACAGCAGAACATGGCTTACACAGTCACATATCAGCAGCTGTATAACAGGAATTCAAACATGTTACCAACATGTTTTTTTATGTCAACAATACTGTAAAGGAAACAGAAGCAATAGGTGGGAATTGAAACAAGACCTCCCACGGATCCTGATTCTATGACTCTGAGACTGCCTGTGGCTTCTCTGGTTCTGCTCTATTTCTCGTCAATCTTAACTCTCAATATTCCCACAAAAGTTGTGTGTAGGTTTACTAGGCATAGTTAATTTAGAAACACAGTGAGCTTAATTCTCAGAAGTCTTCGGAAAAGGTAGCAGAAGAACTTTTACATCTTTCCCCACTGGCTGGAATACCTCCTGTGACACCAATGCAGATGATACAGTCTTTAACTACTTAGAGCGTGGGAATACACTCAGAGGCACGCGGTCCTTCTGCCAACTCATCATCCCCTTACTGCTCACTGGCCAGGGCCACATCAAAATTTTTTTGGTTTTAGAGTTCCCACTGCGATGCCACGGGATGGGATCAGCAGGGTCTTGGGAATACTGGATTCGATCCCTGACCTGGCACAATGGATTATGGACCTGGAGTTGCCGCAGTTGCAGCCTAGGTCACAACTCCGGCTCGAATCTGATCCCCAGGCACCCCATACGCCACGGGGCAGCCAAAAAAGTGGGGAAAAAAAGATTTTTTTTTTGGTTTTGTTTTTCAGTTAGTATGCGTTTTCACTGAAAGGAATACAGCCTGAAATAGAGTAGAGAAGAACAGGGGAAAGGATTTGAAAAAGGATTTGAATCTGATTTGATGTTAAGTTCTCTGGTTCTCCTCCTGGGTTCTAGTAAGACTTTCTGGACATACTCATGGTCTAGTTGTAAACACAGACCTCTTTCTATTTAAAATCTTTTCTAGATATAGGAAGATTCCAAATGATAGCTAGATAAAACACTAAAGGGGATCCTAATATAGTCATTAGATAAAAGTCAACAAATTAGAGTAGGTGAGTGTGATCGACTGAATAATGGCCACTCAAAGATACCACACCCCAGTCTCTGGAATGTGTAGATGTTACCATAAAAGAAAAAAGGGTCTTTGCAATGTGATTAAATTAAGAATCTTAACATGGGAAGATTATCCTACATAATTACAACCATCCTTATAAAAGAAAGGCGTTTTTTTGTTTTTGCTTTTTTTTTTCCTGCAGTGGAACCACTGCCAAGATGCAGATTTTCGTGAAGACCCTGATAGGGAAGACCAGCGCCATCAAGGTCAAACCCTTGAATACACAGAAAATGCGAAGGCCAAGATCCAGGGTAAGGAATGAATATTTCCTGACCAGCAAAGACTGATCTTTGCTGGCAGGCAACTGGAAGATGGACATACTTTGTCTGGCTATAACATTCAAAAGGCATTCACTCTTCACCTTACACTGAGACTTTGTGGTAGCGCTAAAAAAAGGGAAAAGTCTTACACCACCCCCAAGAAGAACAAGCATAAGAAAAAGATGGTTAAGCTGGCTGTCCTTAAATACTATAAGGTGGATGAGAATGGCAAAATCAGTTGCCTTTGTCAGGAGTGCCCTGCGTTTTTGTTTTTGTCTTTTAGGGCCACACCTGCAGTATATGGAGGTTCCCAGGCTTGGGGTTGAATCAGAGCTATAGCTGCCAGCCTAAACCACAGCCACAGCAATGCCAGATACTTAACACACTGAGCACAGTCAGGGATCGAACCTGCATCCTCATGGATACTACTCAGATTCATTTTCGCTGAGCCACGAAGGGAACTCCCAGGAGTGCCCTTCATATGACTGTAGTGCTGGAGTTTTTATGGCCAGCCGCTCTGACAGCCATTATTGCGGCAAATATTGTCTGACCTATTGTTTCAACAAACCAGAAGACAATTAACTGTATGGTTAATAAAAGACATGAACTAATGAAAAAAAAAAGAGAGAGGCAGGGGCAGAGGGAGACTTGATACAGAGAGAACAGCAAGGCAGAGACTGGAGTTGTGTGGCCATAAGCCTAAAGCCTAACGCCACCAGAAACTGGAAGAGGCAAGGAAGAATTTCTTTTCCAATGGAGTTCCCCTCATAGCTCAGCAGTAACAAACTTGACTAGTATCCATGAGGATAGGGCTTTTGATCCCTGGTCTCACTCAGTGGGCTAAAAATCTGGTGTTGCTGTGGCTGTGGTGTAGAACTGATGCTACACCTCTGTTTAGACCCCTAGCCTGGGAACTTCCATATGCAGTGCGTGTGGCCCTAAAAAAAAAAAATTATTCTCCAAGCCTCTAGAAGGAACATGACCCAAAAGACATCTCTCTCTCTCCTTTTTTTTTTCTTTTTTGGTCTTTTGAGGCCACATATGGAGGTTCCCAGGCTAGGGGTTGAATCGGAGCTGTAGCCACTGGCCTATGCCACAACCACAGCAGTGCCAGATCCGAGCTGAGTCTGCAACCTGTATCACAGCTCACGGCAACACCGGATTCCTTAACCCACTGGGCAAGGCCAGGGATCAAACCTGTGTCCTCACAGTTACTAGTCAGTTTCGTTTCCGGTGAGCCACTATAGGAACTCCCCAAATGACATCCTGATTTCAGCCCAGTGAAAACGACTTCAGACTTCAGGCCTCCAGAATTCTGCCACATATTTCGGTTGTTTTGAGCCACCAAGTTTGTAGTAATTTGCACAGCAACTTCAGGAAACTTACATAACATGTTATGTTATGTAGACTATATTCAACAGATATAAGAACATTTAAGAATTACAGTCACATCCCTTGGAACAATTCATTGTTCTTCAGTTTCACATTAAATGTGAGTACAGCATCTTAAAACTTTATTATGTTATTCTTACCCATCAAGTATAAGTTCTCAGGAGTGGTCACAGGAATATTAACAAGTTTAATATCATCTTCATCTGTTTTGTCCCAGGAATTAGAATTGCCACAAGCACAGCTATGACAAGAATTGACACTCTGGACCTAAAATTAAGATGGACAGATGTTATTTCAAAAATCTCTTTTGTTTTAAAAATATATATATATATATTAACATTAAAAAAATCCTAAATCAGAAAAAAAATCTCTTTTGTAATCATATTTTATGCTCTTTTATACTTACAAATTATTTATATAAATCCTAGTCCTGGTTAAACAATCCATGTAATTTCTATCTGAAGAAATAAATCTGATTATATTCAATCAAATTTAGGAGTCATAGGACCCTAAGTATTCTGAACCCTTGGTATGCACAAAAACGTACAAGTAGAACAATATTTTGAACATAAATCAACTATTTCCAACAAAAATCAAGCCACTATGTTTCATTAGTTATGAATTTTATCCACACCTACTTTAATTTGAGGTAACTAGCTTGTTTTCCTTTTAGACCTTAGTACAATGCTGATTCTCTGCTAAATAACAAAAACGGAAATGCCTCTACCATCTTTCTTTCTCTAGCAAGGTCTGCTAAGCCAATCAGTTCAGTCACCATTATGCAAATGACCCCCAAGTCTTGAACTTCACTTTTGTCCTCTTTTGAGAAATCTAAGCCCTCATTTCCACCTGCCTATTTAGTGACTCCACTTGGCTCTTTTGCTGGCATCTCAACATCTTTCCACAACACAAACTCTTCCTCCTCCCAGGTTCACTGAGAGTACTTTTATCTCCGTAATTTCTTAAACTAGATAACAAGAAGTCATCTTTAACTTCTCTTCCCACACCTCTCATATCCAGTTGCCAAGTTTGTGGAACGCATCCCCTCCTTTTCCACTCCTGCTGTAATAAAGTTCATTTAGGCACTCACTAAGAGACAGAAATCTGGGTTCCCAGCCATGGCAGCAGAATGACTAGGTCAGCTAAGGCACATACAGAAAAGTGCCTTAATACTTTCTAAAGACTTCTTATACTGTTATCATGAAACTCCTTTCCTCTACTCTAGCCAAGAACAGCTTCAACTTTCAGGGGAGAAAACTCAAAACAGGTACTTCTCTGACATCAAGGAAGTCCAAATGATAGAAGGAGCATGTACTTTATTATTCTGCTCAGTTTCACAAAGGAGTTAAAAGTCTGCATGCCTTGGACCTAGGTTCCTACCACAGAATAGTCTTTTAAAATTTGGTATATTTTTAAGCATTTAAGAATGGAGCAGCTAGGAAATTTCCTTGTGATTCAGCGAGTTAATGATGTGGGATTGTCACTGCTGTGGTTTGATCCACATGCCATGAGTGCAGATATAAGATAAAAAAAAAAAAAAAACCAGAATGGAGCATATATATTCCAACAAAATACAGAAGTAACAGAACAGATTATGGTGCTCTATAAACTATACTTTTCTTTTTTTTGTCTTTTTGTCTTTTAGGGCCGCACCCGCAGCATACAGAGGTTCCTAGGCTAGGAGTCCAATCAGAACTGTAGCTGCCAGCCAATGCCAGAACCACATGGGATCCGAGCCGAGTCTGTGACCTACAGCACAGCTCATGGCAACGCCGGATCCTTAACCCACTGAGCGAGGCCAGGGATCGAACCCGCAGGGATCAAACCCACATCCTCACGGTAGCTGGGTTCAGTAACTGCTAAGACACAGTGGGAACTCCCACTTTTTTTCCTTCTAAGGCCAGATTCGAGGCATATGGAGTTTCCCGGAGCTTAGGGTCAAATCAGAGCAGCAGCTGCCGGCCCATGCCACAGCCACACTGGATCCTACAAGAATCTGTGACCTACACCACAGCTTGCGGCAACACTAGATTCTTAACCCACTGAGTGAGACGAAGGACCGAACCCACATCCAGTGGATACCAGTCAGGTTCTTAACCCCCTGAGCCACAACGGGAACTTCCTATAAACTATTTTTTAAAATGAATATATACGATGGTGGCGGCATATTCTCCCTGGAAATAAACACATAAGAAACTGTCAGTGTTCATCTCTAAGGAGGGCAACTGAGAGGATTAAGAGTATATTTTCCAGTATATGTTTTTTGCCTCTTTATTTAGTAGGAAATGCATATAACACCTATTTTTTTAAATAATTTTAAAACTACATTAGATTTAAACAAATATAAACTTCATTCCTCACCTGTCAAATCAATACTATATTAATGCTGTAAATAGAGAAGTGAGGAACTCCAGCAAGCCAAACACTGTTATGTAAGCAGGCTCGTCATGTGATTTTTGTGATCTAGTACCATGTCTGGCTGCATCTTCCAGCTTTCTGTAGAACATTTAGTTTTGAAGTAACATTTCTATACCAATCTTATCTTCACAGGACCCCATGGGACCATCTGACTTAATTCAAAAAAACTTGGAACCAAGCTGGCTGAATATTTAGCAAAAGGATAGTTTTACTTGCCTGAAGAAAATAGGATCAACCAGATTTCTTACGGATCTTTCTATATTAAGAGTTAGTTAACAGTATGATTTTTAAACCAATAGATAACAACAGATATATGAATAAAGGTAGAAGAAAAAACTTTGTAAAATATTTTCTTTACTTACAGAGGCTAAACTTTGAGCAGAACCTGAGTATTTACTGAAGAGTCCTCCATTGGCATAATTGTAAGACTGAGATCCTTTGTCTTTGGCAGAACTTAAAGATAATGTCAAATTCTGTCTGCTACTAGAACAACTTGAACCTACCAAACAAACATATAAACATTTAAAATATCAGTAACTCCAATAATAAATTTCAGGTAAAATTTCAAACCTTATAAATTCATTCAGAGGGCTAATTTTAAAACACATTTCCCTCAACTGCATAAATTATTATATATGTATGCCATTACTAAAATCTACATCTCCCGATATAATGTTTTGTTTTATTTTTAAGCTGTGCCTGCGGCACGCAAAAGTTCCCAAGCCAGGGAATGAACCAGCACCACTACGGTGACTCAAGCCACAACAGAGACAACTACGAATTCTTAACCTACTGAGCCACCAGGGAACTCCTACATAATGTTTTTAACACTGCTACTGAAATAAAGATTAAAACATTCATCTAATTAATCAAGGTGGTATTTGAGAGTCTACTGTAATCAGTGTAAAAATACTGGCCACAAAGTTCCCCGGTTGTGGGGTTAAGAATCCAGTGTTGGGGAGTTCCCGTTGTGGCGCAGTGGTTAATGAATCCGACTAGGAACCATGAGGTTGGGGGTTCGATCCCTGGCCTTGCTCAGTGGGTTAATGATCCAGCGTTGCCGTGAGCTGTGGTGTAGGTCGCAGACGCGGCTCGGATCCTGCGTTGTTGTGGCTGTGGTGTAGGCCAGTGGCTACAGCTCCGATTAGACCCCTAGCCTGGGAACCTCCATATGCCACGGGTGCAGCCCTAAAATGACAAAAGGAAAAAAAAAAAAGGAATCCAGTGTTGTCACTGCAGTGCTTGGGTTGTAGCTGTGGCAGAGGTCTGATCCCTGGCCCCGGAATTTCCACATGCCGCAATTAAAAAGCCTCAAATTATAACAAGATATAAGCATTACTTTCCTGATTACATACAAATTTTATCCATATCACATTATATTATAATTAGTCTTTTATATGTCTGTCTCCCCTACCCTAATATCCAGAGCAGACACTATGTCTTTGTTTACCTTAACAGAGCAGTTCAGACACTCCTCAGTTAAAATTCCCGCACTTATTAATTATACCAACTTGAGCACTTACTTATATAACTTTTCCATATCTCAATTTTATGTATAAAATGGGAACAATAACATAGGATTATAGTCCTAATTCACAGGATTACTACAAAGGTTAAATTAACAGTAAATACATAGTATGTAGTACTGCACCTAAGACCTATAAACCTCAGAGAGATTGGATTAAGATGGCGGAATAGAAGGACTGGAGCTCAACTTCTCTCCCAAGACCTATAAACCTCAGTAAGAGAGGGGCACCATTATTGTTATAATAGTCATTATACTTGGCACAAAATGCAAAAAAAACCAAAAAATCCAGTTTTCTCAAAAAATTATTTTTATTGATACAACTTGATAATATGTATCACATAATAAAAGCTACAGATCCCAAAGGCCAGCAACTCTACTTCTAGAACTTTACATACACTTAGGAAATAATCAGATAAGTACATGCAAAACAAGAAAAACAATCTAAAGAAAACAACAGGGGAGTTCCCGTCGTGGTACAGTGGAAATAAATCCAACTAGGTTGCGAGTTTGATCCCTGGCCTCACTCAGTAGGTCAAAGATCTGGCACTGCTGTGAGCTGTGGTGTAAGGTCGCAGACGTGGCTCGGATCCCGCGTTGCTGTGTCTGTGGTGTAGGCCAGAGGCTACAGCTCCTGTTAGACCCCTAGCCTGGGAACCTCCATATGCCACAGGTGTGGCCATAGAAGAACAAAAAGACAAAAAAAGAAAAAAAGAAAAAGAAAACAATAGGGAACTGCTTGAATAATAGAGTACATTTGTACTTTAAACTAAAACCAAATACATATTAAAAATGATACTATAGTGAGTTCCCTTGTGGCACAGC
Organism: Catagonus wagneri; assembly: GCA_004024745.2. NCBI lineage: Eukaryota > Metazoa > Chordata > Mammalia > Artiodactyla > Tayassuidae > Catagonus > Catagonus wagneri. The sequence continues at coordinate 7,258,101 of PVHT020000065.1, forward strand.
AGGTTACAGATCCTGCATTATCACTGCAGTGGCTTGGATCCCTGCTATGGCATGGGTTCCATCCCTGACTTTGGAACATTCATATGCCATGAGGGTGGCAAAAACAAAAACAAAAACAGGATAGAGAGATACTTACTGACCTAGAAACACAGTTACATAATGTTTTGTTTCTTGGGTTTTTTTTAATTCTTACATAATGTTAACTAGTTTAAAAGTGGATTACAAAAGGTATGAATTTATGTCTCAATATGATAACTAAATGCAAATATAAATAGATAGATATATACCAAAGTATTATCTGTAGTTATTTCTGGGTAGCATAATTGCAACTGATTTTAATTTCTTGTTTGTTTATGTGTATTTTCTAATCTTTCTAAAATTAACCTCTATTACTTGTGAGTTAAATATTAAGGAAAGAAATTCTGGAGACTAAAACACTGAAATCACTGTACTCCAGTTGTGATTTACATATAAAATTTCCTTTGTAGACTTAATTTAGCTATTTCTACATACCTTTGTCTGATGCTGCTCTTTTAGCATATTCAAGTATGAGGTGTTCTGGTTCCCATGGTAAAAGTTTTCCTTTTTTCTTTCCACGTCTTCTTTTAAAGTGATGAGCCAGAAAAATTACAGATACAGCACTAACTGCAGTTACCACAAATAATTTTTTAGCCACTGGCGAAAATTTGATCTGGAAAGATGCAATAAGATTGAAAAAAAGTCTTTTATTTGCTTAAAATAGACATAAGAACTAAAATTATTCTAGTTAATACTACCAATATTATTTTATTTCACTTTTTCAATGACTGCTAGTCCAATTTGAAATGTAAAAACAAACTCAAAAAAATGTAGTAATTTATGTTCCACTGCTCTAAAGCTCTCAGGTAAACAATAATACCCAAAAATTCATTACAAAGCACAAAATAATTCAACCTCATTAATATCTGTTGAACTAATGATTATTTCAAGCTATTTCATCTTCTGTCTGAATCATAGCAAGATTTTTAAACACAAGATGATTAAATCAGACTTTTTAAATGAAGCAATTTTTTTCAAACTATTTGAAAATTTGGCCAAAAAAAAAAGAAAAAATGAAAAAAGAAAAAAAAAGGAATGTATTAAATCTGTAATCTAAGCTTTGACCTTAAGAAACTAAAAAAAGAATGGAGTTCCAATCATGGCGCAGTGGAAACAAATCTGACTAGGAACCATGAGGTTGCGGGTTCTATCCCTGGCCTCACTCAGTGGATTAAGGATCCAGTATTGCCATGAGCTGTGCTGTAGGCCGCAGACGCAGCTTGGATCCTACACTGCTGTGGCTGTGGTGTAGGCCAGCAGCTATAGCTCCGATTGGACCCCTAGCCTGGGAACCTCCATATGTTGCAGGTGTGGCCCTAAAAAAGCTAAAAATGAAATAAAATAAAATAAGAAAAGAATAGTAAATCTACTCTAAAACAAGCAGAAAATTTGGAAGTAATGAAGACTAGACAGAAAACAATGAAATGTAAAATCAACTCAATAAAATCAAGAGCTGTTTAGTTTTTCTAAATAAATAAAACTGATAAACCTCCTGCCAGTCAGATCAAAAAAAGAAGTCAAAAGATACATGTTACCAAAATCAGAAATGAAAGTGGGGCCATCACCATCACCACAGACCTCAGAGATACAAAAAAAGATAAACAATGATTACTATGAACAACTCTATGCCTATAATTTCAACAACTTGATAAAATGGAATAATTCCTTGAAAGAGAGAAACTATCAAAGACAAAACTTCCAGGAAGAGACACAAAGCATGAGTATTTATATACCTACTAAAGAAATGGAATATGTAGTAAAAATCTTCTAACAAAGAAAATTAAAAACCAAATTCTACCAATATTTAAGGAAGAATTATCAAGTGCTACAACAAAGGAACACTTCTCAGTCATTTTATAAAGCCAGCATTAGTCTTAATATCAAAACCAAAAACATTACAAATTATAGACTAACAGTGACAGATGCAGAAATCCTTCACAAAATACCAACAAATTAAATTCAGCTATACACACACACACACACATATAATACATATATGACCAAGTGGAGTATATCCTAGGAATTAAAAAAACCTCCAACCAAGATTACTTTATCCAGCAAGGCTCTCATTCAGATTTGAAGGAGAAATCAAAACTTTTACAGAGAAGCAAAAGCTAAGTGATTTCTGCAACACTAAACCAGCTTTACAACAAATCCTAAAGGAACTTCTCTAGGCAAAAAAGAAAAGGCCACAACCAGAAACAAAAACACCACAAATGACAAGGCTCACCAGTAAAGGCATACATACAGTAAAGATACTAAATCATCCATGCACAGTTATGCTACCAAAATCAGAAATCATGAGAAGTGAGCAAAAATGCAGGACACTGGGAGACGTACGTGCAATTAAGAAACCAACAACTTAAAAACAATCTCATTTATATATAGACTCCTATATCAAAACATCAGGGTAACTGCTAACCAAAAATCCACAACTGATAAACAAATAAGAAAAATCAACTCAAATACAACATTAAAGATAGTCATCTTGTGAGAGGAGACAACAAGAGAATAAGGGAAGGAAAAAAGCACAACAAAAACCCAAAACAGTTAATAAAATGGCAATAAGAACATACATATCAATAATTACCTTAAATGTTAATGGATTGAATGCCCCAACGAAAAGACATAGACTAGCTGAATGGATACAGAAACAAGACCCATATATATGCTGTCTTCAAGAGACCCACTTCACTTCTAGGGAAACATACAAATTGAAAGTGAGAGGATGGAAGAAAATATTCCATGCAAAAGGGAATCAAAAGAAAGCAGGAGTAGCAATACTCCTATCAGACAAAATAGATTTTAAAATGAAGAACATTTTAAGAGACAAGGAAGGGCACTACAAAATGATCAAAGGATCAATCCAAGAAGAAGATATAACAATTTTAAATATCTATGCACCCAACATAGGATCACCACAATATATAAGGCAACTGCTAACAACCTTAAAAGGAGAAATCAACAATAATGCAATCATAGTGGAGGACTTTAACACCCCACTTACAGCAATGGATAGATCATCCAGGCAGAAAATCGATAAGGAAACACAGGCCTTGAATGAAGCATTAGACCAGATGGACCTAATAGATATTTGTAGGACATTCCATCCAAAAGCAAAAGAATACACATTCTTCTCAAGTACGCAAGGAATATTCTCTAAGATTGATCACATCCTGGGTTACAAATCAAGCCTCAGGAACTTTAAGAAAATTGAAATCATACCAAGCATCTTCTCTGACCACAATGCTATACGACTGAAAATCAACAAGAAAAAAATGGCCAAAAATACAAACACGTGGAGACGAAACAACATGATACTACAACCAATAAATCACTGAAGAAATCAAAGAGGAAATTAAAAAATACCTAGAAGCAAATGACAACAAAGATATGACAGGCCAAAACCTCTGGGATACAGCAAAAGCAGTTCTAAGAGGAAAGTTTATAGCAATACAAGTCTACCTCAGGAAATAAGAAAAAGCTCAAATAAACAACCTAACTTTACATCTAAAGCAGCTAGAGAGGAAGAACAGACAGGACCTAAAGTTAGTAGAAGGAAAGAAATCATAAAAATCAGAGCAGAAATTAATGAAATAGAAACGAAGAAAACCATAGAAGAGATCAATGAAACTAAAAGCTGGTTCTTGGAAAAGATCAACAAAATTGATAAACCCTTAGCCAGACTTATCAAGAAAAAAGAGAGAGGACACAAATCAATAAAATCAGAAATGAAAAAGGAGAAGTAACAGACATCACAGAAATACAAAGGATCATAAGAGACTATTACATGCAACTATACGGCAATAAAATGGAAAACCTAGAAGAAATGGACACATTCTTAAAAAAGTACAATCTCCCAAGATTAAACCAAGATTAAATAGAAAAGATGAATAGACCAATCACAAGCTCTGAAATTGAAACTGTGATTAAAAAACTTCCAACAAACAAAAGTCCAGGACCAGATGGCTTCACAGGCGAATTCTATCAAACGGTTAGAAAAGAGCTAACACTGGAGCTCCCTTCGTGGCTCAGTGGTTAACGAATCTGACTAGGAACCATGAGGTTGTGGTTTCGATCCCTGGCCTTGCTCAGTGGGTTAAGGATCCGGTGTTGCCGTGAGCTGTGGTGTAGGTTGCAGACGCAGCTCGGATCCTGCGTTGCTGTGGCTGTGGCGAAGGCCGGCAGCTACAGCTCCCGTTAGACCCCTAGCCTGGGAAACTCCATATGCCGCAGGTGCGGCCCTAGATAAGGCAAAAAAAAAGACAAAAAAAAAAGAAGAAGAAAAGAGCTAACGCCTATCCTTCTGAAACTCTTCCAAAAAAACTGCAGAAGAAGGGACACTCCCAAACTCATTCTGTGAGGCAACCATCACCCTGATACCAAAACCAGACAAAGATGTCACAAAAAAAGAAAATTACTGGCCAATCTCACTGATGAACATAGATGCAAAAATCCTCAACAAAATACTAGCCAACCGAATCCAACCATACATTAAAAGGGCTGTACATCACGATCAAATGGGATTTACCCCAGGGATGCAAGGTTTCTTCAGTATCTGCAAATCAATCAGTGTGTTACACCACGTTAACAAACTGAAGAATAAAAACTATATGATCCTCTCCATAGATGCAGAAAAAGCCTTTGACAAAATCCAACACCCATTTCTGATAAAAACCCTTCAGAAAGTGGGCATAGGGGGAACCTACCTCAACATAATAAAGGCCATCTATGAGAAACCCAGAGCTCACGTCATTCTCAGTGGTGAAAAGCTGAAAGAATTCCCGCTGAGATCAGGAACAAGACAGGGATGTCCACTCTCGCCACTACTATTCAACATAGTTTTTGAAGTCCTAACCACAGGAATCAGAGAAGAAAAAGAAATAAAAGGAATCCAAATTGGAAAGGAAGAAGTAAAACTATCACTATTTCAGATGATGTGATATATACCCAGAGAATCCTAAAGACTCTACCAGAAAACTGTTACAGCTCATCAATGAATTTGCCAAAGTCGCAGGATACAAAATTAATACACAGAAATCAACTGCATTTCTATATACTAACAATGAAAGATCAGAAAGAGAAATTAGGGGAGCAATCCCATTTACCATCACATCAAAAATCCCATTTACCATCACATCAAAAATAATCAAATACTTAGGAATAAACCTACCTAAAGAGACAAAAGACCTGTACTACGAAAACTGTAAGATGCTGATGAAAGAAATCAAGGATAACATGAACAGATGGAAAGACATACCATGCTCTTGGATTGGAAGACTCAATATTATCAAAATGCCTATACCACCCAAGGCAATCTACAGATTCAATGCAATCCCTATCAAATCACCAAGGACCTTTTTCACAGAACTAGAACAAAATAGTTTAAAGTTTGTTTGGAAGCACAAAAAACCCAGAATAGCCAAAGACATCCTGAAAAAGAAAAATGGAGCTGGAGGAATCAGGCTCCCTGACTTCAGACCATACTACAAAGCTACAGTCATCAAACCGTATGGTACTGGCACAAAGAAATATAGATCAGTGGAGCAGGATAGAAAGCCCAGAATTAAACCCACGCACCTAGAGTCAACTAATCTATGACAAAGAGGCAAGAATATACATCGGAAAAAAGACAGCCTGTTCAATAAGTGGTGCTGGGAAAACTGGACAGCCACATGTAAAAAAATGAAACTAGAACACTTCCTAACACCATGCACAAAAATAAACTCAAAATGGATTAAAGATCTAGATATAAGACCAGACACTATAAAACTCTTAGAGGACAATATAGGCCACTCTCCAACATAAATGACAGCAATATCTTCTCAGATCCACCTGTCAGAGTAATGACAATAAAAAGAGAAATAAACAAATGGGACTTATTAAACTTAAAAGTTTCTGCACAGGAAAGGAAACCCTAAATAAAATGAAAAGACAACCCACAGAATGCGAGAAAATATTTGCAAATGAAGCGATGATTAATCTCCAAAATTTATAAACATCTGCAGTTCAATACCAAAAAAACAAACAACCCCATCAAAAGATGAGCAGAAGAAACTGACTTGTGATGATTGATGTACACCTATAACTGAAATAAAATCCGTTAAGTTAAAAAAAAAATGGGCAGAAGATCTTAACAGACAATTCTCCAAAGAAGACATACAGATGGCCAAGAAACACATGAAAAGATATACAACATCACTCATTACTAGAGAAAGGCAAATGAAAACCACAATGAGGTACCACCTTACACTGGCCAGAATGGCCATCATCAAAAAGTCTACAAACAATAAGTGCTGGAGAGAAAGGAACCCTATTACACTGTTGGTGGGAATGTAAATTGGTACAACCGCTGTGTAAAACAGTATGGAGATTCCTCAGAAAACTAAAAATAGAATTACCATTTCATCCAGCAATCCCACTCCTGGGCCTCTATCCAGAGAAAACCATGACTCAAAAAGACAAATGTACTCCAATGTTCATTACAGCACTATATACAATAGCCAAGTCATGGAAACAACCTAAATGCCCATCAACAGAGGAGTGGATATGGAAAATGTGGTACATATACACAATGGAATATTACTCAGCCATTAAAAGGAACGAAATAACATTTATAGCAACGAGGATGGACCTAGAAATTACCATGCGACGTGAAACCAGTCAGACAATTAAGACACCAACATCAAATGCTACTATACACCATAAATAATAATTAACTCATGGATCATAGAAATAAATAGCATAAAACCTAAAACTATAAAGGTTCTAGAAGAAAGCATATGAGAAAATCTTTGTGATCTCTGATAGGCAAATATTTCTTTGCAATGACACCAAAAGCTGATACCCCTCCCTTCTTTTTAAGTTGACAAATCGCTTTTTTTTTTTGTCTTTTTTCTTCTTCTTGGGGCCATACCCATGGCATATGGATGTTCCCAGGCTAGGGGTCAAATCGGAGCAGCAGCTTCCAGCCTACACCACAGACCCAGCAATGCCAGATCCAAGCAACATACACCACAGATCATGACAATGCCGGATCCTTAACCCACTGAGGCCCACATCCTCGAACCCACACCCTCATGTATACTAACTGGGTTTGTTAACCACAGAGCCATGACAGGAACGCCAACAAATTGGACTTTAGTATTTAAAACTTCTGCTCTTGGAGTTCCCGTCGTGGCTCAGTGGTTAACGAATCTGACTAGGAATCATGAGGTTGCGGGTTCAATCTCTGGCCTTGCTCAGTGGGTTAAGGATCCAGCATTGCTGTGAGCTGTGGTGTAGTTGCAGACGTGGCTCAGATCCCACATTTTTGTGGCTCTGGAGTAGGCCGGTGGCTACAGCTCTGATTAGACCCCTAGCCTGGGAACCTCCATATGCCCCGAGTGTGGCCCTAGAAAAGGCAAAAAGATAAATAAATAAATAAATAAATAAATAAATAAATAATAAATTTAAAAAAATAAAACTTCTGCTCTTTAAAAAGAACTATTAAGGGGAGTTCCAGCTGTGGCTTAGTGGTAAAGAATCCGACTAGTATCAATGAGGACACAGGTTCGATCCCTGGACTTGCTCAGTGGGTTAAAGATCGGGCATTGCCGTGAGCTGTGGTAAAGATCACAGACATGGCTCACATCTGGTGTAAGATGGCAGCTGCAGCTCCGATTTGATTCCTGGCCTGGGAATTTCCATATGCCTCGGGTGTGGCCCTACAACGACAAAAAAGAAAAAAATTAAGAAAATAAAAAGACAATCCATGAACTAGGGTTGGAAATTATTTATCTGACAAAGAAATTGTATCCAGGGCATATAAACAATTCTCAAAACCTAATAAGAATACAAAAAACCCAATTTAAAAATGGGCAAAACCCATGAACAGACATATCAACAAAGAAGACAAAGAGATCAAATAAGCATATGAAAGCACATTCAACATTACAGGATCTTAGAAAAATGCAAAATAAAACCTTAATGAGATTCCACTACACACCTAATTAAAATGGCAAAAATTAAAAAGACTGGTCATAACAATGGTATTACCACTTTGGAAGAAGTCTGACATCTTCTTTTTTTTTTTTTTTTTTGTCTTTTTGCCTTTATGTAGAGCCACACCTGCAGCATATGGAGGTTCCCAGGCTAGGGGTCTAACAGGAGCTGTGGCCGCCGGCCTTCGCCACAGCCACAGCAACGCGGGATCCGAGCCGCGTCTGCAACCTACACCATAGCTCACGGCAACGCCGGATCCTTAACCCACTGAGCAAGGCCAGGGATCGAACCCGCAACCTCATGGTTCTTAGTCGGATTCGTTAACCACTGAGCCACAAATGGAACTCCTGGCATCTTCTTAAAAAATTAAGTATATACCTACATTATGATTCAGCCATTCCACTCCTAAGTATTTGCCCTCAAAAAATGAAAGCATATATTCATACAAAGATATGTAAAAACACGTGTACAGATGTGTTCTCAGCAGTTTTGTTTAAAATTAAAACAGGAGTTCCCGTTGTGGCGCAGTGGTTAACGAATCCAACTAGGAATCATGAGGTTGTGGGTTCGATCCCTGGCCTTGCTCAGTGGGTTAACGATCTCATGTTGCAGTGAGCTGTGGTGTAGGTCGCAGACGCGGCTTGGATCCTGCGTTGCTGTGGCTGCGGCGTAGGCCAGTGGCTACAGGTCCGATTAGACCCCTAGCCTGGGAACCTCCACATGCCACGGGTGCAGCCCTAAAAAAATGACAAAAAGGCAAAAAATAAAATAAAATAAAATAAATAAATAAAATTAAAACATACAGGAGTTCCCTTTGTGGCACAGTCATTAACGCATCTGACTAAGATCTATGAGTATGTGAGTTCGATCCCTGGCCTCAGTCAGTGGGTTAAGGGTTTGCTGTTGCCATGAGCTGTGGTGTAGGTAGCAGACACAGCTTGAATTCTATGTTTCTGTGGCTGTGGTGTAGGCCAGTGGCTGCAGTTCCAATTTGACCCCTAGCCTGGAAACTTCCATATGCCTCAGGTGTGGCCCTAAAAAAACAAAAACAAAGAAACAAACCATGAAACCCGTAAGTCCATTGCAGGTGAAGAGCGCAACAAATTGTGTTACATATGTACAACAGAGTACTGTTCAGTAATTTTAAAAAACCCTGCCTATTGCTACATGCAAGAACATGTATATATTTCAAAATAATTAGGCTGAGTAAAAAAACAGCCAGACCAAAAAAAGTACATACTGTAAGATTCCATTTATATAAAAATTATACAGAAAGATAAATGGAGCTGGAGGAATCAGGCAACCTGACTTTAGACTACACTACAAAGCTACAGTCACCAAAACAGTAACGGTACTAGTGCAAAAACAGACATACAGATCAGTGGAACAGGACAGAAAGCCCAGAAATAAACCCACACACATGGTCAATTAATCTATGACAAAGGAGGCAAGAATACACAATGGAGAAGAGACAGTCTCTTCAGAAAGTGGTGCTGGGAAAATTAGACAGCCATCTGTAAAAAAATGAAATTAGAACACTCTCTAACACCATACAGAAAAACGAACTCAAGAAGTATTAATGACCTAAATGTTAGACCAGACAGATACTACACAACTCCTAGAAGAAAACAAATGCAGAACACACTTTGACATAAACTGCAGCAATATCTTTTTTGATGCACCTTGTAGAGTAATGAAAATAAAAACAAAAATAAACAAAGGGGGCCTAATTAAACTTAAAAGCTTTTGCACAGCAAAGGAAACCATTAACAAAACAAACAAACAAGACACAGAATGTGAAAAAAATCTCTGAAAATGAAGCAACCAACAAGGGATTAATCTCCAAAATATGCAAACATCTCATACAGCTTTAAATAAAAAAAAAAAGTAACCCAATTATAAAACGGTTAGATCTAAGCAGACATTCTCCAAAAAAGACAGATGGTCAAAAAGCACTTGGAAATATGTTCAAAGTAACTAGTTATCAGAGAAATGCAAATCAAAACTACAATGAGGTATCATCTCACACCCATCAGAGTGGCCATCATTAACAAATCTACAAATAACAACAAATGCTGGAGAGGGTGTAGAGAAAGGGGAACCCTCCTACACTGGTGGCGAGAATGTAAACTGGCACAACCACTATGGAGAACAGCACAGAAAGTCTCTTAAAAAACTAAATATAGAACAATGTAATCTAGCAATCCCATTCCTCAGCATATATCTGGAGAAAGCAATAACTCAAAAAGATACATGCACCCAATGTTCATGACAGCACTACTTACAAATAGCCAAGACATGGAAGTAACTTAAATGTCCATCAACAGAGGACTGGACAGGAGTTCCCATCGTGGTGCAGCGGAAACAAATTCGACTAGGAACCATGACGTTATGGGTGTGATCCCTGGCCTCACTCAGTGTGTTAAGGATCTGGCACTGCTGTGAGCTGTGCCATAGCCGCAGCTCAGATCCTGTGTTGCTGTGCCTATTGGCATAGGCCAGCAGCTGTAGCTCCAATTTGACCCCTGGCCTGGGAACCTCCATAAGCTGCGGGTGCAGCCCTAAAAAAAGAAAGAAAGAAAGAAAGGCAATAAAAACCACAAAGGATTACATAAAGATGATGTGGTACATATATACAATGGACTATGACTCAGACATAAAAAAGAATGAAATAACGCCATTTGCAGTAACATGGATAGACCTAAATATTACAATACTAAGTAAGTCAGACAAAGACAAATATCATATGAGATCACTAATATGTGGAATCTAATAGAAATGATACAACGGAGCTTATAAAACAGAAACAGACTCAAATATTTTGAAACCACAGTTAGGTTTACCAAAGAGGAAACATGGAAGGGAGAGGGATAAATTACTGGGTTGGGACTGATATATACACTCTACTGTATACAGAATAGACAGGTAACAGAGAGCTACTGTATAGCACAGAGAAATTTACTCAATACTGTATGGTACCTATATGGGAAAATATTCTGAAAAGGAATGGATATATGTACACGTATAACATAACTGATTTACCTTGATATAACCTGAAATTAACACAACTTTGTAAGTCAACTATAATCTAATAAAATTTTAAAAAATAAAAAAAGGCAAATCAATCTATAGTGACAAAAAGCAAATCAGTGGTTGCCTGGGGAAAAGTGGAGGAGAGGAGCTGGACAGGGAGATTCAAAGACAGAGATGACAAAAGGGAACAACAAACTTTAGAGATCATATATATGTTCATTACCCTGATTATGGCAAGGATTTCACAGGTGTATACACATATAAGTCAAAACTTAAACTGTATACTTTAAATATGTACAGTTTAATGTGTATCAATTTTACTTGAATAAAGCTGTTTTTAAAATCTTGGTACTACACATAAATCCAAAATAATTGTTCATTTTCTGGTATACCAGATGATTTACTTCCACTTGCCATTAGCATTTGGCCTCAGTGACTGTGATCTAACAAAAAATTTAAAATTATTCCTACTCTATTCTTCCAAATCTCTAAATTCTTCCAAAACTATCAGAAAAAATTGGAATATTTCAAAGGCGCCTCAGGTTTTTTTCCCTTCACAAACTGTAAGAATTATTCTCTTAAGTAATATCTCCATTACAGGCATTGCCAAATTTTTGTTTCTTTCCATTTCTATGTTTTTCCCTCTGAAACCAAAGCTCCAGTGTTCATAGCAACCAAATGAGATTTGGGGAGGAAAAAAAAGGTTCCTGGAATTTGGATGCTAAATATTTGATAATAAAATAAATTCTAAAAATAGCACTATTACTAAGAACATCTTACTTTTCATTATACTTTATAAAACTGCCATAATCGTACTATCCAAAAAATGCTTCTTACACCAAATATAAAAATCAGTATTTACTACAAAAGCAAATAATAAGATAACAAATTTAAGACCTCCAGGAGTTCCCACTGTGGTGTAGTGGGTTAATTATCCAATTCACCTCTGTCGTGTTGCCAGTTCAATTCCTCGTCCAGCGCAGTGAGATCTGGCAGTGCAAGGTTGCAGATGTGGCTTGGATTCGATCCCTGGCCCAGGAACTTCGATATGCCATGGTACGGCTGAGAAAGGAAAAAAAAAGGAATGTATAATTGCTTTTGCTGATATTTAAATAAAGAGATGCTGAAAGATAAAGGTATTCAAAGTGATCCAAATGGTTACCCATAGACAGCGGACAGGGACTGAGAAACATGAAACATCTCCATATTCGCATGTGTGTGTGTGTGTGTGTGTGTGTGTGTGTATTTTTAATTTCCGAGCCACGAAATATTAGCTATTCAAATGCTAAATTTTAAAGAATAATATTACTTCAGGATCACTGTAAGGATTAAATGAGCTTATAAATGTATCTAATATAAAATGTCTAACAGTGCTTTACATACAGTGGGTGCTATGTCCTATTGCTAGTCTTTTTAAATGTCATCCAAATGTTATGATAACATAAACAAATAAAAGAATAAATACCACTCAGACTCAATATTTTTATCTCTAGGAATCTACCTAAATAAAAATCTACAATTGGACAAAGATGTATATATAAATAATAAACTGCTGGAATGACCCAAAAACTCAAAAATAGAGAAATATTCAATAACCCATCGTACATCTATATTTATAAAGCATTTTTTTAATGACGAAATGCTCAAAATACACAGCTTTATATTCTCGAATGAGGGGGACAGAGCAGTAGGGGTGGAGAATGAGGGACTGGGGAACAGGGAGATATATATGCAGAAATAAAAGACCTAAAGGAGTTCCCCTCGTGGCGCAGTGGATAACAAACCTGACTAGTGTCCATAAGGATGCAGGTTCGATCCCTGGCCTGGTTCAGTAGGTTAAGGATCCAGAGTTTCCGTGAGCTGTGGTGTAGGTCACAGACACAGCTCAGATCCCACGTTACTATGGCTGTGGGATAGGCCAGCAGCTATAGCTCTGATTCGACCCCTAGCCTGGTAACCTCCATATGCTACGTGTGTGGCCCTAAAAAGACAAAAAAAAAAAAAAAAGGCAAAGAATTTACAGCCAGTAAGCATTCATAGAGGGATTGCTAGCAATTTTTATTTTCTTTTTAATTCTTTTCTGTATTTTTCAAATTTTCTTTTAAGCATATAATCTGAAAAAGGAAAAAAGAGAGAAAATGGGTTTGGTGGTCAAAGAAATGCAAATTCAAATTGTATATTATATATGTAATTTTAGATAAGTTAATTAAGCTGTTAAGAAGCCGGCATATCTTAAAATGGAATCCAGGTTTATTTTGAGGATTAGAAATATATGTAAAAAAGACTTCACTAATGTTTTAAACATAGTGAACACTAAGTAGTAGTTATTATTCTCACACATCTTATTTATCCTTATAGATCTGTACCTACACTTGTACAGGTATAGGATAAATTTTTAGACTTTAGATTTCTACATCAAAGCGGAAATAAAGCCTTTCCTAGATACATAAAATTATACTACATTTTACCAATCTAAGGTACTATTCATTCTAAGATATTTTAAAAATGTTGAAAAGTGAAAAATTATCATCTTAGATTTGATAAAATTCAGTATAAGTTTAGTAAAATAAATGCTACTTTTTATTTACAACAATAGAGTAAAAATTATATTAGAAACAGATATTAAAAATAAAAGACTGTTCCCATGTAAGATACATAAATGGACAGTGAGCAAATGAAAAGATACTCAACGTGACTAGTCATTAGGGAAATGCAAATAAAAACCACAATGAAATATACCAACTCCCTTTCAAAAGGCTACTACTGGAGTTCCCTCTGTGGTACAGTGGGTTAAGAACCTGACTGTAGCAGCTCGGGTCAATCCCAGGCCTGGTGCAGTGGGTTAAATGATGCAGCGTTGTTGCAGATGCAGGACAGGTCCCAGCTGCAGCTTGGATTAAATTCCTGGCCTGGGATCTTCCATATGCCACGGGTACAGCCATAAAAAAAAGGCTACTGTTAAAACAGAAAACAAGTATTAGAAAGGATGTGAAATTTAAACCCTTGCACAATGCTGGTAGAAATAAAAAATGGTACAGCCATTACGGTATAAACAATATGTCAATTCCTCAAAAAATTAAAAATAGAATTACCATCTGATCCAGCAATTTCATTTCCGGGTATATATCCAAAAGAAATGAAAGCAGGAACTTTAACAGATATTTGTACAGCCATGTTCACAGCAGAATGATTCACAAAAGCCAAAAGGTAGAAGCAAACCAAGTGTCCAGTAAAGGATGAATGAACAAACAAAATGTGGAATATACATAAAATTGAATGTTATTCAACTTGGAAAAAGAAGGAAATTCTGACACATGTTACAACACAGATGAACCTTGAAAACATTATGCTAAGTGAAATAAGCCAGTCACAAAAAGACAAATATCAGAATTTCCATTGTGGTTTGGCAGGTTAAGAACCCGAGTATTATCCATTAGGATACAGGTTCAATCCCTGGCCCTGCTCAGTGGGTTAAGGATCCAGTGCTGCCACAAGCTCTGTGGCACAGGTTACTGATGTGGCTCAGATCTGGCATTGCTGTGGCTGTGATGTAGGCCAGCAGCTGAAGATCCCATTCGACCACTAGCCTGGGAACTTCCATATGCTGCAAGCCCTAAAGAAGTAAAAAGACAAATACTATATAACTCCATTTATGAGGCACCTAAGGTAGTCAAATTCATAGAGACAGAAAACAGAATGGTGGCTGCCAGTAGCTGGTGGGAGAGGGAATTAAGAATTGCTGTTTAGACTTAAGAGACACAGAAAACATACTTGTGGTTGCCAAGGGGGAGAGAGGAGGGAGTGGGATGGACTGGGAGCTTGGGGTTAGTAGACGCAAACTATTACATTTAGAATGGATAAACAACAAGGTCCTACAGCATAGCACAGGGAACTATATCCAATCTCCTGCAACAGACCATGATGGAAAGCAGCATAAAAAAAGAATGTAAAGAAGTAAGTCAGAAAGAGAAAAACAAATACCATATGATATCAGTTATATGTGGAATCTAAAATATGGCACAGATATTAAACTAACTACAGAACGGAAACAGACTCTCAGACATGGAGAACAGACTTGTGGTTGCCAAGGGGGGAGGTGGAAAAAGAAGGAAAAAAAGAATGAATATATACGTATGTATGTATGCGTGTGTGTGTGTGTGTGTGTGTGTGTACATATATATATACACACACACAACGGAGTCACTTTGCTGAACAGCAGAAAGAGGCACAACCTCGTAAATCAACTATAATTTAAAAATAAAATGATCACAATCAAAGAAAAAAAAGAACTGCTGTTTTGTGACTCTACAGTTCCAGTTTTACAAGATGAAAAAGAGTTCTGAAGCCTGGTTGCACAAGTGTCAATGTGCCTAATGCAATGAACTGCACATTTAAAATGGTTTTTAAATGGTAAATTTTGTGTTATATATATTTTACCACAATAAAATGATTTTTTTTCTTTTTTGCTTTTTAGGCCACACCCAAGGCTGGAGGTTCCCAGGCTAGGGGTCTAATCCGAGCTACAGCTGCCAGCCCATGCCTCAGCCACAGCAACACAGGATCCAAGCCATGTCTGCAACATACACCACAGCTCACAGCAACACTGGATCCTTAACCCATTTAGCAAGGCCAGGGATCGAACCTCCATCCTCACGGTTACTAGTTGGATTCGTTTCCACTAAGCCACAACGGGAACTCCATAAAAGATCTTAATAGTGAGAACAAGTCTATCTGAATAACATAATTCTCTGAAAATAATTATAACAGACTGTGTAAATTCACTTAAAGTTGGAAGTTTAAAGTAATACAATCCACTTTTAAGAGTTATGAATATAACAAAAAAAATGAAATAAAACCCAAGAAAGTTTTTAACTATTTTAGTAGACCCTGAACCATTTAAAACCCCAAACAAAATTTAAATACTGTAAACACAACTCACTCTGAGCAATAAACTTATTTTTCAACTTCATAATTGTTTCTTTTTTTTTTTACCTGGCAGAGAGAATAGTACCAAGACAGAGGAAGATCAAACACCTTTAGTGCTGCGGTCTTCAAGGAAAACTGCGATTCGCTTACTGTTTCTTCTGACATGACTCCTCTTCTAATCTTCATTAAATGAAACATAAAAATGTATTAGCCACAAAGAGTTCTAGCTACTCTACCAAGTGAAAAATACAAATTGAAAACTTTATCAATTTTTCTCAGTTAATTAATGATATTACAGTAACCTGAAAAAAAATAACATTCTAAGCCAAATTTCCTTGTGCTAAAAGTTTGTTTATTAATCACCAAAGGAACTCCCCCCCTAAAAAAATTAGTTATATCTGAACTTTGAGCTCAGGTAGTAAATTTTTCTTAGAAAACTGCAGGTTCTAGATTCTCTCTTTTCTGGTTATATAAACATTTCGACTCAAATAGTAACCTAAAATATTTTCTTCCCACTTATTTCCTTCAAATAACAGCAGGGGTAAGGCTCTTGAGGCTAGAAAAGAACCTCAGAGCTCACTGAACTTCAGAACTCATACATTTATTCTTCTACTGTCCCATTTTAAAGCCCTTGAAAAACCTGTTATATATTGGAGTTCCTGTCGTGGCTCAGTGATTAACAAACCCGACTAAGAACCATGAGGTTGCGGGTTCGATCCCTGGCCTTGCTCAGTGAGTTAAGGATCCGCTGTTGCTGTGAGCTGTGGTGTAGGTTACAGACGCAGCTCGGATCCCGCGTAGCTATGGCTGTGGCTAAGGCCGGCGGCTATAGCTCCTGTTAGACCCCTAGCATGGGAACCTCCATATGCCGCGAGTGCGGACTTAGATAAGGCAAAAAGACAAAAAAATAAAAAATAAAAAAATGTTATATACATGCTATGCAATTTTAGTACTGTTTTAATGCCTATTTCTATTAAAACCAAAGAAAGAAAAGTCAGTTGCCAGGAGGCAGTTGTCATTGAGAAAGACCCTAAAAGGTAGCCTTAATAGAAACGTGATGGCTCAAGGTCTGCGTCTATGCTTTGTAGAGCCAAAAATTCAATAGTGCACCCAGCTGGACATACACTAAACAAATTCACATAATACTGATTTATAAATTACTTTACAGGAGTTCCTGTTGTGGCTCAGCAGTAACAAGCCCGACTAGTATTCATGAGAATGATACTTGCCTTGCTCAGTGGGTTGGGGATCTGGCGCTGCTGTGGCGTAGGCCAGCAGCTACAGCTCCGATTAGATCCCTAGCCTAGGAATTTCCATATGCCTCGGGTGCGGCCCTAAGAAGACACACACACAAATAAAATAAAATAGTTTACAAATTTATTCATCTATATTAAGGAAATATACTATCTAATGAAAGAATCTCTCTTTTTTTTCTTTCTTTTTTTACTGAACCCACAGCACAACAGCAACTCAAGCCATTGCAGAGACGATGTCAGATCCTTAATCCACAACACCACAAGCGAACTCCACTTTTATACGCTATCAAAACATATCCTTTCTGAAATAAGACATTGTAGGGAGTTGAATTAAGTATAAAAGGCTGTGTGATGAACATGAATTTAATGGGTCCTGAGGAATATTTCATACAGGACAGGAAAAAGCCTAAGGACTATTTCTGGTATACAAGAGTAGGGTTCTCCACTAGCCAGAAAGCTTATGCCCACCAAATTTAATATTTCTTCTCCTTGGATAGTGCTGTACAAACTCCCAAAGAGAAAATAAAAATTACCAACAAGGGGAGTTCCTGCTGTGCTACAACAGGACTGGAGGGGTCTCTTCAGCACCAGTAAACAGGTTCAAACCCCAGCCCAGCACAGTGGGCTAAAAGATCCTGCCTTGCAACTGTCAGATCTGATCACTGGCCCAGGAACTCCATTTGCTGCAGGGAGGCCAAAAATGAAAAGAAAAAAGAAAGAATTTTGGTATCGAGAGTTCCCCGTTGTGGTTAAGAACCCCACACGGTGTCCGTGAGGGCGTGGGTTCCATCCCTGGTCTCATTCAGTGCGTTAAGGATCTGGTATTGCCACAAGCTGCAGTGTAGGTTGCAGACTCGGCTCCCATTCGCCCCCCAGTCCAGGAACTTCTGTATGCCGCAGGTGGAAAAAGAAAAAAAAAAAATTACCAACAATTCCTCCATAAAAGCTTATTTGCTACATGTTCTTAAAGACTTTTATTTCTGCACGTATTTCTGTTCTCTTTTTCTAAACTCTGGAAGACTAATCCGTTCTGTTAATAATTCCCATTTTTTGGAGTTCCCTTAGTGGCTCAGTGGTTAACAAATCCGATTAGGAACCATGAGGTTGCGGGTTCGATCCCTGGCCTTGCTCAGTGGGTTAAGGATCCGGCGTTGCCGTGAGCTGTGGTGAAGGTTGCAGACACGGCTCGGATCCCGCGTTGCTGTGGCTGTGGCGAAGGCCAGCGGGTACAGCTCCTGTTAGACCCCTAGCCTGGGAACCTCCACACGCCGCGTGTGCAGCTCTAGATAAAAGGCAAAAAGACAAAAAAAATTAATAATAATAATTCCCATTTTTTCCAGACACCTATCAAAACCACTGATTCAGTAGTAGTTTCCTTTCACATCAAATACACAGTAATACTTCCTAAGGTGGGTTACTGCTGACAGTTTACCTTAGTCTCTATTAGTGACATCTGAGGAGTATAAACTTAATTCCCCCCTCACTCACATTCTAATTACAGTTTTCAGCTCAGTACAATTAGTTCTAATTGAAGTACATTAACTCCAACAAAATGTGATATAACATATAATTGATAAATATAAAGGAAACCGTGAAGAAATAGTTAAACAAGTGAAAAATGGTGTTCTGGGGAAAGAGACCAAGGGAACTTTGGGCAGGGAACCACTGTTTTTCATTGTAAGTTCTTCTGTAGTATTGATTTTAAGTCCCTACATGTATTACTCTTTTTTTTGTTTGTTTTGTTTGTCTTTTTAGGGCCGCACCCCCAACATATGATGGTTCCTAGACTAGGGGTCTAATTGTAGCTGTAGCTGCCGGCCTACACCACAGCCACAGCAATGCCAGATCCGAGCTGCATCTACAACCTATACCACAGTTCACGGCAACGCCGGATGGTTAACCCACTGCGCGATGCCAAGGATTGAACCCACAACCTCATGATTCCTAGTCAGATTCGTTTCTGCTGCGCCACGACGGGAATTCCTATGCTACTGCATTTAAAAAAAATAATAATAATGAGAGTAATTCATACAAAGTGATTTTCTCTATAACAGTTTTCAAGCAGAGAAGAAAATAAAGCAAACACTTCGATTTGCTGCAGGGTTTTCCTAAAAGAATTCTGACAAATGTCATTTTTGCATAACCACCTCATTCCCTTTCATTCAAAATCACCGAGGAAGTGATTCCAAAATTAATCATTAATAACTAAATAGCTTTTAAAAACTGGTCATTTCAGTTGCTTTCAAAAGCATTAATTAAAATAAACATGAAGGCAGTTTAATGATTATTCGAATTTGCGGGGCGGGATCTAAAACAGCAGCAAAAATACCATACTTTGTAAAATTACTCGTTTCTCTCCATTCTAGCCACGGAAGAGTTAAAAATGTCATAAATAGAGTTTGTTTCTTAAACACCCTAAAATTCTATTCTACAACTTGGACTTTACAATCCAAGCAAGAATGAAAGTCTGAAATAACCCCCAAATTTTGACGTGAAGCGTCAATCTAAACAACCAAACTTTGAGAAGATGCTTTAAACCCAGCAAAAATGCTTCCTTGCATTAATGATAAAATAATAATAATAGAGCTCTGCACGTGCATAAGCCTTCCGGAGTCCTCTCTCCAGAAAATAAATGTTGCACAACTTTATTTACATAAAGGTTCCGACACACCACAAACCTCTCGATGCTAAATTATTCTCGGAAAGCACCTTCAGAGAAAGCATAAATTTTTCTCATCCAGAACCACTCCGTGCTCAAACCCCAGCCATTCCCGCAGAAACTTGGACCACACCAGCTGCCCCACCTGCCGCAGGCCTCCCCAACCCCCACCGCGCTCTCCTCAGCAGGCTTTCCTTTTCTTTGCCAAGAGGACCAGAAAAAGGGTCTCCCTCTCGGCCCAGCCTCTTGCTCGGGCTCTGAGCGGTGGCCAGCCCACCCTGATTCAGCGCTCTAGAGCAGGCCTCCCTCCGGCTTTCCGTTCCTCCATCAGCATTCGTAATCCAGAGGGTGCACCCTGGCGCTCCCGCCCCGCTGCCTCGGCCCTGAGGCTGTCGCGACCCCACCCAACTCTCCCTCTGCGTACCTGGCGCTCCAGCCCAAGCGCGGCCGGCCCACGCCTGCTTCCCAGCGGCAGCCGGGTTCTGAGCCGCAGCCTGGCCCCGAGGGGGCGCGGGGCGGAGTCCTTCCGGGGTCAGGAGTGGGAAGGTGGAGGGAAAGTGGCGGGGGCCTCCTCGCCTTTCTGCGTGAGGGGCTGCGTGTGAAGCACCTCCCGCCATTTTTGTTCAGGGTAGAGGCTCTTGCCTTGCCAGGTGGATATAAAAGGTGGAATGGAAGAATTACATCCTCTTACGGTGCTGTCAAGAACTAGTATTGCAGTTCTAGTGGTTTGAGAGCTCCATCTAGGAGCATTCTGCGAATCTAGCAAAAACTATGGGGCCTTTCCCCCATCCATTAAAAGAAACATGCTCATACCTTGTTAAAAGAAGTGTGTGCGGAGTTCCCGTTGTGGCTCAGCGGAAATGAATCAGACTAGGAACCATGAGGTTGCAGGTTCCATCCCTGGCCCCCACTCAGTGGGTTAAGCGTTGCTGTGAGCTGTGGTGTAGGTCGCAGAGGGGGCTCAGATCTGGGGGTTGCTGTGGCTGTGGTGTAAGCTTGCAGCTGTAGCTCCGATTCAAACCCTAGCCTGGGAACTCCCACATTCGGAGGTTGCGGCCCTAAAAAGAAAAAAAGAAAAAAAAAGTGTGTGTGTGTGTGTGTGTGTGTGTGTGATTAGATGCCCAAAATCACAGATCACAGGTGAAGAACTTCTACCATAGACCCTAGGCCCTTAGCAAACTAATACTGAGGCATTCCAATCCTGTATTAGTGGTGAATTTTAATGGTTCATTTAAATGCTTCTTTGGCTCTTCTACACTTTTTTCCCAACTGAATTAGGCTACCAAAGACTATGTGACTATGCCCAACTATGAGGGATTAGGCAAGGTATTCACAGCTTTGAGGATCTGTCTAATACACAGTAAACTAATGGGGTTGAGGAGGAAAAACAACAAAACAATATGTTCTTTCTACGCGCAGTCCTGAACCAAAACATTCCTTCAGAACTGCAAATTTAAAAATTCCACTGTCTAAGCATATTTGCAGTGGAAAACCAAAACAGTTTTGTAAGGATAGTTAAAACATGAGAGCACATGTTGCTATTCCTATCTACGGAACAAGAATGAACAATACTTTCTGTTAGTTTTCAAATTTTCCATTTAGTCAAATGGAAAACAAGGAGAATGATAATACCAATGTGTGATGTTACTAGATGACTAATAGGTAAAAATGCACAGACTGAGTTCTATGTGAAAAGGCTGTGCGTTTATGAAGTAAATGGTGCTCTTGACACTTGAAGAACTTAGAATTTGTAAGGCTAGTTTGTTTATTCCAGCATCTCCTCTGCTGCCTCCTCCCACAACTTCCAAACATTTGTGGAAATATCCCACAACTTCCAAACATTCAGCCTAATGGGAAGAATAGTAATAATGTAATAGTAACAATGATGACTACCACTTAAAGCAACTTTCCTATAAACACTACCTCCTTTAATTCCATAAACACTACCTCCTTTAATTCCACGATAACCATTATGAAACCATGTTATTATACATTTGGGTATGGATTTCACTCTTTAACAGGAGAATAAGAAATACCATATTTTATTTATTTTTCCATATCAATGTAATTTGCTTCAAGCCTCTCTTCTCCTGGGTTAACAGACTATTCAATCTTAGTCATTATGGGGTATCTCAGGTAGGATGCCATTAATTAGAAGCAAAAGAAAACTAAGCAAATAGTAGCTTAACCCATAGGACACAGTGGTCCCCATAGATGTTAGCAACAGGTGGACACAGTCTCATATTGGAACTTGATATCTTCTGCTAGTCTGGCCCAGGAAAAAAAAAATGGGGCTTGGATTAATTCTAAAGTTCTGTCCCTCCTCCAGATAACCAAAGCCATCAAACGATGTTCTCCAAACCAGGGAGTGGAAATCATGAAATAATATTAGTTACTATGATTATTCAAATACTGAACTACTTGCTACATCAAGCATTAATGACTTTTGGGATTCTATGTGCATAGTATTGAAACAACACTGTGGAGTCAGACTGCCAGAGTCTGGATTCTTTCTCTGCTACTTACTAGGGGCATGATCTTAAGCAAGGTACTTACCCTCATTATGCCTCAGTTTCTTCATTGGGATGTTGAGAAGACAAATGTAATAATATCTGTAAAGACTGCAGTTACGTAGGTGTTCCCATCGTGGCTCAGTGGTTAACGAATCCGACTAGAAACCATGAGGTTGCGGGTTCAATCCCTGGCCTTGCTCAGTGGGTTAAGGATCCGGCGTTGCTGTGAGCTGTGGTGTAGGTTGCAGACACTGCTCGGATCCCGCGTTGCTGTGGCTGTGGCGAAGGCCAGCAGCTACAGCTCTTGTTAGACCCCTAGCCTGGGAACCTCCATATGCTGCGGGTGCAGGCCTAGATAAGGCAAAAAGACCAAAAAAAAACTACAATTATGTAAGCTTTTAACTTGGGTTTCTTGTCCTTCTCTGGGGGTCTGAGGATAAAACTCTATTTCCGTATAATTTGTTTCCTTGGTAATCCTGTATATTTTGTGTTAATACACATAGAAACATTACTTTGAGACTGGGGTCCATAGACTTTACCAGAATGTCAAAGGGATCCATCCATGATACCAAAAAAGAGATAAGAACTTAGAACATTCTCTGGCACACATTTCTAAGATATATGGCATATTAAGTGGGACTTTTCCATGTCTTTTGGCAGAAGTTCCAAAGCTGAGAAATACAGATGCCAAGTGCCCTGAGCATTCTTTTGAAAAGGGTGCTGAATCATCCACACAGGGCGGGCTAGGAGAATGTGAATCTTATGTAGCAATCCTTAATCCTCACGTGTCTCCAGGGAATGATGTGGCAGAACTGATCAAAGAAGATTGAAGAATGGAAATGCCTAGGAGACAA
This sequence comes from Catagonus wagneri, assembly GCA_004024745.2. Classification (NCBI taxonomy): domain Eukaryota; kingdom Metazoa; phylum Chordata; class Mammalia; order Artiodactyla; family Tayassuidae; genus Catagonus; species Catagonus wagneri. The sequence goes on from PVHT020000065.1 coordinate 7,281,403, forward strand.
TTATCTGGAGTGCTGTGCATTTTTCCTTCTCCTTCCACAAGAGAGGAGAGAGAATAGTGCTTGCTCATTCCATCCTTCCCTCACCTTCAGCCAAGTAAAAGAGCTTTAAGAAACTCAGACAGCTTGGTCTCTGTGCCGTATAGTTTACATCACCTGGAAAAATCTTAAGAGAGCTTTGACGACACGGCAGAAAGAGAAGACTGCATCGTAAATGGCCTGTGCTTGCAATTTCAAATGGAAAGTTTTCCCGTGAACCGTGCGAATGCCACAATATACCATAGAATGGAGCAGGCTTGAATTATCTCAAAAGGTTATGTCTTGAAATCAGGAGCTAAATGGATCATCTAATGGTTAGCTGTAGATTTTTTTTCAAAGTATTAGGAAATGAAACAATGAAAAGTCTTCAGGAGTCGGGGGCAGTCACTGAGGAACCCACAAAAAGGACCTATAAGAAAAAAGCCGGCTTTTAGAAGTAGGCCACATGCAGAAAGCACTAAAGTCAAGTTTAACTACACAAATTGAGTATATCCATTATTTTATTTCAGATATTTAGGATTATTGCTCACTCCAAGACAATACCTGACCAACGTACTTCATTAATTATTGGTGGAAACAGCACTTATCAATTGACAACATTAAGCCTGATGGAAGTCTAACACTTTGACAATTAAAACCAATTCCATTACCTAAGCCAATGAATTCTTTTAGGTAAATCATATATCCAATTACCTTTTCCATTAACTGCTAAAACCTGGCAGAATCCCCAGAAATTAACTCAGGGCCTCCTTTTAAATCTACACAATGCCATAAGGCATATACTGGTCCTTGTATTTTTGTTCCTTTTTTTTTTTTTTTTTTTTAAATGGCTGCACATGTGGCATATGGAAGTTCCTAGGCCAGGGATGGAACCCAAGTCGCAGTTGCCATCTATGCTGTGCCTGCAACAATGCAGGATCCTTTAGACCACTGTACAGGGCTGGAGGTGGAACCCACGTGTCTGCAGCAACCTGAGCTTCTGCAGTCAGTTTCTTTCTTTCTCTCTCTCCTTTTTTTTTTTTGTCTTTTTAGGGTCATAGCATTTGGAAGTTCCCAGGCTGGGGGCCAAATCAGGGCTTCAGCTGCTAGCCTACACCACAGCCACAGCAAAACCAGATCCCAGCTTTGTCTGCAATCTACACCAGCAACGCGGGGCTCTTAATCCACTGATGGAGGCCAGGGATCTAACCCTTTATCCTCATGGATACTAATCGGGTTCCTTACCATTGAGCCATGATGGGAACTCCCTTCAGTGAGTTTCTTAACATATTGTACCACATCAGGAATTCTACTTGCTCGTTTCTTTGTTTTTATCACCTACCCAAAAGTGACAAGACTCCTCCACAAGTCAGAACTAAGCCAACCAAGGCATCTAGAACTCAGAATATTGCTGTAGATGCTAATTTAGAATATCTATTCCAGGCAATCTGACATTGTGGATTTAGAGTTCCCATGGAGGCTCAGCAGTAATGAACGCTACTAGTAGCCATGAGGACTCAGGTTCAATCCCTGGCCTCACTCAGTGGGTTAAGGATCTAGCATTGCCATGAGCTGAGGTGTAGCATCTTGGGATCTGGCATTGTTGTGGCTGTGGCATAGACTGGCAGCTGCAGCTCTAATTGGACTCCTAGCCTGGGAAATTCCATATGCTGCAGGTGCAGCCCTAAAATAAAAAAATTGCAGATGTTAAACAAAATGTTAAACATAGAGTTACCACATGACCGAGCAATTCTATGCCTAAAAAACATCCAAGAAAAGTGAGAACATACATCCATGTGAAAACTTGTACATGAAGGTTCATAGTGGGTTATTCATAATAGCTCAAAAATAAAAAAAAGCCAAATATCTATCAACTGATGAATGGATAAATAAAATGAGTTATATCCATATAATAAAATATTATTTGGCCACAAAAAGCAATGAAGTACTGACACATGCTGTAACATGGGTAAACCTTGAAAACACACTAAGAGCCTAGTCATGACACATTACCTTATTGTATGAATTTGTTTACATAAAACATCCAGAACAGGCAAATCTATATAGAAAGTAGAGGAGTGGTTGCCCAGGGCAGAAAGGTTTGAGGGGAAATGAAGAGGACTCGTAAAGATTATGGGACTTCTTTTGGGGGTGGTGAAATGTTCTAAACATCAACTGTGGTGCCAGCTGTGCCAATCTGTGAATATACTAAAAACTGTTCAATTGTATACTTTAAATGTGTGAATTGAACTGTATGTGAATTGTATCTCAATAAAGCTGCTACTCCAAAAAATTATTATTGCCATTTATTAGGCAAAATGCCAAGCTGCTCCAATAAGAGGCATGAGTTCTACTGGGAGGTATTTACATCAAAATGTAAAATAAATACTAAACAACGTGGATATTTTTCTAGTAAAAATATCTAGTAAGTCAGTTTATTCTAAAGTTACTTTAATCTAGGAGTTCCCACCGTGGCGCAGCAGAAATGAATCCAACTAGGAACCATGAGGTTTCGGGTTCCTTGGCCTTGCTCAGTGGGTTAAGGATCTGGCATTGCCATGAGCTCTTGTGTAGGTTGTAGACACAGCTTGGATCTGGTGTTGCTGTGGCTATGGTGTAGGTCGGCAGCTGTAGCTCCGATTGGACCCTTAGCCTGGGAACCTCCGTATGGCACAGGTGAGGCCCTAAAAAGCAAAAAAAAAAAAAAAAATATATATATATATATATATATATATATTATATATGTATACACACACACACACACATTTGTGGCTCCTCCTGGGACACTTGAGTGGACAAAGTTAGGGAACATATAATTATATATTATATGTTATAGCAAATAAAGAATATATAATATTATAATTATATATAATAAATAAATAATGTATAATTATTATATATTCCCCAGCTTTAATCTAAAGAGAAATAAAATTAAAATTAAGCCTCAAGGAACCAAGAATTCCTATTTTGTACATTTAGAACTCATAACATTTCAAAGGTCTAGAAAACATTTGTGGTATTTCTAAAATTGATAAAATAAAAAGAACTATCTGCTGCCTATATATTTAAATAACAAATATCTTGAAAAGTATAAAAAAATTACTGTTTCCCCAAGTCAGAAAATATATCATAGGCGTTTCCATTGTGGCTCAGCGGGTTGGGAACTTGATGCTGTCCCTCTGAGGATGTGGGTTTGATCCCTGACCTTGCTCAGTCACTTAAGGATCAGGCATTGCCACAAGCTATGGCATAGGTGGGGATACGTCTTGTATCCCATGTTACCATGGCTGTGACATAGGCCTGCAGCTGCAGATATGATTCAGCCCCTAGCTTGGTAACTTCCATATGCTGCAGGTATAGCCATATATATATAATATTTCTTTCATATTTTCACATTTATTCATCTTTTTCAACAGCAAATTAATGGATATTTCCCACATTGCATCCTATACTATGGTTTATTGTGGTCATACCTGCAGCATGTGGAAGTTCTTAAGCCAGGGACTGAGTCAAAGCCACAGCTACGAACTATGCCACAGTTGTGGTAATGCCAGATCCTTACCCCTCTGCACCAGGCAAGGAATCCAGCCCTAGTCCTTCCAGCAGCCCCAGCCATTGCAGATCTGTAAACCATTGGACCACAGTAGAAAGTCCTTGTACTGTGTTCAATGCTGGAAATAGTAGGATGAATAAGAAAAATCCTTGTTCCTAGTTCAGTTCAGGATTGAAAATTGAAAAAAAATATTGCAATGTATAATAATGACATTACACTGTATAATTTAAAACAGCAATATAATATCACCAGAGAGTATGCCATAGAATATGAGGAAGGGCCCACATGGCTTGGAAAAGCTGAAGAAATCATCTCAGGAGGTGATTCTTTCTTTTTTCTTTTTTTGTCTTTTGTCCTTTTAGGGACTCACCCATGGCATATGGAAGTTCCCAGGCTAGGGGGATAATGGGAGCTGTAGCTGCCAGCCTATGCCAGAGTCACAGCAATGCGGGATCTGAGCCGCGTCTGCAACCTACACCACAGCTCATGGCAACGCCAGATCCTTAACCCACTGAGCAAGGCCAGGGATCAAACCCACAACCTCATGGTTCCTAGCCAGATTCGTTAACCACTGAGCCCTGCTAGGAACTCCCCTGCCTTCCTTCCTTCCTTCCTTCCTCTCTCTCTCTCTCTCCCTCCCCCTTCCTTCCTTCTTTCTTTCCTTTTTAGGACTGCTCCTGAGGCAACTGGAAGTTCCCAGGCGAGGGGTGGAATGGGAGCTGCAGCTACCAGCCTACACCACAGCCAAAGCAACAGCAGATCCCAGCCACATCTGGAACCTACCACCACAGCTTGTGGCAATACCAGATCCTTAACCCACTGAGCAAGGCCAGGGATCAAACCTGAATTCTCATGGATACTGTTCAAGTTCTTAACCCACTGAGCCACAAAAGGAACTCCTCTCCATGGATCTTTAGAGGGAAAAGTTTACTTAGCAGACAAGATCACTCATAACCTAGGCTGTGTCTAGTCTATTCTATTACTCTCCTCCTTCAATCTTTTCTCTAGTGAGACCCACCCCTTTCAGGTTCCCAAATTAGCGCATGGCCTCTTACTGATGTGCCTTTGCCTATGCTGTTCTCTCTGCTTAAAAAAATCTTTTCTGGAGTTCCCTTCGTGGCTGAGTGGTTAATGAATCCGACTAAGAACCATGAGGTTGCGGGTTCGATCCCTGACATTGCTCAGTGGGTTAAGGATCCCGCTTTGCTGTGAGCTGTGGTGAAGGTTGCAGACACGGCTCGGATCCCCCGTTGCTGTGGCTCTGGCGAAGGCCGGCAGCTACAGCTCCTGTTAGACCCCTGGCCTGGGAATCGCCATATGCCGCGGCTGCGGCTCTACATAAAAGGCAAAAAGACAAAAAAAAAAATCTTTTCTCCCTGGAGTTTCTGCTGTGGTACAGTGGGTTAAGAATTTGATTGCAGCTGCTCAGGTCACTGCAGAGGTACAGGTTTGATCCCGGGCCCAGCGCAGCGGTTTAAAGGACCCAGCGTTGCTGTAGCTGCAGCACAGTTCACAGTTGTGGCTCAGACTCAATCCCTGGCCTGGGAACTTCCATATGCCATGGTTGTGGCCATTAAAAAAAAAATTCTTCTTCCTCTGGTCCATCAAAAATCTTCTAATTCAGACTTTAAGCCAATATCAATTTGTTGTTGTGTTTAAATGATATTGAGTTAACTGGAACCTCTGTTTTCTCTCTTGGAAACTTCCATTACATTCTATCCACATAATTGTCATTGGAGCTGCTCTGTTCTTTTATGCCACTGATCTTCTGGTTGAATGCTCCTAGGCATGCATGTAACCCAGGTAAGATAATAAACCCATTATGTAGGATTTTTTAAACTAGGAACTCTGCTCTTAAAGACAACTGTAAGATGGCAAATTCAAGAAATGTGTGATAGGTGTTCCTGTTGTGGCTTATGGTTAAGGACCTGGTGTAGTGTTTCTGCAAGGATGAACGTTTGATCCCTGACCTCACTCAGTGAGTTGGGAATCCAACATTGCTGCAAGCTACAGTATAGGTGACACATGTGGCTGGTATCCAGTTTTGCCCTGGCTGTGGAGTTGGCCAGCAGCTGCAGCTCTGATTTGAACCCTAGCCTGGGAACTTCCATATGCCACAGGTGTGGCCCTGAAAAAACAAAACAAGACAAAATAAATAAATAAATAAATAAATAAATAAATAATAAATTAATAAATTTGCTTGAACTATGCGATAGCAGAACATGCCTTGATATATTTTCAACGCAGGAATTTCTGGAGCAATAACTTTTGCCTTTTGTCTATTTAGTTATCTCATTGATTCAAGGAAATACATATACATACATACATACACATACTTATATATGAGCTCTTTATTAGCTACATATATTTTTTCTTTTTTTAAACTGAATTAATTTTATTACATTTATAGTTGTACAATGATCATCACAACCCAATTTTACATTATTTCTAACCCAAACCCCAGCCCATTCCTCCCAGCTATATATATTTCAAATATCTTTTATTTGCTGGATTGTCTTCTCATTTCTTTTTTCTTTCTTTCATTTTTGGCTGCACCCTCAGCATACAGAAGTTTTCTGAGCCAGGGATCGAATCCGAGCTGCATCTAGGACCTATGCCACAGCTGCCCAACAGTGGATCCTTAACCTACTGTGCCAGTCGCCAAAGCCCACCACAGAGACAAACTGGATCATTAAATGCTGAGCCACAGCAGGAACTCAGACTTCTCATTTCTTAATGGTGTCTTTTAATGTAGAGATGAGTTTCCATAGGTGACACAACTTTTGGCAGCAATATTACTTAATAATGCAAACAGTTTTGAACCTTTTTCAAAATGTTCTCTTCATTGCACAATTTTCTTTCAAAAAGCAGTTCTCACCCATTTTTGAACCACCACTTTTACTTTGAGGACATAGGTTAAATATAAACATTAAACAATTTTTTTTTTTTTTTTGGTATTTAGTATATTGCTGACAGCCACTTGTTACCACAGCAGAGGTCACAAAATTTAAAACACTTGTTTCTTCTTTTTTTCCAATAAGCCTATAAAACTCTGGAGTTCCCCTTGTGGCACAGTGGAAATGAATCTGACTAGTATCCATGACTATGCGGGTTCAATCCCTGGCATCGCCCAGTGTGTTGGGATCTAGCACTGCCCTGAGCTGTGATGTAGGTCGCAGATGAGGCTAGGGTCCCAAGTTGCTGTGGCTGTGGTGTAGGCTGGCAGCTACAGCTCCGACTGGGACCCTAGCCTGGGAATTTCCATATGCCACAGGTGCGGCCCTTAAAAATAAACAAACAACCCTAAAACCTATAGGACTCCTTTAAGACAGAGTACTTCGTTTCAAAACATCAGGAAACAAATGATTTTCACGCCCCTTCTCATCTTTTTTGTTTTGTTTTTTGACTCCATATACCCGTGGCATATGGAAGTTCCCAGGCTGCAGCTGCCGGCCTAAACGACAGCCACGCAACATCAGATCCCAGAGGCATCTGCTGAGTACACCGCAGCTCACCGCAATGCCTGATCCTTAACCCACTCGGTTCAAACCCGATTCCTCACGCATACTGCTCAGTTTCGTTACCGCCGAGGTGCAGCAGGAACTCCATCATTCCCTTATTTCTTAAAGGAGGAGTACAAATATTTTAAAACATTTAGATATTTGATTTAAACATGATCCATGAATTAGAAGGCAGATCTCTTCCAATGCTCTAGTCACTAAGCAGGCACTAAGGTTTCAATAAATATTTGATTTGATCTTGATTTTGGCCTAAGGAAAAATGAAAGAGATGACTTCCTACTTTCTAGATGTAGAAACAGAAACCCGACGACTTTCAGAGAGTCTGGGTCCGAAGAATTTGGGAGAAGGAAGAGGAGAGGAAGGAAAAGGTATTGAATTAAGTAGTCTAACATTTCTTTGTCCAAGGTCGGAAACCTGAGGTCATTCAGAGGGCAGCTTTAATGCAAGTTCTGTAATGCTAATGGTCGCAGTGTGACTATAGAAGAGGTGGAGAACACATGTAAAAAAAGTGCCCCAAATCTACAACTACTCTACTATAGGAACTATTCCTGTGTTCCTAGCTACTTTGTAAGTCCCATTGGTGAGAGCAGCCTGGGTCTCCGCACCTGGACTCGGCGCCGTGGCCACGCCCCGGAGGCGGGGCGGGCTCTCCTAGCAGCCCCGCCCCTCCCCGCTCTCCCGCGGCGCCCGAGAAGCCTGCGGAGGCCGTGGAGACACCGGAAGCAGCTGCGGCTGCTGCGGGAAGTAGCGGGGTGCGGGAGGCGGGGACCCAGCGGGCTGAGCTGGAGAACCGTTTTCGGCCGCTCTATACGCGACACCGCCCCTCTCCCAGGCCAGGGGAGGAAAAGAAGAGTTGGTGGGGGAGCGGCCGCAGGCCATCGTTGGCCGCGCTGGCGGGTCTCTTGGGGAAGGCCGTGGAGGTGAGCGCGACGCTGATGGGAGGGGCGCGGGGCCGAAGGGCGCATCGTCTGCAGCCGGGGGCCGGCCTGTGTTCTCACTCCCGCGCGCAGACGCTGTGGCTGCTGTAGCGGCGTCTTTTTCTTGGTCTGGGGCGGAGGTGGGGGTGGTGGGTGCGTGGGCGGGTGGAAGGCCTAGGCCCTTCCAGTGCTCTGCGCTGCAGGGATGATTGGTGGCCGCACCGAGAGGGGTCGGCGGAGGACGCGAGTCAGCCGTAGATTCGAGGCGGGGTCCGCAGGGGGTGAAGCCGAGGCAGTAGGGGTGACGCGAGTCCCTCAGAGAGGCTCCGCTCCTTTCCTCGGTCTCCCCATTACGTCTTGCCAGCCTCTCACGGCGAGCGCAGAAGACTGAAAGCCCCGCAGCGCGCTGGTTACTGGGTTCTGGTTTCGCTTTGCGGGCCATTTGGGGTGATCGGACCCGTTCATGCAGCCCCAGGGGCCCCGTTATTCGTTGTTGTCAGCGGGAAGACCTAGGTTCGTCGTCCCTGGAATTTTTCTTCGACGAATATTTGATCCTGACTTTTCAGAGGCTACCCCTTACTGTCTGTCCATCTGCAGCTTTTGTTTGAGTCAATTTCCATGGTGTGTGTTTTCCCAGATCTTTACTCTTACATATTTGCCTACTACAAAACGCTCTTTATTAGAATATTTACAGGTTGCAGGTGGAACTGTTGGATATTTTAGGTGTTTCGTTGCACTCACGTATTTTTAGGGTTTACTTTCCCATATAATTGCTAATAGGCCGGAAAAATTGGGCCAGAGGGGAAAAGACTGGCAGGAGCATAGGCTCTAAACCGACGCTGAATTTTTACCACAAGCATCTCGACTTCTTGCTTAATAGAAGAATTGTATGTAGAATTATAGAATTTTTTAGTTTAATCAGATTATTTTTCTTTTAAGGAAAACCTGTTTCAAAAACTGGTGAGGCTGTTTAGTTACGTTTCTGGCTGAGGCAATTATATCATCTGGAAAGCTCTGACCAATGCAGGTAATAGATTACTTGATTTGAACCTAATGTAAATATTTTTAGTGAATTCATGCTAATAATATAGACATGGGGAAAAAATAGGAATCTTATTGAAAGACAGTGCGGATTTTAACAAAAAGTGGTAGTAGTAGTTACACTATGCCAGGCTTCATGTTGTTTAATTTACTTTGGCAGGGTTGAAAGAAAAAGGACAGTGCAAAAAATATTCTGGGAGTAAAATATTTGACCTCTTGCTGTATGCAAGAGGAATAGTTTACTTAAGATTACTTCTTATTTTTAATCTGGTTTATTGCTCCTTTTCAATTTTTTGTCTTTTCTGGGCTGTTTATAGCCTACTAGTAAGCAAATAACTGCAGTTTTAATAGCATTGGATTGTAGTAAATAATTATTTTAATCTTTGTTTAAAATTCAGAGTTAAGGGGATGTCTTACATTTGTGTATTGCTGTTAGAATTTTAATGACCTTTCACATGTACCGTCTTATTTGATCCTTATGCCAATCCTCTGAGTTAGGAATAAAGTCTTTTCTCATGACAGAAGCATTTCCAGGTTGTGTAAGGATCAGAATTTCCTTAAGGCTTGAAGTAATCTTGCTGAACAATCTTTGATATAAATTGGAATTGATATTGGAGCACTGTGAACTGTAACATGTGGCAGAATGTGGACTTTGCAAGGAAAATGAAGTACATAAATGGTGAAAGATTTTTGGTGAGAAACATGAAATGTAGTCATTTCTAAAAATAAAGGAATAAGTAACAGCTTTCTGTTACTTGTTACTTAAACAGCAATAGTTTATTGCCTTCCTGGAAAGATCCAAATTATATTTGAGACAGGGTCAGTAGAACATTTTGACTAATAGTAAAGTATGATTTATGTGTTAGTAATGAGATGAAAAAGACAAATTATGAAAGACTTCATTGAAGATATTTGGTCAGAAAAGGTATGTAAGGAGTTCATGTTGTGGCTCAGCAGTAATGAACCTGACTAGTATCAATGAGGACTCGGGTTCAATCCCTGGCCTCACTCAGTGGGTTAAGTATCTGGCATTGCTGTAGTATAGACTGGCAGCTACAGTTCTGATTTGACCCCTAGCCTGGAAACTTCCATATGTCTTGCATATAACCCTGAAAAGACAAAAAAAAAAAAAAAAAGGAAGGAAAGAAAAAAGAAAAGGTATGTATGTGATCCATGTGAATGCAAAATGAGCTGTAATTGGGTAGAAGATTGAGATGGAGAGAACATTTGGGCAACTTTAGGTTAAGCAAGATCTCAGTAGCATCACTTTTGTGGCCGTTGTAGATTCTCTGAAGTGCTGTCTTTTTTTTTTTCGGCTGGCCCACGACATATGAAGTTCCTGGGCAATGAGGGATTGAACTGTAGCACAGCAGTGACCTAAGCCACTGCAGTAACAACGGCAGATTCCTAAAGTGCTGTGAAGTGCTGTGTTGAAAGCAGACCTTGAGATAACATGGGTGCGCCTGAAATGCCAGGAAGCACAAGTGAGGGAGTGGGTAAAGAGTCAGGAAAGAGAAAAAAGCCAGTTGATGGGCAACTGGGGGCATAAACCTATAGAAATTTTTGTAGAGCTGCCTCAGAATTGTCCAACCAAATGAAGGGGAGCTGGGGAATTTTTCCACCTACTTCCAAGTCCTCACTGATTCAGATTGTCCTTGAAATGCCTTAAGCACTTTCCTTTGCCTAAACTCAGGTTGGGCAAACACCTGATAGGCTGGAGCACTTAGAAGCAGAGAAGAGGTGGAGGTGAGAAGCTGTCAGGATACTATCTGTACCAGCTGCAAGGTGAGCTGAGGGATAGGGAGCCAGGTGTCAACTGTACCTGTTAATAGGCATTTTCTTTAAATAACCCAGGTGTGAAATAAAAGCCTCAGTTTAGGTGGAGACCTAGAAGGAATGTGAGTGGAGGAGAAGTGATGGAGAAAAGAAGCAAGCAATAGGATTTGGTAACTGCTAAGATGTAGAAAGTGAGGAGGGACTAATGCACTGAGGGGGAGTTCTCATAGTGGCTCAGTGAGTTAAGAACCTGCCCTAGTGTCTGTGATAATGTGGGTTCAATCTGGCCTCACTCAGTAGGTTGAGGAGCCAGCATTGCCACAGATGCAGGTCGGATCTGTTGTTGCCATGGCTGTGGTATAGGCCGGCAGCTGCAGCTCCAATTCAGCCCCTAGCCTGGGAACTTCCATATGCTGCAGTTGCGGCTATAAAAAGAAAAAGAAATGACACTGAGGTTTGAGAGTTAGATAATTACTTGTGGTTGAGGAGGGTAGACAGGTCAAATTGGTTATTTTAGGGGAATAAAGGAATTACAAGGTTTTGAAAAGTGTTGAAGTAGAGTGTGGATGACCAGTCATTCAAAAGGGTGAAGTTTGGACTGTGCTGCCAGCCCCACTAGGTACATAGTGTCTGGCCCATACTTGATTGTGTTTTTGTTAAGTTAGTCTCTAAATTCCTCTGTTCTAAGCAATGTCCTGCAGAAAGGCAATGTGGTGAAAATAGGGGACTGAATGTGACATCAAATAAGACCATTTCCTACAGTTTTTGACTATAAAATTCTGAAGGAGGAATTTCAAATTTTTAAGTAGAGGCATTATTTAGATGAATAAATTTTGATTCTTTTTTATTATCAACAATATTCTGGTAAAGGGAAAAAAATGGACAAAATTTGTTAGAGTAGTTTTCGTTTGATTATGGTGGTTGCATTTGTTTTTCCATGATCCCACATGTTCTGCTTAAGTAGTTTTAATGACTGCTTGATAATGTTGATGTTCTGTTAATTTAATTACCCCCATCTTGCTCAGAAGTGACTTGGGGTGAAAATTACCATCAGCTGGTTTGCACTTTATTCAAATCTATTATATTCATTCATTCTTGTTCTCTTTTCTCTTCCTTTCCTCCTCTCTCCCCTTCCCTTCCCCTTCCCCCTAGTATTTGTCACAATTATTTCAATTAGATAAAGCTGCAGTTGACTGTACTTTACCATTACTGGACAGATTTTTTTTTTTTTTGGCTGAGCCCACAGCATATAGAGGTTCGCAGGCGAGGGACTGAACCCACGCCACTGCAATAGCCATGACCAGAGCAGTGACAACGCCAGATCCTTAACTCAATGAGCTGGGACAGATTTTTTTTTCCCCTTAATAAGAAATGCTGATCAGTGTTTACAGATCTCATTTAAGGGATTTTATTTAGCACGAGGTTGCCAGATTGAGCTATGTTTTCGGATGATTTATTGTGGCAATGTTAAAGAGTAGATTCTAGGATAGGTCACAGGTAGAGAAATCAGTTAGGAACTTATGTAGTTCTCTTAATAGACCTAATAAGGCTCTCATTAATCAGATTGTTAAGGGTCAAACGGACAGATGTTTTTAGGAAGAGGGAAATTAGAATATTTGTACTAAATTTATTTTTCTGTGTTATGGTAAGAATGATAAGGGGAAGAGTTATAGGACTGTGAAATATGTGTGAAGTTTTGAAGGACTTTGTCTTTGCCAGAATATTTGTTTAAAGGACAAGAAACATAGTTCTTTTTTTTCTTTTTTTTTGCCTTTTCTAGGGCCGCACTCGAGGCATATGGAGGTTCCCAGGCTAGGGGTCCAATCGGAGCTGTAGCCGCTGGCCTTCGCCACAGCCACAGCAACGTGGAATCTGAGCCGTGTCTGCAACCTACACCACAGCTCACAGCAACGCACAATCCTTAATCCACTGAGCAAGGCCAGGGATTGAACCCACAACCTACGGTCCCTAGTCGGATTTGTTAACCACTGAGCCACGACAGGAACTCCCAACATAGTTCTTTATAGTAGTCACCAGCAGATTTTATAGTTTAAAGGTCTCCATGAGCACTTGGTATGGGTTGATTTAGAAAAAAATAAACTTTTCTGCTTTTTATTATACTCTTTTCACTCATACTTAATTTGTCAATATTTCTGGCTTGCCTATGTTGGGTAGCAATTTTCTTCTGTGGTAATTATGATGTAATTAGCTATAAGCTTATTATAATGTGTTTTTGCAATTAAAATAATTTTGAGGAGTTCCCTTGTGGTGCAGTAGGTTAAGGATCCAGCATTGTCATTGCAGCCGTTCAGGCTGCTGTTATGGCACACGTTCAGTCCCTGCCCAGGATCTTCCACATGTCACAAGTGCAGCCAAAAAAAAATTTTTTGGAAACCTGATATTTAAAATAGTACAGTTGGGAGTTCCCATTGTGGCTCAGCAGTAACGAATCTGTCTAGTATCCATGAAGACATGGGTTTGATCCCTGGCCTCAGTCAGTGGGTTAAAGTTCTGGCGTTGACATGAGCTGTGGTATAGGTCACAGACATGGTTCGGATCCAGCATTTCTGTGGCTGTGGTATAGGCTAGCAGCTGTAGCTCCAATTTGACCCCTAGCCTGGGAACTTCCATATGTCACAGTGTGGCCCTAAGAAGCACAAAAAAAAAAAAAAAAAAAAATAGAGTTGGACTAGTCAGATTAGTTGTAGTAATGAAACAGTGGTGCAGTGGTGTAGCTTGAAATTACTGACAGACAAATCAATTTTTCTATAGTCATAGAATCTTAGACTTGGGAGCAGAGTGCTTTGAAACACCTGACAATTGGTCTTGTGGCCTCTGTTTGTGACAATAATGGGGAACATCCCACTTCTCAAAGTTCCATCTTCCATTTTTATATAGATCTAATTGTTGAAAATCTTCACCATTGATTGGATTTGAACCTAGGTAGCCTTGCTCCCAAAACTTTATGCTTAGCCAACCATACTTTTGTCTTTATCGTAAGGTAGTTTTCAGAATTTTTAAAAATGTCTATGGAAGGAATTCTTTTTCTGTAGGTTTTAGTATTCTTCAGAAGTAAAATATTTGAGATATAATCTACTTTTAATCTGTGAGTACAGTGACTAGATACTCTTTAAGCTGAAATATGTTGTTCTATGGTAAATTGAATGAGTTGCACTGTTGCTTCATGCATCTTCTAGCATCTAGAATATAAATACCTGAGTAGGTACTGAGACCCTTTTTTTGTCCTTTAAGCAGAAGACTCTTTGAATGTCAACATAGGATCTTAGATCTATCTTTGTTAATTTTAGCTCATCTTTCTAAATAAGCTTTCTTTCTTTGAAAAATTATTTTTAGGGAGTTCCTGTTGTGTCTCAGAGGATAAGAATTTGACTAATATCCATGCAGATGAGGAGTCGATCCCTGGCCTTGCTCGGTGGTTTAAGGATCCAGCATTGCTGTGGGCTGTGGTGTAGGGTGCAGACATGGCTCGAATTTGGCATTGCTGTGGCTGTGGCTGTGGCGCAGGCCTGAAGCTGCAGCTCCAGTTTCACCTCTAGCCTGGGAACTTCCATATGCCACAGGTGTGGCCCTAAAAAAGACAAAAAAACCCCTAAAACTTATTTTTATAATTTTATGGAGTTCTCTTGTGGTGCTGTGGTTTAAGGATATGGTGTTGTCAGTGAGGCAGCTTAGGTTTGCTGTTATGGCACAGGTTCAGTCCCTGGCCCAGGAACTTTTATGTGCCATGGGTGTGGCCAAAAACCCCACAAAATTTATTTTTATAATTTTATAATTAGAATTCATTAGATTTCATTAGCCTGCCTTCTGTGTCTTTATCTAGATTTTTACTAAAAATATTGAACAGTTCTGCCACCTGCTAGTATAGGCCTTCTTCTGGATTCATATTAATCTTCTGTATAGCTAATAAATTAGCCACCAGCTCTCCTGACATAAATATTTTTCCAGTCACATGACTCTGATTCTTTAAAACTAGCTTTACTTTTTGAAATACACTAGATAGTGGAATACAGACAGTTTTACAATATTTAAAGGTTCTCCTTAGTTACCAGTTGTGTCTTGATACATAATATATTAATAGCGGGTCTCTATGCTTTTCCAGTATTAAAATTTGAATATATGCTATTGTTATTGGGATGCCAAGGTCAGAATTTGGGACCCGAAACTTGGAGATTGTCCTGCTAAGATAGCCTCCCATCCCCTTAAAAGTAATATCTTCAGAAGCAGTTCTGAATCTATAGAAGGGTAATTGAGCGCTGCCCCCCCCCCCCAAGTTGAACATCATACAGCATGAATGCAGTGATTTCAATCTGGAAGGTTTTTTTAGTTGTTATCATCATCATTATGGCTGAGGAAATTTTAAGTGGTCCAGACAGGCGTTTCTGTTGTGGCACAGTGGAAATAAATCCGAGTAGTATCCATGAGGATGCAGTTTCGATCCTTGGCATTGCTGTGAGCTGCAGTATAGGTCGCAGATGTACCTCGGATGTGGCGTTGCTGTGGCTGTGGTGTAAGCCAGCAGCTGTAGCTACAATTTGACCCCTAGCCTGGCAACTTCCATATGCTGCGGTGTGGCCCTAAAAACCAAAAAAAAAAAATAAGCAACCAAAAAAACCCCCCCAAAAAACCCAAAAAAGATAGTCCAGACAGGGTAGTTGGAGAGAAAAGTTGCCTGATAAAAGATGGCAAAGATAAAGACAGATTGATGTCAAATTATAGAAAGCCTTAATTTCCATGCAAAGTTTGAAAATTTTTGAGCTCCCTAGTAATTTCCAACCTGTGAGCCACAAGCTTCTAGAGGAGTTTCAGAGTTTTGTGGGTTCTACATTTGAACAAGTAGTGTTTTCGTATACGACTATTATTATTTTTACTGCTTTTATGTTGCCTGTCTTTTCTAACGTTTAGTATCTATCTCCCCTGAAAGAGTTTCAGACCAGAATGAAAGCATGCATGCCTTCTTTCTTTTGGTGTACACTTTTGAGAGGAAATTGAAGTTGTCAAGGACCCCTGTTGTCTTACCCTCCTATATCTGAATATCCTACTGTCAATAAGTCTTTATCAAAAGAAGGAATAAAAGAATGATTTTTGTTACCATAGTGAATTAACTGAGTAAAGCTAGGAAACTAGAAAGAACATTAAGGGTCTTCTATTTCGATAGTGTTGTATTTAATTATAGGGAATACTGAATAGCCTTGATACAAATTGTTAGCTTTTGTTTGCATGCAGTAATTCTCATTAAGTTGTTTAAATACCAGAAAATTAATAGTAGAACAGAAAACTTAGTTGTTTCTTAGTCCACCTTTCTTCTCTTTGAGGCAGTATTCATGTACATAACCTTCAAGGCTTTTACAAAAATGATGTTTAACATCCAGATACAACACGCTTTTATGCATGTTCTTAATTTTTACATATTGGTACATAGAGAATGTATCATTCTGTGTTAGTAAATAAAACTAAGAGAATTTAGCACCCATATTTAGGGATTAAGAAAATAAAAGCAAATAGGACCTGGGGATTAAAGCTAAAACAGTAATTAATGGAGTTGGAAACAAAAATAGTGGAATCCCAAAGCTGGTTCTTTGAAGGACCAATGAATTAGATAAACCTCCTATAGAAGCAAAAAAAATAAAAAAAGAATAAAAATATGCACTATTAGGAATGAGGAAAAATCATAGATACCCAAATACAAGAAAACTTAATGGAATCTCATGCAAACCTTCTGGAGAATATTACATGTTATGCCATAATGCCAAAGTTGAAAATCAGGATAGATGGATCATTAATAAGTATAAATTTAAATATAAGTAATATATAAATAGAAATTAGTAAAATCGACCCAAGGAGTTAAAAAAAAAGCTTGATCAATTTCTGCTGAAAGCTATTGAAGATAGTGTAATTTTGACCCAATAGAGTATAAGATCAATATCAAATCTGTTAATATAATAATATCAACAATGAAACAAGGAATATAGTAAACCATCAGTACCTGCTAAAGCAATTGATAGAAGTCATTAAAGACATTTTCTTTTTTTTTAGGACCATAGGTGCAGAATATGCAAGTTCCCAGGCTAGGGGTTGAATGAGAGCTACAGGTTCCTGCTTACACCACAGCCACAGCAACGCCAGATCCGAGCCATATCTGTGACCTGTACCACAGCTCACAGCAATGCTGAATCATCAACCCACTGAGTGAGGCCAGGGATCGAACCTGCATCCTCATGGATACTAGTTGGGTTCGTTTCCACAGAGCCACAGAGGGAACTTCTAAAGACATTTTCTAATTAATATATATCGTAAGTCAATTATACAGTAATTTTTATTTTATTTTATATTCATTCATTCATTCATTCATCTTTTTAGGGCCACACCCACGACTTATGAAAGTTTCCAGGCTAGGGGTCCAGTTGGAGCTGGAGCTGTAGCAGCCAGCATTAGCCACAGTCACAGCAATGCTGGATCCTTAAGCCACTGAGCGAAGTCAGGGATTGAACCTGTGTCCTCATGGTTACTAGTCAGATTCGTTTCCACTGACCCACGACAGGAACTTCTCTAATTTTTAAAAAGGCAATTTCTAATTTTAAAAACAGAAGTAAATTAAGAATAGAAGGAAATTCTACAAATATCCCAAATGGCAAAACCATTAACTTAAGGATCCTGTCTTGGATGCTCACAGTCACCTTTATATTCCTGATTGTCTTAGAGTTCCCACTGTGGCACAGCAGGTTGATATCTGTCATCTCTATGGTGGCGTGGGTTTGATCCCCAGCCCAGCACAGTGGGTTAAGGATCTGGCATTGCTGTAGCTGTGGTATACATTACAGCTGTGGCTCAGTTTTCTTTTCTGGCCTGGAAAATCTGTGTGCCACAGGGCAGCCAAAAAAAGAAAAAAAAAATTAAAACAGTAAAATTAAGTAACTAGTATTAACATTGGAACATAAGAGGTAAAACTAGCAGCTTTGGGAGTGTATTTAGAGAATAGCCAAGGAAACTGAAAAGGAACAGTGAAGGAGGTATGCCTTACAGCAGCTATCGAAATAATCAGATTAATATGGTATGGGCAAAAACAGATTAGTAGAAAAAATAGAGAATCAAGAAATATAGGGAGTTCCTGTCATGGCTCAGCGGAAACAAATCTGACTAGGATCCATGAGGATGCAGGTTCGATCACTGGCTTCGCTCAGTGGGTTAAGGATCCGGTATTGCAGTAAGCTGTGGTGTAGGTGGCAGATGTGGCTCGGATGTGGTGTTGCTGTGGCTTTGGTGTAGGCCAGTGACTATAGCTCAGATTCGACCCCTAGACTGGGAACCTCCATATACCTCAAGTGCAGCCCTAAAAAGACAGAAGTTTATGTGCAAATTTCATAGAGGGTAAAGAGGGTATACAATTCAGTGGGAAATGAATAGATTATATAATAAATGGGGCTACTACAAATGTTTGCCCATCTGGAAGAAAATATAATTGGATTCTTCATACTACTATATATAAAATAGCCTACAAGGAACTACTGTATAGCACAGGGAACTATACTTAATATTTTATAATTGCCTGTAGGAGAAAAGACTCTGAAAAAGTATATATATGTGTGTGTGTACCCCTGAAAGTGACACAACACTAAATCAACTATACTTCAATTAAAAATTATTAAAAAAAATTGGATTCCAGTCTTAAACTCCAGATAGAGTAGAGCCTTATTAGAAAAAAAGACATTTAAGTTATTCTACAGCTTTAGATCTATAAACTAGGATGAAGGAAACCTTAAGATTAGAAACTCAGGCGCTGTTATGAAATGAAGAGTTGTGTTCGATTACATAAAAATTAGAACTATTGGGAGTTCCCTTCGTGGCTCAGTGGTTAACGAATCCGACTACGAATCATGAGGTTGCGGGTTCGATCCCTGGGCTTGCTCAGTGGGTTAACGACCTGGCTTTGCCGTGAGCTGTAGTTTAGGTTGCAGATGTGGCTCGGATCATGTGTTGCTGTGGCTGTGGCGCAGGCCGGCGGCTACAGCTCCGATTAGACCCCTAGCCTGGGAACCTCCACATGCTGCAGGTGCGGCCCCAAAATGACAAAAGACAAAAAAAAAAAAAAAAAAAATAGAACTATTAATGAAGTATATAAGAAAGTTAATAACAGTATTGACACCAAGGCATATAGACTAATGCAATAACAGAGCTCAGAAATAATGCTCACATGTATGATCATATTTTTAAAAATCTATTTTGAGTTTTATTGAGGTTTAAGTGACAAAAATTGTATTATTTAGGTATACAATGTGGTTTCATATAAATGTACACTGTGGAGTAATGACTACAGTCAAGCTAATTAACATTCATTACCTCGCATAGGTACCTTTTTTTTCCTTGTCCACCCCCCACACAACAACCTGTTCTCTGTGTCTCTGAGTCTGTTTCTGTTTTGTTTTTTAGACTCCACATGTAAGTAAAATCATACAGTATTTGTCATTCTCATTCTGACTTATTTCACTTAGCATAATACCCTCTAGGTCCATCTATGCTATTGCAAATGGCAAGATTTCATTGTTTTTTTTTAATGACTGAGTAATATTCCATCATATATATACATCACATCTTTATCTGTTCATCTCTTGTTGGATGCTTAGGTTGCTTCCATATTTTGATTTTTGTAAATAATAGTGCACATATATTTCTGAATTAGTGTTTTAATTTTCTTCAGAAAAATTCAGAGTAGAATTGCTGGATCATATGACAGCTTTTTTTTTTTTTTTGGCTGTCCCTGTGGCATGGGGAAGTTCCCAGGCCAGGGATCAAACCCCCACCACAGCAGTAAATTAGAGCTACAGCAGTGACAACGCCAGATACTTAACCCCCTGAGCCACCAGAGAAATCCTAATAGTTTTTATTTTTTTGAGAAACTTCCATACATTTTTCCATAGTGGCTGAACATCCTGACCAGCGGTGCATGAGGCCTCTCTTTTCTCCATGTCCTTGCCAACACTAGTTTGTGGCTTTTTGAAAATAGCCATTCTGACCAGTTGTGATATCCTGTTGTGGTTTTGATTTGCTTTTGCCTGATGATTACTGATGTTGAGCATCTTTTCATGTGTCTGTTGGTTATCTGTAAGTCTTCTTTGGAAAACGTCTGTTTATTTTTTTTTTATTTTTTATTTTTTTGTCTTTTTGCCTTTATCTAGAGCCGCACCCGCGGCATGTGGAGGTTCCCAGGCTAGGGGTCTAACAGGAGCAGTAGCTGCCGGCCTTCGCCACGGCCACAGCAACGTGGGATCCAAGCCGTGTCTGCAACCTACACCGCAGCTCACGGCAACGCCGGATCCTTAACCCACTGAGCAAGGCCAGGGATCGAATCCGCAACCTCATGGTTCTTAGTCGGATTCGTTAACCACTGAGCCACGAAGGGAACTCCAAGGAAAACGTCGGTTTAAAATGCCTGTTTTTCACAGACATGGAGAACAGACTTGTGGTTGCCAAAGGGGAGGAGACAGAGCGGGATAGACTAGGAGTTTGGGATTGGTAGATGCAAACTGTTACATTTAGAATGGATAAGCAATGAAATCCTACTGTATAGAACAGGGAACTATATTCAGTCTTTGTGATAGAACATGTGGTAGTTGTGATAGGACATGATGGAAGATTGAAAGATAATATGAGAAAAAGAATGTATGACTGGGTCACTTTGTACAGCAGTAACTGACACAACATTGTGAATCAACTATAAACTAAAACTAAAGAACTGAACTAAAAACTAAGAACACTAAACTTTTTTGAAGCCTATTTTTTAATCAGATTGGTGTTTTTTAATATTGCGTTGTAGGAGTTCTTTGTATATTTTGGATATTGACCACTTATCAAATACATTGTTTGCAAATATCTTCTCTTGTTTGGTAGGTTGACTTTCGTTTTGTTGATAGCGTCCTTTGCTGTACACAAACTTTGAGGGGAGTTCTCATCGTGGCACAGTAGTAATGAACCTGACTAGTATCCATGAGGATGCAGATTCGATCCTTGACCTCACTCAGTGGATTAAGGATCTGGCATTGCTGTGGCTGTGGTGTAGGCCAGTAACTACAGTCTGATTCCACCCCTAGCCTGGGAACTTCCATGTGCTGCTGGTGCAGCCCTAAAAAGACAAAAACAAAAAACAAAAACAACCCATAAAACTTTAGTGTGACATAATCCCACTTGTTTATTTTTGCTTTTGTTTCCATTGCCTGAGGAGACTTCATTCAAAAAAATATTGCTAAGGTCAAAGTCAAAGAGCGTAATGCCTATGTTTTCTTCTAGGAATTTTATAGTTTTAGGTCTTAGATGTAAGTCTTTAATTCATTTTGAGTTTATTTTTGTATATAGTGTGAAAAAGTAATCCAGTTTGATTCTTTTGCATGTGGCTGTCTAGTTTTTCCAGCACCCTTTGTTGAAGAGGCTGTCATTTCTTCATTGCATATTTTTGCCTCCTTTATCATAGATTAACTGACTGTACATATAAGTGTAGGTTTATTTTTGACTTCTCTCTTCCATTCCACTGATATATGTATCTGTTTTTATGCCAGTATAATTCTGTTTTGATTACTGTAGCTTTGTAATATAGTTTGAAATCAGGAAGCATGATACTTCCAGCTTTGTTCTTTCTCAAGATTATTTTGGCTGTTTGGAAGCTTTTCTGTTTCCATTTACATTTTAGAATTATTTCTTTTAGTTTTGTGAAAAATGCCTTTGGTATTTTGACTGGGATTGCATTGGATTTGTAGATTCCCTTGGGTATCTTTTAGCAATATTAAGTCCTTTTAACAATATTACGTCTTTCAGTCTGTGAGCACGGTGTATCTTTCCATTTATTTGTGTCACCTGCAGTTTTTTTCATCATTGTCTTATAGTTTTCTGAATACAGTTCTTTTTCCTCCTTGGTAGATTTATTCCTAGTTACTTTTTGATGCTGTTGGAATCTTAATTTCTTTTTCTGATCATTCGTTGTTAGTGTATAGCAACAGATAGCTGTTTCTATATGTTAATTTTGTATCCTGAAACTTTACTGAACTCATTTATTCTAACAGTTTTTTAGTGGTGTCGTTAGAATTTAATAAAATGGCAAATCTAGGAGGCTATAAAATTCATGAAAAGACACTCAGTTTCACAGGTTGTCAAGGTAATGCAAATTAATCTCATGCTCTACTGACTGAACTAGCCGGGTGTATCAAGGCAATGCAAATTAAAATACTAGTGAAATATAATAATATGCCTATCAAATGACAAAAGTGAAAAAAAAACTGTTGCTAGAAGAGAAAATGGTGTTGCTGTGCAGAAAATGGTTATTTCCTTATGAGTGGAAATGTGAGTTGTTACAGCATTTTTGGAAAGTAATCTTGGAAAATCTATTTTTATAAACTGGCCTATGTAATGCAAATATAAATATAATGGTCCATCCATTATATTTACATGTTTTTTTTCCTTTCTTTTTAGGGCTGAATTTGCAGCATACAGAATGTTCCTACTTTAGGGGTCGAATCAGAGCTGCAGCTGCCAGTCTGCGCCACAGCCATAGCAATGTCAGATGTGGCAGTGCTAGATCCTTAACCCACTGAGTGAGGCCAGTAATCAAACCCACATCTTCATGGATACTTTTTGGGTTCTTAACCTGCTGAGCCACTGTAGAAACTTGCTTTTTTTTTTTTTTATGGCCGTACCAGTGGCAGATGGAAATTCTCGGGTTAGGGGTTGAATTGGAGCTGCAGCTGCAGGCCTGTGCCACAGCCACAGCAATGCAGGATCCAAGCCGCATCTACGACTTAGGCCACTGGCAAAGTCAGATCCTTAACCCACTGAGCAAGGCCAGTGATTGAAACCTCATCCGCAGGGACACTCTCTCAGGTTCTTAATCCTCTAAGCCACAACAGAACTCCCTACATGGATTTTTAAATTGCAGAATATGAAAACAGAGTGAAGGTCCATTATTAGAAGAATTGATTGAATAATATATGCAATGCATGCTACCATGTATGGATGCATTTCATGTGTATCCATGAAATATTTGACATAAAGGGATGACTTGTAAAGTGTTATTGACAAAAAAGATGGCCGTGTTTGTCTCTTTATCTGTATTTGTATATGGTTTATGTGAATATGGAAAAATAATGAAGCGTACATGCAGGTTTTATAGTACAGGTATGTTGGTGATGAATTCTTTCAGCTTGTGTATGTTTAAAAGAGTTTGTTTTTTGCCTTTTTTTGTTTTTGTTTTTTCTTTAGGGCATATGGAAGTTCCCAGGCTGGAGGCTGAATCAGAGTTGTAGCTGCCAGCCTACGCCACAGCCACAGCCACAGCCACGCTGGATCCATATCAGCCCTATATTGCAGGTCCTGGCAATGCTGGATCCTTTTGTCTTCATGGATCCTAGTCAGGTTCGTTACCTCTGAGCCATGGTGGGAACTTCTGCCTTTGTTTTTGAAAGGTGTTTTCCTAGGTAAGGAATTCTTGGTTGACAGTGTTCCTTCCGTAAACCACAAAGATGTTACTCCTGTGCCTTCTGGCTTACATTGTATTTAGTATACATTATGGGTCTTTGGGGGTTGCTTTTAAGATTTCCTTTGTATTACAGGTTCAGCAACTTGTTTTTGCTATGCCATGGTATAATTTGGCCTCCTGAATTTTCAATTCTGTTTCTTCAAGTCAGAGAGACCATCAGAATCCCTCTGTGTTTTCTTCTGTCTGTACTCTGGCCTAGAAATTCTCTCCAGGCAGTAAGTTGGGGCAGTCACGTAGTTTTTATCTTCTTATGAATCTGTCCTGCACTGCCTGTTGTCTGGCATCTGAAAACCATTATTTTATGTATTTTTGTCTTGTTCCTTAGTTATTTAAGACAAGAGGATGTACCTGGTTTCCCTATTATTCTGTTATGGCTGGAAGTGGAAGTAATTGGATAAAAAGGAAGAGGGAAGAGATATCTAACCACAAAAGGAAGTGAGAAGTGGGTGGGAAAGTCTCCCCGATACATAAATTTAAATGGAAAATATTAACAAATTTTTTAACTTTTTTAAAGATTATAATTGATTTATAGTGATGTGCCATTTGCTGCTGTACAGCAAAGTGACTCAGTCATACATATACATACATTCCCTTTCTTAAATTATCTTCCATCATGGTCTGCCCCAAGAGACTGGATATAGTTCGCTCTGCTGTACAACAGGACCTCATTGCTTATCCATTCTAAATGTAATAGTTTGCACTACTAACCCCAACTACCCTTCCATCACACTCCCCCTACCTCCCTGCCACAGGTCTATTCTCTATGTCTGTGACTCTGCTTCTGTATAGATAGGTTCATTTGTGCCTTGTTTTAGATTCCACATGTAAGTGATATCATACAGTATTTGTATTTCTCTTTCTGAGTTAGTGTGAGAATCTCTGGTTGCATCCATATTGCTGCATATGGCATTATTTCATTCTTTTCTGTGGCTGAGTAGTATTCCATTGTATAAATGTACCACATTGTCTTATTCTGTTTATCTGTTGATGAACGTTTAGGTTGTTTCCATGTCTTGACTATTGTGAACAGTGCTCCTATGAACATTACGGCTGCATGTATCTTTTTAGAATTGTAGTTTGCCCAGATATATTCCCTGGAGTGGGAGTGCTGGATCATATGGTAGTTCTATGTTTAGTTTTCTGAGGAATCTCCATACCATTCTCCATAGTGGTTGTACCAATTTACATTCCCATGAGCTGTGTAGGAGGGTTCCCTTTCCTCCACATTGTCTTCAGCCCATTTGGGTAGTTCATTTTTTTGTTGTTGAGTTATATCAGTTGTTTGTATACAAGTTTGACTATGTCCCAGTTGTTTATTTTTGTTTTTATTTCCATTCCCTTGGGAGACCTAAGAAAACGTTTGTATAATTCATGTCAGAAAATGTTTTGCCTGTGTTTTCTTCTAGGAGTTTTATGGTGTCATGTCTTATTTTTAAATGTCTAAGCCATCTAGTTTCATTGATTTATGTGCAGCACTCCGGTTTCCCCAAAACTGCTTGCTGAAGAGACTTTTTTCATATTTTATATTCTTGCCGCCTCTGTTGAAGATTAATTGATCATTGGTGTTTGGGTTTATTTCTGGACTCTTTGCTCTGTTCCATTGATCTTTATTTCTGATTTTGTGCCAGTACCACATTATCTTGATTACTGTAGCTTTGTAATGTTGTCTAAAGTCTGGGAGAGTTATGCCTCCTGCTTTGCTTTTTTTTTTTTTTTTCCTCAGGATTACTTTGGCAATTCTGGGTCATTAATGGTTCCATATAAATTTTTGAATTATTTGTTCTAGTTCTGTTTAACAGTGATTTTAAGTTTAGCTTCATGCTCTGAAAGTCGGGACATGGCATATTTAACATTATGTAGTAATTTAGTATTTAGAAATAATAACTTATGCAATATTAAATATCCCAGTGTGATTCTTCTTGTATTTTGTACATTGCAGTATAATACTGGACTTAACGATTTGATTTGATAGAACCTTTTTGTTTAATGTGCTTACTATTGTGTTAATATTTCAGCATATTTATAACTTTTTTTTTCTAGAAAGTTCCTTAATTTTTTTTTTCTCAAGTAATGTTCTCAAACCGTAAAGATGAATGAAGGGCATGAAATGCCCTATTAATAAGAATGTACAGTACTCAAGTTCCCTTGTGGTGCAGCAGGCTAAGGATCCGGCACTGTCACAGCAGTGGCTCAGGTCACTGGTGTGGTGTGGGTTTGATCCCTGACCTGGGAACTTCTGCATGCTGTGGGTGTGGTTAAAAGTAGATAAATAAGAATGTGCAGGCCAGAGAAGACCTAGAAATCCTTACTGAATTGGACTGGACTTTTACTTGGAAGCCAGTCACTTAAACCATTCGTAAAATAATCTATGCCTTGAATGCTGTATATTAGTTCTGTGATTCATAAGATTTGCAGTGGAGATAGATAAAATTTTATGTTGTTACAGTACACTGTGACGTTTTAGAGAAAGTTAAGTGTACTGGGATTGCAAAATACTTTGCCTTCTGTTTAATGGAGTTGAGGAAACTCCTCAAGAATATTAGGAAAATTATAAATGATTAGGGAAACTACCTCAGTCTTAAAATTGGTTGTCTCATAGTGGAGCGAGGTATGAAACCTTACTGGACATATAAAAAACTATATAAAGGGATGGTGAAAAATGCCTAATAAAATTTTATGTGTTATGTGTAGTATTATGTGCTACATGTGTGTTACTACCACATTTAATCCTTAAAAGACCTAGTAAGTTAGGTTTAACGTTCTGCACTTACTGGTATCCTCAGGTCTGTTTGATTTCAGAGTCCTTGACTCTTACCCATGAGATAAATAGGTGGATTTAAATCCTCGTTTACCACTTATTAACAATGTGGTCTCAGAAATGTTTTCCTCTCTTAGACTTATCTAGATGAATATAATAATGGTGCCTATCTCACAGTTGTTGAAAGGATCATATGATAATATGGTTCTCAACCTGGGACTTGGTCCCCTAGGGAACATAATTTTATACTAAGTGATATTGGTTGTCAAAGCTCAGAGTAGTAGTGAGGGTGTTTTGGCATCTAGTGAGTAGAAGGAATGTTGCTGAATGTCTTAAATTGTACAAGACAGCACTCCACAACAGAGAATTATCTGGCCTGAAGTGTTTTAGTGGTGCCATGACTGAGAACCTCTGATATAAAGTGACTATCCTGGTTTATTGCTAGGTTACCAAACCATTTCATTTATATTATCAGTAGGGGCTGCTGCTAGTGTGGGAATGAAGGTTTCCATTTGAATTTTTTTCTTTTCGATTTCTATTCTAGCCTAAGAATCTTTTTAAAAGAAAAAGAAGGGATTAAAAATATGTAAATTGAATAACCTTAATTTTTTCCCTTTTATTTACCTCTAAAAAGTGAAGTGGGAGGAAGGGGAAAAATCGGCAAAAGTAATGGAGAAACAAACTTAAAATGACTCACAGCTATCCATTTTAGTAAAGTCATTATTTAGTAGAGAAATTTTCTACGTTGAAATTAACTTCCATTGTGAAAGTAACCTAGGTATAATTTGAGAGTACACTCTTTTGTAGGGCAGATTTGTAAACATGTATGTCTCTTATTTTATCTTTTATTTTAGTAATTTTAAAAATGCTAGCACTTCAAAATTAACTTTTCTGGCCAATTTTCTTATAGGTATTACCTCATTTGGAAAGCCTTGAGAAACAGGAAAACATTTCTAACAAAATGTCAGCTTTTCGAAGTCATTGTCCACATTTGGATTCAGTTGGTGAAATAACAAAAGAAGATTTAATACAGAAGTCTCATGTAAGATAGAGGGCTTTTTTCCTGCCTTTAAAAAATCACAATCATTTTTATCCTAAATGTGTTTTTTTAAAAAAATTACTGCAGTATTCTATGTTTATGAATCTCAGTTTTTTATGTATGATCTTCCGTATGTGTTTGGCTGTGTTAATATAATGGTAGTGTTTTCTGTGTGATTTTCATTTCATAGGGTTGTTGTCAGGATTGTAAAGTGAGAGGACCAAACCTCTGGGCATGCCTGGAGGTATGTGTATGTTTCTTCTCAAAGTTTGATATTATATAACTTCATACTTGAATAAGGATAACTGGAAGTTTTTTAATATACTTAAAGGATTTCATAAATGAACATACTTTAAAATGATCATTATTGATTATAAAAGTTAGACCTCAAATTATGGGTTTTACCCTGTGGTGCTTTTTCAGTTTAATAAATGACCAGACTTATTTTATCCTTGACTTTTATTAGAGGTGACATATCTTTTAGCTTAGAAATATTCTGGTTATAGTCTTTTGTGCCTGATAACTCTTGGTTAAAATAACTTTGGGAGCTATTTAGTCATTAAGTTAAAACATGGAATCAAAACTTTATTGTAAATATAATTGTATTGCTGTTGTTGTAAATATACATATTATAAAGTACTTATTTTCCTTTTTTATATAATTATTTATAGAATAGATGTTCATATGTTGGCTGTGGTGAATCACAAGTAGATCATAGCACCATACATTCTCAGGTATGTATATAGAAAAATTCATGCGAGGCATTTTTTTTTTTTTTTTATGAGAACATTGAAGGAAAGGGAAGGAAAGTAAATACAACATTAGTAATTCAAGTTGTAAATCAAGGTTCTGTCCCTTTAAAAAAAATAAATGATGGGTTAAACCTTAGCTTATAAAAGGATGGGGAGGGGAATTGCTTAGAAGAGCAACATTAGAAAGAGATTGTAATTAAGAGAGTAGTGATTTAAGAAGTGTACCTCCAGATATCACTCCAGAGGTGATAGCTTGAAGATTAGGAGGATATGGAAGTTGAAGAGTGGTTACCTAGGCTTACGACAGGACCTGGCTGACTTCAAGACTCTATTCCTGTTGCCTTTTCCTGTACATCCTTGTAACTGAGGTCTCCTTTTACTTGTCTGTTGCTCCTCGGTATTTCTGGCATGCCTCTTTTACAGTTTTAGATAGAACTCCCATTATAGACTATACGTTTCTTGAGAATGAACTTTTTCATGTTGACAGTTCTACAGCATCAGCTGTCCTTCAACCAGGGTTCATCAAGAGAATCAAGTCTTTCTACACCAAGGCTCTCTAGCATCATTGTTCACAGTTAATTTACTTCTCTTTGGGGCATGTAGAATGGTGGTGCTATGTACCATAGTTACTCAAATCATTTTCTTGCAGAACTACAGTTGAGAAAGGCTGAAGTTTCATATATCCAAGATCTTATGTTCATTATTGCTTGAGCCGTTTATACTTTGATTCACATCATTTCTATTCTTTTGCCGTTCTGGTGTCCTAGAATAGTTATTGTGCTATTGTCAATTATTTTCTTGTATTATAATTACTTGCTTACTGCAGAGCAGTCTTATAATAACTCTTGTATTTATCTTTGTAATGAATAGTGGTAAAAATAGCAATAGAATAACTTCTGGAGTAGACTTGGATATTGTTACTCTTCATTATGCTTTAGCAGTTTAAAGCTGTTTTTGTGCTCCGGTTTAAAACTTCTCTTTTGAGTATGTTGTTGTTCATCAAAGATCAGCAGTTTATCTTCTATGGTTTTTTGAAAGATTTTCAACTATAACAAATTTTGTTTACTGTTCTCCCTTTCCCATGAAATTATACAACAGGAGACAAAGCACTATCTAACTGTGAACCTTACTACTCTTCGAGTATGGTGTTATGCTTGTAGCAAAGAAGTATTTTTGGATAGAAAATTAGGAACTCAGCCTTCATTACCTCATGTAAAACTGCTTCACCAAACACAGGAAAATAGTGTCCAGGTAATAATCTAAATCTATGTAATTAAAATATCAAATTTTATTTTCAGGTAATAATTTCAGAATTTGTTATGTAGTTGTTTTTTGTTTCTTTGTTTGTTTGTTTGTCTGTCTTTTTTAGGTCCTTACCCATGGCATATGGAGATAGCCAGGCTAGGGGCTGAATCGGAGCTATAGCTGCCGGCCTACGCCACAGCTCACAGCAATGTGGGATCTTTAACCCACTGAGCGAGGCCAGGGATCCAACCTGCAACCTCATGGTTCCTAGTCGGATTTCCACTAGGAACCACTGTGCCACAATGGGAATTCCTGAATTGGAATTTAAATGCAGGAAAGTCAAAAGGGCTTTGTTATTCAGGTACCTGTGTTAATAAAAATAGAATGACTAGATCCTTTAGTATAGATCCTTTTTACTTTCAAAATGTAAGCATAAATTTTATTCTAACTGGTAATACTTTGATTTCTTAGAGTTCTATTCAAATATCTTAATATTGGAGTTTCCATCATGTCTCAGTGCTTAAGAACCCAAAATAGTCTGTCTCTCTGAAGATGCGGGTTTGATCTGTGTCCTTGCTCAGTGGGTTATGGGTCCAGCATTGCCACAAGCTGTGGCATAGGCTGGCAGCTACAGCTCTGATTGAACCCCCTAGCCTGAGAATTTCCATATGCTGCATAAAAAAGTGTGTATGCTGCAAGTGCATATACAAAGAAAAAAAAATCTTAATATTTAGAGTGTAGATATATATGAGAAAAAAAATTTTTTTTAATTCTAACTTAAGGGTCTGTTAAAGTCTGCTATCTTTTCTGTTATCAAGGACTATAAAATACCCGGTAACACAACATTAAAAACTCCTCTGGTTGCTGTATTTGATGATCTGGACATAGAAGTAGAAGAAGAAGATGAACTTAAGGCAAGAGGTAAAGTAATTCTCCTATGTAACACTCCTCTGTGTGCCACCTCTCATTTCTTTTTCCTTCCTTTTTTTCTTTTTTGTCTTTTTGTCTTTTTAGGGCCGCACCTGCTGCATATGGAGGTTCCCAGGCTAGGGGTCGAATCGGAGCTGTAGCTGCCAGCTTACACCACAGCCACAGCAACGTGGGATCTGAGCCGCATCTGCAACCTATACCACAGCTCACGGCAACGCCGCATCCTTAACCCACTGAGCAAGGCCGGGGATTGAACCCGCAACCTCATGGTTCCTAGTCGGATTCGTTTCTACTGTGCCATGACGGGAAGTCCTCATTTCTTTTTTTTTTATAATTTTTATTTTTTGCACTATAGCTGGTTTACAGTGTTCTGTCAATTTTCTACTGTACAGAAAGGTGACCCAGTTACACATACATGTATACATTCTTTTTTCTCACATTATCATGCTCCATCATAAATGACTAGATGTAGTTCCCAGTGCTATACAGCAGGATCTCATTGCTTATCCATTCCAAAGGCAATAGTTTACATCTATTAACCTCAAATTCCCAGTCCATCCCACTCCCACCCCCTCCCCCTCTCATTTCTTTAAGAAGCTGTACAGTGTGAAAATTTCAAAGTCTAGAGGTGATCAGATGATAATTAGAATAAAATTCTAATTTTATTATTTGGCCTCATAAAATTCTCATTTTATTATTTGACCTTATAAAATTGTATTTGTGAAAAAAGTAAACTGCCAGCTTGCATATTGCTTGGTTTCTCTGGCATCACTTTACTAAAGCCAACAGTTCTTAGTATAAACTATCTGTATATAATTTAATACAAATTTTTCTGTTTTATAGTTGATATGAGGAAATTTTAACCCTTTAAGTGTATATTTAAATAATTATCTGAAAATTAACGATTAAGTATAAGTCTGACCCCTCTGAGTTGTTCAGGTGGCTATTTATATTTCCATAATGTATTTTGTATTTCCTTAACATAGTTTGGGAACCATTACATTTACCTGGGAGTTCCGTTGTGGCGCAGCAGAAACGAATCCAACTAGGAACCATGAGGTTGCGGGTTGGATCCCTGGCCTCGCTCAGTGGGTTAAGGATCCACCATTGCCATGAGCTGTGGTGTAGGTCGCAGATGTGACTCGGATCTGGTGTTGCTGTGGCTCTGGCTTAGGCTGGCGGCTACAGCTCCAGTTAAACCCCTAGCCTGGGAACCTCCATATGCCGTGGGTGCGGCCATAAAAGGACAAAAAGACAAAAAAAAAATAATAATAGTTACCTAGTTACATATTTAATAAACACTCATAAAATTGGTCTTTACATTATTGAAAGATGACATAATTTTTTTAATAGGTCTTACAGGTTTGAAAAATATTGGAAATACTTGTTATATGAATGCAGCTTTGCAGGCTCTTTCTAATTGGTAAGTAGATAAATTATTTTTGTTTTGTTAGTGTAGCTTATTAAAGTTACTCTTGGAGTAGAAAACCGTGCCACTGTAGTATGATCAGAGAAAAAGGGAGGAGTAGTAGAGAAAAGAAATATGCATTTAATAGTAATATGGGAAAGAGTTAGCAATTCCATTCAATTCTCCTAGCCAAAGGATCCCATAAATCCCTTGCTATACCTTTTCCTTCACTCCTTTCAATACAAAGCACCCCACTTTCTGAAATGCCCCTACTTAAAAAATTATCTCGATTATCTAAAACCTAAATTTGTAAATATTTCTGAAAAACTTATATCCTCTTTTCTGTTGAGTAATTTTTTTTTTTTTTTTTTGTCTTTTCAAGGCTGCAGGTGCAGCATATGAAAGTTCCCAGGCTGGAGTTCGAATTGGAGCTGTAGCAGCCAGCCTACACCACAGCCACAGCAGCGTGGGATCTGAGCCACATGTGTGACCTGCACCACAGCTCACGGCAACACAGGATCCTTAACCCACTGAGCGAGGCCAGGGATCCAACCTGCGTGTCCTCATGGATGCTAGTCCAGTTCATTTCCACTGAGCCACAACAGGAACTCCTGATTTTTTTTTTTCTTAATCCTGTAAAGTAGGATTAATGCTATGTGGATGATCACCCAGGGAAGAGAAGCGAGGTCCTAGGATCAAGTCATGAGGAACTTTGATGTTTAGGTATCTGGTAAGAGCAGGAAAAACAGTAAAGAAGGAAAAGAGTTCCTAAGGAGGTAAGGAAGAAAAGTAGAAAAATACATTACATTGGTCAAGAAAAGGGGGTACATCTGCTGTGATAAATGCTGCTGAGACGAAAGTGAAAGGTATTAACAGGATCTGACAGCATGAGGACTCTGTGGTGGGTCAGTTTTTGATTTAAAGAAATGAATGTGAAGCTGTGAAAAGGAGCAAAGAAATAATAGATACAGGGCTTTGTGTGCTGTCAGTTCACTGAATTACTAGAAGTCAATAATCAGTATGAAGCTTTGATTTACACTAACTTTTTTTTTAATAGCCCACCTTTGACACAATTTTTTCTTGATTGTGGAGGATTAGCCCGAACAGATAAGAAACCAGCTATTTGTAAAAGTTATCTCAAACTGATGACAGAACTGTGGCATAAAAGCAGGTATGTACTAAGTATGTTAATTTTCCTTTATTATATTTTAAAATGAATATCATAAATATTAAATATTTGCAGGTGCATTTATAGAGGAGGAACGGATTTGAGACATTCATTTTGGGGCACGTTTCATTTGAAATTGAACATCCAAATGGAGTATCTGGACTGGAGATAAAATGTTGAATTGCTAGTTTCTGTTACTGAAACTTTTTGAATTTTTTTTTGTCTTTTTTAGGGCCACACCTGCAGCATATGGAGTTTCCCAGGCTAGGGTTCTGATTGGAGCTGTAACTGCCAGCCTCCACCACAGCCACAGCAACGCCAGATCCGAGCTGCATCTGCAACCTACACCACAGCTCATGGCAACGCTTGATCCTTAACCCACTGAGCGAGGGCAGGGATCGAACCCGCAACCTTATGATTCCTGGTCAGATTCGTTTAAGCTGCGCCACGATGGGAACTCCTGAAACTTTTTTTTTTGTCTTTTTGCCTTATCCAGGGCCTCACCCTCAGCATATGGAGGTTCCCAGGCTAAGGGTCTAACAGGAGCTGTAGCTGCCGGCCTACACCACAGCCACAGCAACGCGGGATCCGAGCCGTGTCTGTGACCTACACCACAGCTCACGGCAACGCCGCATCCTTAACCCGTTGAGCGAGGCCAGGGATCGAACCCGCAACCTCATGGTTCCTAGTCGGATTTGTTAACCACTGAGCCACGACGGGAACTCCGAACTCCTGAAACTTTTGAATTTAATTCAAGTATTCTCGCAATCCTATAATCAGACCATAGAGACATGTATGAATGCTTATTTTTCTGCTTATGTTTACTTGCTTTAAAGTGTAGCATTAGAAGGGTAATTGTTTGCTATAATATTTTCCTATTTTATATTAGAACAATTCAGGAAATTACTTTTATTGGTTCCTAAGAACTGCCCAACCTTACTCCTAAGAAAACAATCATCAAAGCTTTAACATTCTTGTATTTTTTAGGTGGGTAGGGGCTGTGCCCATGGCCTATGGTAGTTCCCAGGCTAAGGATCAAACCCATGCCACAGCAGTGACCCAAGCTGCCGCACTGACAATACCAGATCCTTAACCCTCTGTACCACAGGAGAAATCCAACATTCTTAAATGCCTGAGTGTTTTGTTTTCTATTTTGGCCAGCTGGGGCATCTGAAGTTCCCTGGCCAGGGATCAGATTTGAGCCACAGTTGCAGCCCAAGCCACAGCTGCGGCAGTGCCAGATCACTAACCCACTGTGCCGAGCCGGGGATCAAACCCTTGTCCCAGTGCTCCCAAGATGCTGCCGATCCCGTTATGCCATAGTGAGAACTCCCTAGTAGGTGCCTCAGTTTTCTTTGAGATATTTGACTCTCTACTAAAGAGTATCTCTTAAACAAAAATTTGTTATTACTGTGATTTCAGTATACTAGGTAAAGAGGATGATTTTAATGAGTTCTTTTGGGTCACATCTCTAGTATTCAAGATCCAGAATCCTCCATTGTCATTTATCCTTATTGGGTATTACTTAGTACTGCCATAAGCTCTAATGTTTTTAAGTTCCTCTCTGCACAGTTAGAACTGGAACTTATTTGAAAAAGCTAACTAGAACTAACTGCTCTGTATAAGCTTCTCTGCCCTGAAACTATAGTTTAAACTTGGTATTCTTGAAATTTTACTAAGCTTCAGAAGTGTTGTAATACAGAATTATAAGTGATTAAATCTCACATCTGGTTTACTTTTCATTTTTGTTTTTGTTATTTGATGGCTGGTTTTACATTTTTATTTAGATAGTATATAATTATCTTAATTATCCCAGGAATTTTAAGTAATTAGAAGTATTTATGGAAAGTATGTAGTAGAACACGGTCATTTCATTAGCAGGGAGAACAGTAAAGTATATACTTCATCAGAAACATCAGAAATAAACTATTTTGATGAGCCTTGAAGCATAATGTTAGGAAATTCTGAATGATTTTTTTTTTAAATGCAGATACTTCTCAGTTTCACTCTGAATTCTTAATTACTGATTTCTAAAATAAAAACTAAAAATCACAAATTTCTCATTAAAAAAATGTTTTCTTCCTCAGGCCAGGATCTGTTGTGCCTACTAATCTGTTTCAGGGAATTAAAACTGTAAATCCAACATTTCGGGGGTATTCTCAGCAAGTAAGTCTATTACTTTTTATTCATAATACTAATCTCTAAAACATTTGCAGAATACTATTATGCTTTATGCTATTAATATAGTTATTTGTGGGAGTTTCCTCTGTGGCGCAATGGGATGGGTGGTGTCTCTGTAGTGCTGGCCTGGCACAGTGGGTTAAGGATCCAGTGTTGCTGCAGCTGCTGCATAGGTTGCGACTGTGGCTCAGATCTATCCCTGGCCCAGGAACTCCATATGCTTCAAGGAAGCCAAAAAATAAAAAAAAGGAAAGAAAGAAAAAATATATATAGTTATTTGTATTTCTTCCTGTATAGTTTATTTTACTTGTATTTTTATTTTGGGGGGGTCACCACTATATGTATTTATTTACTAAGATTAGTAACCTCTTATGTTTTCCACCTTCTCTCTCTTTTTTATAATTAAAGTACAGTTGATTGACAATCTTGTGCCAGTTCCCACTGTACAGCATAGTGACCCAGTCATATATATGTATATACACACACACACATAATTTTCTATCATGTTTTATTCCAAGAGATTGATTATCATTCCCTGTGCTGTACAGTAGGCCCTTATTGCTTATCCATTCTAAATGTAATAGGTTACATCTACTAACCCCAGACTCCCCAACCATCCCACTCCCTCCCCCCTCCCCTTGCAACCACAAGTCCATTGTCTATGTTCCTTAGTCCATCTCTGTTTTGTAGATAACTTCATCTTTGCCATATTTTAGATTCCACATATAAGTGATATCATATGGTATTTGTCTTTCTCTTTGACTTCACTTACTATGAAGATCTCTAGTGTGTCCTTCTTGTTGCAATAGCATTTAGCACTATTTCGTTCTTTTTTTTTTTTTTTTTTGCTTTTGAGGACCACACTCATGGCATATAGAAGTTCCTGCTTCATAGGGGTCAAATCAGAGCTGCAGCAGCCAGCCTATACCACAGCAACACCAGATCTGAGCTGCATTTACACCCCCTATACCACAGTTTATGGCAATGTTGGATCCGTAACCCACTGAGTGAGATCAGGGATCAAACCCACATTTTCATGGATAATAATTGGATTCATAACCCTCTGAGCCACAATGGGAACTTGGGCATTATTTCATTCTTTTTTTATGGCTGAGTAGTATTCCATTGTATATATGTACCACATCTTCCTAATCCATTGATCTGTCGGTGGACATTTAGGTTTTTTCCATGTCTTAGCTAATGTGAATAGTGCTGCAGTGAACAGAGAGGTGTGTGTCTCTTTTTGAATTGTAATTTTGTCTGGATATATGCCCAGGAGTGGGATGGCTGGATCATATGATAGTTCTGCATTCTCCATACTAGTCTCCATAGTTTTTTTTTTTTTATTGATACCAATGACTGTTTCAATTACTGTAGTTTTATATAATTTTTTTTCATATTAATACCTAGCCCTCACATATTCTTCTTTTTTAAAAAACAATATGTGTTTATTTTTTCTGGTGCAAATTCCTGGATCACAGAAACTGTGATTTGGTAGGTACAATATGGAGCCTACAAGTTTGTATTTCAATAAACATTCTAGGTAGGGTAGATCAAGGATTTTTCTTTGAGATATAGTACAAATTGCATAAAGCTTATTAAATGTTTTTTCTTCTGTGTTTTTAGGGCCTTACCTGCTGCATATGGAAGTTCCCAGGCTAGGGGTCAAATTGGAACTGTAGCTGCCAGCTTGTACCACAGCCACAGCAATGCTAGATCTGAGCTGCATCTCTGACCTACGCCACAGATCACAGCAATGTCAGATCCTTAACTCACTGAGCAAGGTCATGGATCGAAGTAATGTCCTCATGGATATTAGTTGGGTTAGTTACCACTCAGCCATGATGGGGTCTCCCATAAAGCTTAAATTTTAAGCCAAACTTATATTGAACTTAAGACATTTCTCTGCGTTCTGATTGTCAAATGAGGCAAATCCATATTTTCTTTCTACTTTATTCTTCCAGTTTTTTAAAATAGCAGCAATTCTAAAAGCTGACCTCCAGATCACCTTCATTTTTTAAATTACTTTTATTTACATAACTTTTTTTTTTTTTGGCATAAGTTCCCACGCCAGGGATCAAACCCACGCCACAGCAGCAACCTAAGCCACAGCAGTGACAGTACCAGGCTGTGCAACCAGGAAAACCTACATAACTTTTAGAACTTAGTGCTTCTTGTCCTCCAGTGTCTTCTGTTCAACAAAGTTGTGTTTCCTCAGTATAATGCTATACATTTAGAAGTCAGTTGCTAACCACATTTTGTATTTTCTTATGTATTAGGATGCTCAAGAATTCCTTCGATGTTTAATGGATCTGCTTCATGAAGAACTGAAAGAACAGGTCATGGAGGTAGAAGAGAATCTTCAAACTGTAACGACTGAGGAGACCATGGAAGAAGACAAAAGCCAGTCAGATATAGATTTTCAGTCCTGTGAATCTTGTAACAGCAGTGATAAAGCTGAAAATGAAAATGGCTGTAGAAGCTTTTCTGAAGATAATAATGAAACAACAATGTTGATTCAGGATGATGAGAACAATTCAGAAATATCGAAAGATTGGCAAAAAGAGAAGATGTGCAATAAGATTAATAAAGTAAATTCTGAAGGAGAGTTAGATAAAGATAGAGACTCTGTGTCTGAAACAGTTGACTTGAACAACCAGGAAACTGTCAAAGTACAAATACACAGCAGAACTTCAGGTGACAATTTTTATAGTTTGCAGACGAAAGCATTTCATTTGTAGACCAAAGATCCAAAATGTATCTGTGCTTAAGATTATATTTGTACTTTTACCATTTTATGGTTGGAGAGGAATTATCCTGGCCTGTGACTAAAGTTAGAACACATTTCTAATTTAAAAGTTAATATTTTCTGTGTAGTATATGATATTATAATTCAACCATACTAATTTGGAAAAAGGGAATTAAGTAGATGTTACTTTTGACCTTTTCTTTGAATCATGTATTTTCTTTTTTTTCTTTTTTCTTTTTTCCTTTTTTTTTTTTTTAGGGCCACACCTTCAGCATATGGAGGTTCCCAGGCTAGGGGCCGAATCGGAGCTATAGCCCCTGGCCTCCACCACAGCCGCAGCAATGCCAGATCCAAGCTGCATCTGCAACCTACACCACAGTTCCCGGCAACGCTGGATCCTTAACCCAGTGAGGGAGGCCAGGGATCAAACTCCCGTCCTCTTGGATCCTAGTTGGGTTTGTTAACCGCTGAGCCATGAAGAAAACTCCACTCGTGGGCTTTAAAACTAGTAGAGTTTAGCAATATTTGCATATGAGTTTTAATGTCATTTAAAGCAGGCTTGGTTGGGATCTGCAGAATAGCAGAATAACCCAAATTGTAGACTATTATTAGATTTAGATTGCTGCCACTGATTGGAGTCATGTTGGTACTAAGTAGTTGGTATAAGGCTAATTTATTTGGCTTAATATGGTATTTAATTCTCCAAAGCACATAAATAATACCATCAAAAGTTCAGATTTTCTGATCTTAAAATAAGTGACAGGAGTTCCCATTGTGGCTCAGCAGATTAAGAACCTGACATTGTCTCCATGAGATGCAGGTTCAGTCCCTGGCCTCGCTCAGTGAGTTAATAAGGATCCATTGTTGCTGCAAGTTGCAGCATAGGTTGCAGATGCGGTTTGGATCCGGTGTTGCTGTGACTATAGCGTAGGCCTGTAGCTGTAGCTCTGATTCATCTCCTAGCCCAAGAACTTCCCTGTGCCACAAGTGTGGATGTTGAGGAGTTCCCGTCATGGCTCAGCGGTTAACGAATCTGACCAGCATCATGAGGGTACAGGTTCAATCCCTGGCCTTGCTCATTAGGTTAAGGATCTGGCATTTCTGCGAGCTATGGTGTAGGTTGCAGATAAGGCTTGCATCTGGCATTGCTATGGCTGTGGTGTAGGCCAGCAGCTACAGCTCTGATTCAACCCCTAGCCTGGGAAGCTCCATTTGCCGTGAGTACAGCCCTAAAAAGCAGAACAAAAAAAAGGGAAAAAATAAATAAGTGGCAGACAAGGAACATAAAAAGTTTATTTTCTGGGAGTTTCCTGGTGGCCTAGTTAAGGGTCTGGCATTGTCACTGCTGTGGCTTGGGTCATTGCTGTGGCACAGGTTCGATCCCTGGCCTAGGAACTTCCACATGCTGGGTTTGGCCAAAGGAAAAAAATTATCTCCTGTGATTACTGAAGAGTGGAAACTATTAAACAATATATTGCGATATTTGAATGAACCTGATTTTTTTTTTTTTGAGGAAAAATATTTTCTTAACCACAGG
The DNA here is from genome assembly GCA_004024745.2 of Catagonus wagneri. NCBI lineage: Eukaryota > Metazoa > Chordata > Mammalia > Artiodactyla > Tayassuidae > Catagonus > Catagonus wagneri. Next base: position 7,320,528 of record PVHT020000065.1, read on the forward strand.
AATAATTGTGGTTTATGCACGTATAGTGCATAAATCCCTTCTAGTCAGGAAAATGTGTTAGGCTCTTTAATTATACTGCCCTTAGATTTAGAAGTTTAGATGTGTTTAGAAGTTGTTTAGTTGATAAATATGTGAAATTTCAGTATTGAAAGACTTAGCCTAGATTTCTATCTAGCCCTTCCTCATTTAAAGCCTGACTAAGAGACATACTGGTTTTTTTTATTGTCCCATGGCAGTTTATTGTTATAATTAGTAACTAATTGATGAACTAGATTAGGGATCTGAGCTTTTACTTTAACTTGTACCTTTTTTTTTTTTAGGGCCACACCTGCGGCATATGGAGGTTCCCAGGTTAGGGTATGAATTGGAGCCACCGCCATAGCAACCAGCCATATCTGCCACCTACACCACAGCTCACAGCAACGACCCACTGAGTCAGGCCAGAGATCGAACCCACATCCTCATGGATACTAGTTGGATTTGTTTCCACTGCACCACAACAGGAACTCCCCGAGCTTTTATATTTTTTAAAGATCTGATTGGAAAAGGTGACAAAGGCCATATATGCCACACAAAACCTAAAATATCTACTATATGGTATTTATAGGAAACGTTTACCAATCCTTGGCCTAAATCATATTAACTTGATTCCCTCCGAAAGGCCTAGAGTGAGTCTCCTCCTCTCTCTTCCCGCAATATTATTATGCTTTTAGTTATGGTTGAGATAATGAGAAATGTGTCTGTGAAAGTAATAAAAATCATTTATTTTGCATCATCTGGAAAAATCCCTGCAATCATTCTGTCTCAGGGTCTCTTATGAACAGTTCTCTTTTTTTCACTGAAGTACTTTTTGAGCAGTCTCTTGGCCTAGAGTGTGTGTTATGTACTAGGGATTCAGCAGCAAACTATCAAGATCACTTATTGAGCTTATATCTTCTTGATTCATAATTTAATTCCAAAAAAGGTGTTTTTTTGGAGTTAACTTGTGGCGCAGTAGGTTAAGGATCCAGTGTTGTCACTGCAATGGCATGGGTCACTGCTGTGGTGTGGGTTTGATCCCTGGTCCAGGAATTTTCACATGTCAAAGGCATACCCATCCTCTCTTTTTTTTAAAGGTGTTTTTCTGACGAAAGGTTTATTTCCTATCACAAAAAAAATAATTTATACTTTTTTGTCTTTTTGCTACTTTTTTATGCCTAAATGTCTTTTTCTTTCTTTTTTTTTCGTTTTTTAGAGCTGTACCTGTGGCATGTAAAAGTGCCCAGGCTAGGGGTTGAATCAGACTGCAGCTGCCGGCCTGCGCCACAGCCACAGTAATACCAGATCCAAGCCATGTCTGTGACCTGCACCACAGCTCACAGCAACACTGGATCCTTAACCCACTGAATGGGGCCAGGGATCAAACCTGTGTCCTCATAGATACTAGTCAGGTTTGTTACTGCTGAGCCACAACGGAAACTCCCTAAATTGCTTTTTAGATTTTGATTACTGTTAGTTCGAGAGAATAATCACTTTTTCTCCCATGTGGTTTTTAACTTAAGAGATGTCCTAAATAGCTTTAGTTTTTTAAATACTAAATTAGGACAAATATGTCTCTCTTTGGCTTTATATATCCACTGCACATTTTCTGAATTGCCAACAAAGTAATGTGTTATAACATTATTTGAGTTCCTGGGGGGATATCACTGTTACCTCTCCTTAGCAAGCCTGTTATCTATCAGATATTTCCCTGACATTTGTTAATGTGAATTGTGTTCAAAATCTCAAATGAAGAAAATTTTAAATTAGCATTATTTAAGTGGAATAATTTTACTATTTAAGGTAATAATACAAATTTTAAATATTACAGAATATATTACTGATGTCCATTTGAATGACCTGTCTACACCACAGATCCTCCCATCAAATGAAGTTGTTAATCCACGTTTATCAGCAAGCCCTCCTAAATCAGGCAATTTGTGGCCAGGATTGGCACCCACACACAAAAAAGGTAGAAGTTTCAGTTATTCAGGTTCCTTTGCTTTGATAATTTAAAGTGTTGATTATGAAATATTATTCAAGCTTTTAAAATTGACAACACCTGCTGTATAGCACAGGGAACTATATCCAGTCACTTGTGATGGTACATGATACAGGATAATGTGAGAAAAAGAACATGTATATGTATGACTGGGTCACTTTGCTGTACAGTAGAAATTGACAGAATACTGTAAATCAACTATAATGGAAAAATAAAAAATCATAAAAATTAAAGACAAATGGAAGTAAAAAATTTTTAAAAATAAATAAAATTGACAACATAATTTTATGCAACTGTGATTTAAATTTTTTTTGTGTGTGTGGCACAAATTTACATGCAACAGAATTCACTCTTTTGGTGTAGAGTTCTGAATTTTACACATGCATAGATTCTTGTTACTACCACCACAAATGATGTAGAGCATTTCAACACCTCAAAGAATTCCGTTTTACTACCCCTTTGTGATTAGACCATCCTACTAGTCCTACCTAAGCTCTGGCCCTGTTGATTTGTTCTCTATTCCTATTGTTTTGCCTTTTCCAGAATGTCATTTAAGTGGAATCATACAGTATGTAGTCTTTTGAAACAGGCACCTTTCAGTTAGTGTAATGCATTTGAGATATAGTCACGTTGCGTGTCTGAATAGTTTTTTTAAATTACTGAGTAGTAGTTCATTGTTTGCCTGTACTACTTTTTATGTATACACTCACTGAAGGATATTTGAATTTTTTTCCAGTTTTTGGCAATTATGAATAATGTTGTTATAAACATTTGTGTGCAGGTTTCTGTATGAACATAAATTTTGTTTCGGGTAAACACCTAGGTGTGGGGTTATTAGGTTTTATGTTAGTTTTACATTCCCTTAATGTATGAAATTGTTTTTTGGAGTGGTTGTATCATTTTGCATTCTGACCACCTATGTATGAGAGTTCCCAGTATTATAAAATATGAACTATAAAACTCTGATAAGAGTCTTCATGACCTCATGTTAGAATTCTTTCAAGACATCAGTGACAACAAAAGCATGAGCCATAAAAGAAAAAAAATTAAAATCTTTCTTGGTAGAAGACACTGTTAAGAGAATGAAAAGATTGGGAGACAATACTTGCAAATCACATAACTGACAAACAGCTTGTATCCAGAATATATAAAGAACTCTCAAAACTTAATAGAATGCTTTCTTCAAATAAAGCATTAGTTGGAAGCAAAAACAAATAAATAAAAGCAGAACTATTCAGTTTGTAGTCAAGATGAGGAGATCGAAGACTATTTCTTCATGGTTTCTCTTGGGAATGGGCTTTTTGTTTGTTTTAAGGTATTGTGTTTGATCAGTATTTTGACAAATTTCTTTAGCATAGTAAATTTGACTGTTAAAGATTCCAGAAAAAAAAATGGTAAAAGAATTACTTTGATTAAAAAAAAATTTGTTTTCTGTATTTGTTTTTCAATTCTAGCCCAATCTGCATCATCTCCAAAGAGAAAAAAACAGCACAAGAAATACCGAAGTGTTATTTCAGACATATTTGATGGAACAATCATTAGTTCAGTGCAGTGTCTGACTTGTGATAGGGTGAGTATGAGGGAAATTACTGTCAAATGCTCTTTTAAAAACAATTTGACAAAATGGTGTGAAAAATGAATTCCTTCTCCTTACTATTGATGATTATATATGTATTTCTTAGGTTTACATAAGTATAAATTGATTCTAGGTATAGAACTTGTTTTTTGGAAATAATAGCAGCATACTTTTTTAAGGATAGGTCTTGACCTGTCATTTGGCAGCTATGCATTAGCAGGAAGAGTTAACTCAGTGCTTCATCTCTGTTCACCTATAAAGGAGATAATGTTGCTTAGCAACAGGAATTGGTAACACAAGCTTATTCTCCCAAGGCTGATGTAATTAATATGCTGGGAAACTGTTACTGTTGACAGGCACAAGGCTGTGAATATGTCTTCTCTATTTGGTGGTATGGCTTGTAAATATTTTCCCATGTTAAGCCTAGGGCTCAGATCACAAAAATAGTATCAGATTCATACACAAGAGCGTAAATTACAATCATCATGAGATCTCCTAATACCTCATGATTCCTGAATTTCTTTGCGGTTTTCATAAGAATGGTTTTACTTCAGTACAGTGATAGATACAATTAAAATGAATGTAGAATGACATATTTCAAAAAACCCCAAAGTAAGTTTTCAATTATTGTTTTAGAATCTTAAGTGAAACCTAAGGGCTTTCAGTAGGGTTATTTTATTATAGACTATTTTTATATTTAAATATTTAGATGGGATTATCCTGAAATGTTTTCAGCCACACCTGCTGCATGTGGAAGTTCCTCAGGACTGAATCTGAGTCACAGCAGTGACCCAAGCCACTGCAGTGACAACACCGGATCCTGAACCTACTGTGCCACAAGAGAGCTCCTACATTTTGTTTTTAAAATGACATTTAAAAGCTATCACTAGAGTTCATTTCCAAAAATAAATGCAGTAGTGCTTAATAGTTTGTTCGTCAAGCTTCAGTGGCTGAACGTGAGGTATTTCTTTTTGCTGCATTGGCCTCAGCTAATGGGGACATTAGTATTTCACTCGTTTATGTGAAGATTAAATTTAGAACAGCACCTGGTACAGAGAAATTTTGCTTTTGTTATTACTGTTTTTGCTATTATTACTATAAAAGCAGTTTGATTTTTTTGTTTTTTCTTATAGTTTGCTTTGATCTTTGCAATCTAAAATCTATCCTCAAACGTTTGTGCTGGATTATTTTCATCCCATTCTTAAAACAAAACAATTTTAGGTGTCTGTAACCCTCGAGACCTTTCAGGATCTATCCTTGCCTATTCCTGGCAAGGAAGACCTTGCTAAGCTGCATTCATCAAGTCATCCAACATCTATAGTCAAAGCAGGATCATGTGGTGAAGCATATGCTCCACAAGGGTGGATAGCTTTTTTCATGGAATATGTGAAGAGGTATGTATGTATTTTGTTTGTATTAATTGATTGTTAAAACTGCTGTTTCTGCTGTACTGGCAGAACATTTCCTTCTTTTTTTTTTCTATCAATAATGTTTCAGGTTTGTTGTCTCATGTGTCCCTAGCTGGTTTTGGGGTCCAGTAGTAACCTTGCAAGATTGTCTTGCTGCCTTCTTCGCCAGAGATGAACTGAAAGGTAAGAAATAAATTTTCGTCTATGACTAAACTCTTATGGGCGATCTAAAATACTAGTAGGATTAGATATAAAATGTATTGATAAAAGCTAAGTTTTATGGCAGCCTAAATAGTACTTGCCCATATTGCCACAGTGCAAATATCTGCCATAGCAATATAAATATAAATGCTGTAAAACATATCCTAAAACAATTTATGCAAATTCCTGTAGTACTAGACAATATGGTATTTGAAGTGTCTTGAATATGCTCTGGGATTCAAAGAAGGAAAAATTCAACCAATATAAAACACTGGCTTCTATATCTGGATTAGTCTGTGAATTCCTCCAAAGTATTTAAGATTCTTCTCTACTTTTATGTGTCAGCATCTTGCTTGGACATATAACAGGCAGTCAGTAGATTTTGTTCAGTGAATAAATGGACAGGTTGTTATTTAAGGTAGACCTTCAGGGTCGAAAAAAGAGGGAAGTGAAGGGTGTTGTAGGCAAGGTAAGCATCATGCACTGACTCTTGAGCAGAGACTGAAAAAAGTGAGCCTTGTGTTACTGTGCTCCAAAGTCAGCATGTGGCAAACTGGAAGAATTGCAGAACCAAAAAAAAAAAAAAAATGCTTGCTTTTAATTTGAGAGGAGTGACCAGATCTGTTCTATTTTCAGGTGACAATATGTACAGTTGTGAAAAATGCAAAAAGTAAGTGTTGTTGGCAGTGCTTTTAATTGCACAATTTTATATTTTCTTTTTCTTTTTTTGGCTGCCATGAGGCACATGGAGTTTGTGGCCAGGGATCAGATCCAAGCTGCAGTTGCAACTTAAGCTATAGAAATGCCAGATCCTTAACCCCACTGTACTGGAGTGGGGATCGAACCTGCGTCCCAGCGCTCCTAAGATGCTGCCAATCCCGTTGCACCACAGCGGAAAGTCCACATTTTGTATTTTAAATGGTAGTTTTCTTGGTTATTTGAATTGGGCATATGGAGTTAATTTCCCACTTAGAAAAATTAAGGCCAATAAGCTTTGTCTTAGTGAAAAATAAAGAAACTGGTTATTCTGTAAAACAAATCTGAGGTAAAAAAAAAATAACAAATTTGATAGGACTAGCTAAGATGGGAAAGTGTATTTTGAGATATAAGTATATAATTTTGCATAAAACTCATTCCAAGTATGTTGTCAATATGTACTAGGTTATATAGTATACATTTTCATTACATAGGTTAATTTGGTCATCATAAGTATAACAATATTCTCATATGGGTTACCATGCTAACAGGCTAGATATACAAAGTGAAAATGACTGTAAAGGTACAACTCAGGAAGGTTATACCACCTCTAATGTTACCTGCTGTATGAGAGCAGAATAAAAAGACAGTTAAGAAAAGTATGATTTTGTTACTAGCTGTTTTTTTCCTTTTTTTTTCTTTTCGGCTGTTTCCATGGCATGTGTTAGTTCCTGGGGCCGGGGTTTGGATCTGTGCCACAGCAGTGACAATGTTGGGTCCTTAACCTGCTAGGCCACCAGAGAGCTCCACCTTTTTCTATCTTGCACCAAGTTCAGGCTTTTGGATTGTTTGTTTTGGCCCGTAGCAGATGGAAGTTTCCAGGCCAGGGATTGAACGCATGCCACTGCAGTGACAATGCCAGATCCTTAATCTGCTACTCCACAAGGAAATTTCAAGTTCAGGCTCTTAAGTCTTCTTGGTGATGAGTTCGAAAAGAAAAGTAAATGGAGAACTGAAAGCAAGTACGTTTGAGATAGAATGAACTGGAAAAGTTTTCTGAATATCTCTAATAGAAAAATAATAGCCTTCTATTAAGATCTAGAATCTTGGAGTTCCTGTTGTGGTTCAGCAGTTTAAGAACCCGACATAGTATCTATGAGGATGCAGGTTTGATCTTTGGCCTCTGTCAGAGGATTAAGGATCCAGCGTAGCCGCAGCTGTAGCTTAGTTCACGGCTGTGGCTCAGATCTGATCCCTGGCCCGGGAGCTCCATATACCCCAGGATGGCCAAAAAAGAAGGAACTTGCATCTACCCTAAAATCCACAACAGAGATCTGTCAAATGTATATTATTATTGGTAATTACTAATTTTTTAATTATTAAAAAATTATTTATCTCAAATTATTTGTTTCCATATTTAAGAATAAAGGTTGTAGGGAGTTCTCTGGTGGTCTAGTGTTTAGGACTTGGTTCTTTCACTGCTATAGCCTGGGTTTGATCCCTGGTCTGGGAATAGATTCCACATAAAGCTGCTACACACAGCAGCCAAGAAAAAAAATTTTATATATATACATACATGTATGTATGTATATGTATTGAATTGACCTGACTAAACCAATTCTATAAAATTTTTTAAAATCCAGATTTACTTGATATCTGAATATTATAAAGGGGTAGCCAGGCCATAGACAGTAGAATATTTTTTATCAAAGAATTATATAACTCCCTACATTTTTATTACTGAAAATCTTAATTTTTTCATTTGGCTGTGCCCACAGCACGTGCAGTTCCCAGGCCAGGGATCAAACCTGCACCACAGTAGCAACCAGAGCCACTGCAGTGACAGCACTGGATCCTGAATACACATTTTGGGTGAACTCCCCTAATAATCTTTTTTTTTGGGGGGGGCTTTTTATGGCTGCACTTGTGGCACATGGAAGTTCCCAGGCTAGGGGTCGAATTAGAGCTATAGCTGCCAGCCTGTGCCACAGCCACAGCAATGTTAGATCTGAGCCACATCTGTGACCTATACCACAGCTCACGGCAATGCCAGATCCTTAACACACTGAGCAAGTCCAGAGAATGAGCATGCATCCTCATGGATACTAATCAGATTCATTACCATTGAGCCACGAGGGGAACTCCTCCCCTAATAATCTTAATTTATATGACTTTTTACAACAAGGGATTCCATTGTTTTATTAGTATGTATATATTTTGATTGATAGCATATAATACAGTAGTGAGCACTTTGAGTCTCATATCTGCATTTTCTAAAAGGTTTTGCTATATATTTGAAAATACTAAAGGTTTTGTAGATACATACGGGAAGCAGTTTATTAAAATTGGTTTTCTTGTTTTAACCTTTAGGTTGAGGAATGGAGTAAAGTTTTGTAAAGTACAGAAGTTTCCTGAGGTATGGGCTTTCTCACAATTCAGTGTATTTTATGTCGTAGGAATATAAGGCATTAACATAACTTAGTGTAGTAAATTTTTATCATTGGTGGAAGAATAGAATGGTTCTATTGACCAGCTGCTTTGTTTACCCTATTAAGATTATCCATTTTTAAGATGCTGAGTTGCATACCAAGTAAGTGCCTTTACCAGTAAAACTGTTTGGTATATGGTTTAATCAGGGTCTTGCAGGTATAAAGTGTAAAATTGGAAAAGCGAGTAGATATGAACTTAGTACTATGTTTCATCATTTCTACATTTTAACATCTCTGGAATCAGGTTATCAGAATTGAAGGATAATGTTTAATCTTGACCATATGTATATTTAATAGACTCCTTTATTTAGTGTATAAAATAAAAGAATTTAAAATAATCCTACCTTTCTCTTTTAAAAAGATTTTGTGCATCCATCTTAAAAGATTCAGACATGAATTGATGTTTTCCACCAAAATCAGTACCCATGTTTCATTTCCATTGGAAGGCCTGGATCTACAGCCATTTCTTGCTAAAGATAGTCCAACTCAAATTGTTACCTATGATCTCCTGTCAGTCATTTGTCACCATGGAACTGCAAGTAGTAAGTATACAAGTTTGATGTATGTTCTTAGATTTAAAAAAAAGGTTAACGTCAGAGTTCCTGTTGTGGCTCAGAGGGTTAAGGACCCAGTGCTGTGTCTGTGAAAATGCGGGTTCAGTTCCTGGCCTCTCCCACTGGGTTAAGGATCTGGTATTGCCGTAAGCTGCAGTGAAGGTCTCAAATGTGTAGCCCTCAGCTGCAGCTCTATTTCAGCCTCTAGCCCAGGAACTTTCATAGGCCGCAAATGCAGCTGTAAAAATAAAAAAACAAAATTTTTTTTTAGAAAGCTAAACCTCTGAATTGATCTTTAAATAAGACCTGATTGAACAAAAGAAAAAATGTAAAAGTAGGTTTTTGTTAATTATTTCTATTTTATTTTGGTTATTAAAAACATGTCAGGAGTTCTCTCTATGGCACAGGGACTAAGAACCTGACTGCAGCAGCTCAGGTTGCTGTGGATGTATGGGTACAATTCCTTGCCAGGTGCAGTGGATTAAGGATGTTGCTACAGCTGTGGCATAGGTTGCATCTGCAGCTCAGACTCAGTCCTGGAACTTCCATGTACCGTGGGTGTGGCCAAAAAAAAAAAACTCGAAATTTTAAGAAGTTGAATAATTTTACTCTGAAGTTTGAAATACTGAAAATTATATTTTGTCTAAAGTTAAAAAATGACTTTAACCTGAATGTTTTTACACTGGGCTTTTGTTTGTTTAATTTTTGTTACAGCCACACCCACAGCATATGGAAGTTCCTGAGCCACGGATTGAATTCGGGCTGCAGCTGCGGCAACGCCAGATCTTTAACCCACTCTGCTGGTCAGGGATCAGACCCATGCCTCTGCAGCAATCCTAGCTGCTGCAGTTGGATTCTTAACCCACTGTACCACAGTGGGAACTCCTACACTAGATTTTTTTAAAATTAGGTTCTCTGTCCTGACTTTCCTCCAGTGGTGGTGGTGAGGATACATATTGGAATAAAATATGAACATAGTTCTTGCTATATCTCAGTGTCTGCCAGGAACCGAGGATATAAAAGCGGTTTTATGTTCCATTCTTGTGTGAATTTTTTTAAGATTTTTATTTTTTCTGTTATAGTCGATTTATGATGTTATGTCAATTTCTGCTACACAGCACAGTGACCCAGTTTTATACATATATACACACACACACACACACACACACACATATATTCTTTTTCTCACATTATCCATCATGTTCCATCACAAGTGACTAGACGTAGTTCCGAGTGCTGTATAGCTGGATCTCATTGCTTTCCCCTCCAAATGCAGTAGTTGGCATCTACTAGCCCCAGACTCCCAAGCCATCCCACTCATCCCCCTCCCCCTTGGCAGCTACAAGTCTGTTCTCCAAGTCCATGAGTTTGTTTCTTTTCTGTAAAGAGGCTCATTTGTGCCATGTACTACATTCCAGATATAAGTGGTATTATATGGTATTTCTCTTTCTAACTTCACTTCATCCATGTTGCTACAAATAGCATTATTTCATTCTTTTTTATGGCTGAGTAGTATTCCACTGTGTACATGTACCACATCTTGATCTATTTATCTGTCTATGGACATTTAAGTTGTTTCCATGTCACTGTTGTGAATAGTGCTGCTATGAACATACGGGTACATGTATGTTTTTCAAGGGAAGTTTTGTCCAGAAATATGCCCAAGAGTGGAATTGCTGGGTTATATGGTAGTTCTATATTTAGTTTTCTGAGGTACCTCCATACTGTTTTCCATAGTGGTTGTACCAGTTTATATTCTAACCAACAGTGAAAGAGGGTACCCTTTTCTCCACACCCTCTCCAGCATTTATGATTTGTTGACTTGTTAATGATGGCCATTCTGGCTGGTGTGGTACCTCATTGTAGTTTTGATTTGTATTTCTCTAATAAATAGTGATGTTGAGCATTTTTTCATGTGCCTGTTGGCCATCTGTGTATCTTCTTCAGAGAAATGTCTATTCAGGTCTTCTGCCCATTTTTCGATTGACTTGTTAGTTTTTTTGCTTTTGAATTGTATAAGTTGTTTGTATATTTTAAGATTAAGCCCTTGGCAGTTGCATCCTTTGAAACTATTTTCTCCCATTCCATAGGTTGTCTTTTTGTTGTTTTTATGGTTTCCTTTGCTGTGCAAAATCTTGTCATTTTGATTAGGTCCCATTGGTTTATTTTTATTTTTATTTCTGTTGTCTTGAGAGGCTGACCTAAGAAAACTTTTACATAGTTGATGTCAGAGAATGTTTTGCCTATGTTCTCTTGTAGGAGTTTTATGGTGTCTTGTGTTATGTTTAAGTTTTTAGGCCATTTTGAGTTTATTTTAGTGTATGGTGTGGGGGTGTGCTCTAGTTTCATTTCTTGTGTTGATTTCTTATTACTCAAATTATTTAAATTCTTTCTGCTTAAATTATAGGTGGACACTATATTGCCTACTGCCGAAACAATTTAAATAATCTCTGGTATGAATTTGATGATCAGAGTGTCACTGAAGTTTCAGAATCTACTGTACAAAATGCAGAAGCTTATGTTCTTTTCTACAGGTGAGGCAATAACTCTCAAGGGCAGGCTATTTTGGCAAATATGAAAGAACATTTCAGATTGAGGTTAATGGTGACTTTAAGACTTTCAAAATGGATTACTAAGTAAAGGTTAGAAATTATTTTAATCTCATCTCATTATTTAAGTAAAATAAAGTGAAAGGTTGCATGCAGAATGATCACTTGTTAAGAAAAATATTAAATCATTTAGTTGAAGAGCCAAGAAATATATTTGTTTTAGGAAGACTGGTTTTCATTAAAAAAAAAAAAAGTCACTGACAGTAGGGATTAAATATCAAATATTCTCCTAAAATAGCTTTTATAAAGGAAGTATTATGAAAGATTGTACTAGCTACTGAAAGAGGAAAGCAGATTACCTATTTCTTTAGTTCATTTTATTAACAAAATATTGAAATATCTATTCTGTATCAGTAGTTATGTGGATACCAGTAGTTAAGATGCACTATCACTCTAGGTGTGTATAATATAGGTGGGCAGGGGATGTGAAACAAAGTATATATATTTAAGACTTAATAAGATTCACAACTGCATATTGAAAATATTTGGGGAGGGGAAAAAAGACTTCAGAAAGTTCCAAAAAGCAAGACTTCAAGTTATGCAGCAGGAACTGTCTACATACCATTTACATGGTATTTACCTTATTTGCATATCACTTACATAGTATTAGATATCATGAGTAATCAACAGAAGATTTAAAGTATTTCAGAGAATGTGCGTGGGTCATATGCAAATGCTGCACCATTTTATTTAAGAGACTGGCTCATCCACAGATTTTGGTATCTGCAAGGGTCCTGGAACCAGTCTCCCCACAGATACAGAGGGATAACTGTATTAATATGTTTACTAAATCTAATAAGGAAGCGGAAAAATACACTTAATAGTCTAAAGTAGTAAAATGCATATTTAATTTAGTGAATTATTGTCCTTAATAGGAAGAGCAGTGAAGAAGCACAGAAAGAGAGGCGGAGGATATCAAATTTGTTGAACATAATGGAACCAAGTCTCCTTCAGTTTTATATTTCTCGTCAGTGGCTAAATAAATTTAAGACCTTTGCTGAACCTGGCCCAATTTCAAATAATGATTTTCTTTGTATTCATGGAGGTAAGGAGCTCTGTGATGGAAATAATGGTGGGGGTTGCTCTTAAATAATTTACAAACAAGTAAAGAGCCAAGAATTTTCGTCTTCAATTTATTTCCTATTTCCCTGTCTGCATTCCAATTCAAATGTGTTTAACTTGCTGTGATTTCATAAATTAGCTTTTTCTTCTAATTATAAGCAGTCTGTATAGCTTCTTCATAGAACAGATATTTATTGAGTACCTGTTCCAAACTCTGTGCTAAAGCTTGAAAATACCAGAGAGACTATTTCTATTCTCAAAGCACTAGTTTCATAGTAGAGACAGATACATGAACAGCCAGTTATGATACAGTGAGCATTTCTATCACACATCGTTTTTCTCAGCTGAGAGACATTCAGCTCCAACTGTATCCATGGCTTTTATCCCTTTTGTCTAAATGAGTATCCGGCTCTTTTCCTAAGTATGAAAATGTACTTGGGACTTAACAGAAAGCCTCATGTAGTTATTTTGCTAAATATAACGTATGCCTTTGTGATTGGCTGTATTAATTTTAAGTCTGTTCCTATTCCAAATCTCCCTGTAAATCTTTCATGGCATTTATCTTTGCCTGCCTTTTAGTATAGTTACTCATATAAATGCTTTGTTTCTTCTGCTAACTCATAAGTTCCGTGAAGGAAAGATTGTCGCTTATCTCTGATTTGCCCCAACCTGTAGTCAAGGCTTAGTAAATATTTATGTAAGTTAAATAGTTGAAGATCTTGGTTAACTAATTTTTCTCTGTTTTAAGAAATATGTTAATCTTTAGGAACATATGCTATGCTGTACTTAATTTTAATCTTTGGGAAGAGGGTTTTAAGAATAATGATTGGAAAATGCAGTGATTAATCACTTAAAAGTAGTATGAAACAGACAGACTCATTTAAACTTTTTCAGGTGTTCCTCCACGAAAAGCTAGTTATATTGAAGACCTGGTTTTGATGCTGCCTCAGAACATTTGGGATAACCTATATAGCAGGTTTGGTGTTTTTTTGTTGTTTTTGTTTTGATTTCTTGTCTTTTTAGGGCCGCACGCATGGCACATGGAAGTTCCTGGGCTAGGGGTCGAATCGTAGCTACAGTTTCTGGCCTAAGCCACAGCCACAGCAACACTGAATCTTAGCCGCATCTGCGACCTGCACCACAGTTCATGACAACCCTGGATCCTTAACCCACTGAATGAGGCTGGGGATTGGACCTGAATCTTCATGGATACTAGTTGGGTTCGTCTCCGCTGAGCCATAACCACAACGGGAATTCTTGAAAGCCAATTCTTTTACTTTATGTTGTTATTGCCTCAAACATATTTTGCAACAAATATAGCTATAAGGGAAATGTGACATATAGAAGAAGCAAGCAAGTCAATAAACAGATAAAATCATTGACCCTGATAAACATAAAATCAAGTCCTTGTGATAATTTGTTTTTCACATTTTACTGAAACTTAGAGACATTTCCTAGGACATCACCTTCTTCACAGTTGTCATAATTATGAAATTCTTCATGCTCTAGGTATGGAGGAGGACCAGCTGTCAACCATCTGTACATTTGTCATACTTGCCAAATTGAGGCAGAGAAAATTGAAAAACGAAGAAAAACTGAATTGGAAATTTTTATTCGGGTAAAAAATGTGATGCTTTTTAAATTATAAAAATGATCTAGGATAAAGATAAAGAACTGACAAGATAAAGAACTATATTGTGTTAATGAAATGATTGGATGAAAGAGTTGTAATAGATTTTAAGCGTTCTGGGTGCACAGCAGTGAGAGACCCTAGTCAGGGTCACTATAATTCTAGTGAGTTAAATTGCCCCTTTGTGGGTTTTTGCTTTTACGGATTAGAAATAAATTTTGTTTTATGTATTGCCACTGGCAAGAAATCTGCTTATTGAAATGGTATATTATGGCTTTTCTAAAAGCATCTACCCAGATTGCATTCTCTACTCCTTTGTAAAATGTAATGTTGTCTTGGGGGACTCTCTGTATTTTTGCCTAGTTTCCACAAAGTCGGTATGTTATGAGGCGTTCCTTGATTACAAGCAATAGGAAGTCCGGTCACAGAATCAGTAAGAAGAGCTGAATGTTTTATGGTCAAACACTAATATAGTTCCATTTATCTAGGTAGCAAGAAGTCTCTTCAAAGTGCTACTCTCAGTAATACAGCTCCAACCATTTATTTTTCAGATTCCTAGTAGGGAATCCTAATAGAGTTTGGGTCACCTAGGAAGCATGTTCATTGATGTTCACGCTGACATTATAGTCTGGAAGAGAAAATTGAGATTTTATTTTTTTTTTTTGGCCACCCCATGGCATATGGAGTTCCCGGGGCCAGGGATCAGATACAAGCCAAAGTTGCAACTTTAGCCACAGCTGCAGCAGCCCCGGATCCTTAACCCACTGTGCCAGGCTGGGAATTGAACCTGTGTCACAGTGCTCCCAAGACACCACCCATCCCATTGCATCAGACTGGGAACTCCAAGTTTCCTTTAATTAAAGAAGGAGAGAAGTTATATTGAGTAGACATAATATATGAACAGTACATTCCATGCTGTGGACACGTGCTTCTGTTCACACACACTTTTTCTTCATAGGTTTAGGTTTTTTGTTTGTTTGGTTGGTTTGTGTGTGTGTTCCTAAAGTAAAGAAATTTTCACATACAGAGGAAGCTATTATAAGTATGGATGTATTTATTGTGCTTGAGTCCCACTTGCTTCCTAAGGCAGCTTTTAGTTGAATACTAAAAATAGTTCATTCCATTTAATGCTTAAATAAATGGCTAATGGCTGTATCCACTAAGGTTTGGTCAACAGAAGCCTTTCTGAGTATTTTGAGTACAATAGGAATATAGACGATGAAAGACTTAAATAACTACCAAAGGGACTAGGCAGTGAAGATCAGGAAGACAACGGATGACTTGCGAAAAATCTAGAAGGAAGGGTAGGTTGCCATACTGGAGGTAGGAGGGGGGCCCTGGCCCAGGGTGGGGTTTCAGGGCCAGAAAAGAAAGTGGCCTAGAGTCGGACCTCAGGGCCAGTAAAGAAAGTTCTGTATAGTGGTGTTGTCAAAGGTATTGGAGCCCAGGCAAGATGAGAATGGTTACCCATGTTGGCTGGAGATTTGGTGTGTGAGGGGGCACAACTTAGTGGCAGTGGTAAAACTGAGGGATTGATTCCATGTGCAGAATTGATCAGATAATATAAGTATAATCAGACCCAGATTTCTCATTGTCAGAGAAGGAAGTTACAAATATGGAGAGAAAACTTAAGTGGACTCTGTTCTTGTATTAAAATTGTAGGTATCTTTGTAAACTCACAGTGATACACACATACATACAGACGTATAAATGTGTGTATGTGTATACATATATAGAAACATGATGTACATAAATTAATTTCCTAACTCAGTTACTGAAAGGGCCTGGGAGCAGTGATAACTCCACTAGGATTGAGCATACCTATCTCTCATCAACTCTAGCTTCTAAACATCTTTCTCTGGTAAAAGGAGCCAGCCCTTGTTGAAAAAATGGCTGCTTTCAGGACCAGGGCAGGGGAATTACAAGATGAGCTTGAAACTTCTTACTTTACCAAAAATTAAAGTTTTTGAAGAATGATGAAAAAGTGTCAAAAGTACACAGAAGCCAGTTTGAAGAGACTGTTACTTGCCAAATTTGGGGCAATTTGAACTTCAAAATAAATTATAATGACATGATAACTCTTTAAACAAAATAGATGTTATTTCCACAGTGTTATATATAAATAAAGAGAAAAATTGATGAGGAATGGAATATTAGCATAGTTTCAACTTATTCCTGACAAAGTACTTACTATGACTTTAAGCAGAGGAGCCTTGCATCAACATGAGGCAGCTGGCTCATGTACATGCAGCAGTTATCCTTTCCCTAAACGTGGGACACCCTAAGTCCCATCAGTCACGTCATGCATTTCTGGATGGTGGCCATTCATCTTTAGTTCAGTCAGGTCAGTCACTGTCTCCCTTTTATATTCTATTTCTAAAGGATGGACCATTAGATTAACCACTAACAACATACCTTCTATGAAATAGTAGAGGAATGAAAGAAAAGAAAAAAAATTAGTAATTTTTAACAAATTTAGTATATGTTTACAAATATGTACATAGGGCAAGGAAGAAATACGTGTCTACAGCTGGTAGCTACACATTCCATATTCCCTCTTTTCTTAGCATTTCAACTGGTTATGGTTTTGTTTACTTGGGAAAGTAATCCAGACCTTCATTCCTAAAGAGTCTGAGCTCTTTGTGGTTTTGCCTGAGTAGATTTCTCTAGTTGTCACTTTATTTTTACTCTCTGGATGTGGAATTACTGAACGATGCTTCTGGTAGGGTGGATGGTGGTGTCCCCAAAAGGTATTTCCTTGTTCTAACTCCTGTGAATTGACTTTATTTGTGAAAAGAGCCTTTACATATATAATTAAGGATCTTAAGATGAGATCACACTGGATTATCTGCATGGACCCTAAGTCTAATGAAAATTGTCCTTATAAAGAGGGAAGAGATAGACTGAATAGTTGAAAGCTATATAAAGACATACATTGGAGTATATAGTCACAGAGCCGAAGGTTGAAGAGGCAAGGAACAGAATCTCCCCTAGAGTCTCCAAAAGAAGCATGGTCCTCCCTGTACCTTGGTTTGGACTTTTGGCCTCCAGAACTTTGAGAGAATAAATACCTGGTTTCAGCCACCAAGCCCTCTGAAACTAAAACAGTGGATGTAATGTGGTTTTCAGACACAGTCCTCCTTATTCCTGTTGTGTAGTAGTCATATTACACTTTTCACAGCACCACAACTGCCCCTATACCCTTTGCCTCTTTGTTCAGTAACATAAGGAACCCAAAATGGCCAGAGGAGTGTCTCATCTTCCAGTCCAGTAAAACCATTCTTGTATCTCTTTGGGAACTGGTTACCTCCAAACTAGTAGAGGCCCAGGTTGTAACAATGAGAAGCAAAGCTTTTGTAAGTGTTGGTGGTAATAAACTTAAACTCCCCTACTCCTTTTACCTGGTACCTAGCCTCAAGTTTTCTGGTTTTGGAAAAAAAGCAGCACCTTATGTAGTTTCTAGTTTAGAGCATGTACCATATCATATAGGATAGTACCAAACCCACAAGAGTTTTGCCACCCAGGAACAAAAACAGTATTCAGTAGGCCAGCAACTTTAAGGTGATGCCATGTGCTAAAGTCGGTGAATCCTATGGATGTGAGCCCATTTCTTCATTTATTTTGTTTAAAATTAGTTCCATAGTCAGAGGTAATATGGGATATTATCTCAGCAGGTCAAATATTCAGTAAGACCATAAATGGTGATACTGAGAGAAACATTGTGGGTTAGAGAGGTAGACCCAAATTCAGTGTAAGCTGTAAATCATGTATCATTGAGGGACTTATATCCAGACTATACAAAAAATTCATACAACTCAGGAAGGCAAATAGTTCAATTTAAAAATAAGTAAAAGATTTTAATGGACATTGTTCTAAAGGTAGCACTGATAGGCGTGCAGAGGGGTGCTATCAGTAGTCATTAGTAAAATGCAAATTAAAGCCACGGTGAGATACCATTACACACTTCCTAGAATGGTTAAAATAAAGAAGTGGACAATATCAAGTCCTGACAAGAATATAAAGCAACTAGAATTCTCATATGAATACAGTTGGTGGGCATATAAAGTTACATGTCAAATGACAGCCAGTTTGACAGTGTCTTCTAGGTTAAACAAACACTTAGCATATGACTTCTAATTTCACCCCTTGGTATTTATTTCAGGGAATAAACACTTCTGTTTGTAAAAAACCTGTACACAAATGTTCATAGCAGTATTGCTTATAATTGCCCCAAACTGGAACTAATTGAAATGTCCATCAGCTGGCAAATGGATAAATAAGATGTGTATATCTATGCAATGGAATACTAATAAGCAACAAAAAAGACTGAACTAATGATGCATGCAGCAGTATGATGAATCTCAGGAACATGTCAAGTGAAAGAAGACAAGCATAAAAATGACTATATAATTTTTCATTCTATCTATAGGAAAT
The DNA here is from genome assembly GCA_004024745.2 of Catagonus wagneri. Taxonomy (NCBI): domain Eukaryota; kingdom Metazoa; phylum Chordata; class Mammalia; order Artiodactyla; family Tayassuidae; genus Catagonus; species Catagonus wagneri. The sequence continues at coordinate 7,339,208 of PVHT020000065.1, forward strand.
CTAAAAAATGAAAAACAGTAGATCAGTGATGTTCTAGGGCTGAGAGGAAGGGATTGATTGCACACTTGCCCGGGGAAACTTTTTGGACTGTCAGAGGTATTTTAAACTGGATTGTGGTGATAATTGCCCAACTATAGACTTACTGAAATCCATTGAACTTTGCAATTTTTTTTTTTTTTTTTTTTGCTTTTTAGGGCCACACTTGCGGCATATAGAAGTTCCCAGGCTAGGGGTCTAATCGGAGCTGCAGCTGCCAACCTATGCCACAGCCACAGCAATGCAAGATCTGAGCCGCTCCTGCGACCTACATGACAGCCCACGGCAATGTCAGATCCTTAACTCACTGAGCGAGGCCAGGGATTGAACCCACAACCTCATGGTTCCTAGTCGGATTCGTTTCCTCTGTGCCAGGATGGGAACTCCTGTACTTTTCAGAATTTTTTTATGGCTGCAGCCACAGCATGTGTAAATTCCTAGGCCAGGGACTAAATTCAAGCCATGGCTGTTACCTGCACTACAGCTGTGGCAGTGCCAGATCCTTTAATCCACTGCACCACAGTGGGAATTCCTAAAAACCATTGGACTTTACATTAATGGTGAGTGGATTATATTTTTAAATGGCTGTTTTTTAAAATGCAAGTCTATGCTAGTCATTCTATAATACTAGGGTTTTTCATCTGCCACCTCTTTTTTTTTTTTTTTAATACAAAGCAGTGTGTTAGTATATAAAAATAACACTAATAGAGCACAAAAATAGCTACCCTTGGTAGACTGGAAGTTAAGTGGCATTTCTGAAAAACTGAAAAAGCAGGTATGATTTAGCGTAGCAAACCAAACGTCACAGGAAATGACTAACACAGCTTGGAAGTACTACTAATGACCTCAGCACTCTGCCCCCTGCATTGACCTAGGCAGCAAGCACAAAGGTATCTGCTTAAATTGAGCAGTGACTGTGGACCCTTGGGTCAGTTAAAGAAGGCATTGACAAAGAAATCATATATCAAAAAGGGATGAGTTCTATGGAAAAGGAAAATATCTAACAGGATAAGAGAGATCAGGAGTACAGTGACTGGGGGTGGGGGGGAGTCAAATACCAAACAGGGTGACTCAAGATAGGTCTCGTTGAGGGCAGAAGACCTGAACAGACTTTTCCTCAAAGAAGACATACAGATGGCCAACAGACATGTGAAAAAACAATGCTCAATATCACTGATTATTAGAGAATACAAATCAAAACCACAGTGTGTTATCACCGCACACCTGTCAGAATGGCCATCATCAAAAAGTCTATAAATAAGAGGAATTCCTATTGTGGCACAGCAGAAACAAATCCGTCTAGGATCCATGAGGATGCAGGTTCGATCCCTGGCCTCACTGATTGGGTCAGCGATCCTATGTTGCCATGAGCTGTGGTGTAGGTTACAGACGTGGCTTGGATCTAGCATTGGCTGTGGCTGTGCCGCTGCAGCTCCGATTTGACCCCTAGCCTAGGAACCTCTGTATGCCAAGAGTGTAGCCCTAAAAAGCAAACCAAAAAAAAAAAAAAAAAAAAAAAAAAAAAAAAAAAAGGCTACAAATAAGAAATGCTGGAGAGGGTGTGGAGAAAAGGAACCTCCTACATTGTTGGTGGGAATGTAAGTTGGTGCAGCTACTATGGAAAACAGTATGGAGGGAGGTTCCTTAAAAAGTCACCATATGATCCTACAATTCCACTCCTAAGGATATATCTGGAGAAAACTCTAATTTGAAAAAATACACGCACCCCAGTGTTCATTACAGTGCCCAGTGTTCACTGCAGCACTATTTACAGTAGCCAAGTCATGAAAACTACCTAAATGTCCAACAGATGAATGGATAAAGAAAAGGTGGTGTGTGTGTGTATGTGTATACAAACCCACACAGTGAATGTTAACCATAAAAAAAGAGTGAAATACGCCATTTGCAGCAACATGGATTGACCTAGAGAGTTTCATACTAAGTGAAATCAGCAGACAGAGACAAATATCATATGATACTGCTTATATGTGTAATCTAAAAAAAAAGATACAAATGAACTTATGTGCAAAACAGATATACCCAGACCTGGAAAACAAATTTATGGTTACCAAAGGGGAAAGCAGGGAGAAGGGATAAATTAGGAGTTTGGGGTTAACATATATACAGTAGTGTGTATAGATAACCAACAAGGACCTACTGTATAGTACAGGAAACCATACTCAATATTTTGTAATAACCTGTGTAGAAAAAGAATCTGTTTCAGTTAAAAAAAAAAAAAAAGGCCTAGGAGTTCCCTTGTGGCCTGGAAGTTAAAGTTTCGGCATTGTCATTGCTGTGGTGTGAGTTCGATCTCTGGCCTAGGAACTTGTACATGCTGTGGGCACAACCGTAAAAGAAAAAGCCTCATTGAAAGGTGATATTTAAGCAGAGAGTTGAAGGAGATGAGGGAGATGCTCAGGTATCTGTAAAAAGATGGATAGCCATGTAACAGTTTTGAGTGATAGGAGTATATCTCTTTGATTCTGGGATAACAAGTGAATAGATGAAGGGGAAAGTATTAGAATGTGATGTCACATCTTGGGGCTGGATCATGGAAGTACTTATGGGCTGTTAACAAGGATCTTGGTACAACAGCAGAGTTTGGATTAGATTTGATTATGGGAGAGAAATGATCAAAACTTGATTGCCTTTGTCCGTAGACAGGATGTACTGTGGGCATTTTAATTACCCGTCATGACATAGTTTCAGGAGTCTCACTTTCTTTTCACACTATTACAATTAGATAATTTTCAAGGAGTTCCCATTGTGGCTCAGTGGTTAACGAATCCGACTAGGAATCATGAGGTTGTGGGTTCGATCCCTGGCCTTGCTCAGTGTGTTAAGGATCTGGCTTTGCCGTGAGCTGTGGTGTGGGTTGCAGACATGGCTCGGATCCCGCATTGCTGTGGCTGTGGCGAAGGCCAGCAGCTATAGCTCCTGGTAGACCGCTAGCCTGGGGACCTCCATATGCCGCTGTTGCGGCCCTTGATAAAGCAAAGACCAAAAAAAAAATGATAATTTTCAAATACACTTTTTTGTTTTGTTTTGTCTTAGGGCCGCACCCACGGCTTATGGAAGTTCCCAGGCCAGGGGTCGAATTGGATCTGTGGCTGCTGGCCTACGCCACAGCCACAGCACTGTGGGCTACTAGCCGTGTCTGCCACCTACACCACAGCTCACGGCAACCCTGGATCCTTAACCCACTGAGCAAGGCAAGGGATTGAACCCACATCCTCATGGTGCCTAGTTGGGTTCATTAACCACTCCCTTCAAATACATTTCATTTTCCTCCAGCTCCATTACTGTTTCTGTCTCTGTCTCTGTCTCTGTCTCTCTCTCTCTCTCTCTCTCTCTCTCTATATATATATATCAATTTTTAATCAGTTCAGTTCCTTTAGTTGAAAGTGGTAGAAATGAGACTAACTTAAGCAAAAAAGGAAATTTATTGAAAAGAAAAACTGAATAACTTTCAGAAGTTCAGGAACCATGTATTCCTGTATAGCCAACAAAATTGACATTGGAATTACTCCATTCCGATGATTAGTTTACTCCTCTGAAGATTTCCGTTTCTAGTAGTTTGCCTACTTTAAGTCACATACCCATTCTTGGACCTTAGGACTAGAGGAGGGGGTGGAACATCCTCAAAGACTGACCCACTAGAGTTCCTTTGTGGCACAGCGGGTTAAGGATCCAGTGGGTTGTCGCTGCTATGGCACAGGTTCGATCCATGGCCCAGGAATTTTCACATACCGTGGGCACATCCAAAAGAAAAAGAAAAAGGACCATCCCACTGCTTTTGAGAATTTATTCTATATATGTCTATTAACTGTGAAATGATATGTACAAGATTATTCATTGCAACATGGCCACCAGTATTTTTAAGTGAATGGAAGTGTCATGTAGACAGTGGGTATAGTATATTTAAATAAGATTTATACATCAGATTTTTAGTAAACGTGTGTGGTATTTATTTTGAAGACTACCCTCACCATTTTCACTTATCCAATCTTTTATGCTCCTTTTGTGTGTACTGGCTAAATTTTAAGTTATAACTTAGAATTAATTGTTTGATAGGTGTTGCCATGTATCCTAGTATCAAGATAACTTAGCATCGGTGTGCATACGTCATGTTCTTGTGAGGAATTGGCCTAACCAGATGCTGAAGTAGAATGGTTGTGTTGTTATACTACAAAGCCAATTCTAGATTTTAGATAACTGATTTTCTCCCCCATAGCTCAACAGAGCATTCCAGGAGGAGGACTCGCCAGCTACTTTTTATTGCATCAGTATGCAGTGGTTTAGAGAATGGGAAAGTTTTGTGAAGGGTAAAGATGGAGGTAAGTGTTTAACTAAAAAAAACAAAATTTTTTTGCAGATTTTTTGTTTATTTGACAAATGTTTCTTGAATATCTCTGTGCACTTGGGATTATACTACTGAACAAGAGAGAAGACGATCCCTGCCCTCAAGGATCTTACATTCTGGTTATTTTTATTTTTTATTTATTTAGTTTTTGGGCCATGCATGTAGCATGTGGAAGTTCCCAGGCCAGGGATACAACCTGTACCACAGCAGCAACTTGAGCCATAGCAGTGACAATGCTGGATCCTAAACCCGAGTCACCAAGGAACTCCCTGTTTTTAATTTTTTAAAAACTGTTTCATGAGTTATGGCATATCCATGCAGGAATAAAAGAATTGAATAAAATTAATCTGTGATCTTAACAATGAAAAATTTTTTTAAAAACCCAACAAGATTGGTTAGGAGTTCCCTGGTGGCTCAGCAGGTTCAGGATCTGGCATTGTCACTGCTGTGGTGCAGATTCCATCCTTGGTCCAGGAACTTCCCTGTGCCATGGGTATAGCAAAAAATAAAATAAAATGGAGCATGCTTTTAAAAAATGTAATCAGTAAGACTGGTTAAATTATTCTTTTATCCATTACAATGGGATACTATGTAGATTTTAAAAATAAATTTTGTAACAGTGTTTAATTTAAAAATAAGATTTTTAAAAAAAATCTTTTTAGGAGTTCCCGTCGTGGCGCAGTGGTTAACGAATCCGACTAGGAACCATGAGGTTGCGGGTTCGATCCCTGCCCTTGCTCAGTGGGTTAACGATGCGGCGTTGCCGTGAGCTGTGGTGTAGGTTGCAGACGCGGCTCGGATCCTGCGTTGCTGTGGCTGCGGCGAAGGCCGGTGGCCACAGCTCCGATTAGACCCCTAGCCTGGGAACCTCCACATGCCGCAGGTGCGGCCATAAACCCGCGGCCATAAAATGACAAAAGGCAAAAAAAAAAAAAAAAAAAAAAAAAATCTTTTTAGGGCCATCCATACCTGCGGCATATGGAGGTTCCCAGGCTAGGGGTTGAATCAGAGCTGTAGCCACTGGCCTATGCCAAAGTCACAGCAACGGCAGATCCGAGCTGCATCTTTGACCTATACCACAGCTTACGGCAACGCAGATCCTTAATCCACTGAGCGAGTCCAGGAATCGAATCTGTGTCCTCATGGATGCTAGTCAGGATCATTTCTGCTGAGACATGATGGGAACTCCTGTTCTTGATGTATGAAAAGATTTGCAATGCAGTATATGCATAGTTTGAACCCTTTTTATTAAAAAAAAAAAAAGGCAACCATATGCAAAGGCAGAAAGACCACAAAGATAATTAAAAAGTTTGCTTATCTTTCTGTACTGAGAGGACAGTGTTTTTTCTTTCTTGTGCTTTTTTTTCCTTCAGTTTTTGATAATGAACATGCCCTGTACTTTCAAAGGGAAGACAAATAAGGCTTTTTTCCTTATATTATAAAGGGATGCATTTTAACATTTCATTTTACAATGCTTTTATTGTTTTTAGTTTAATGACATCCTGAAACAAATCGAAGAGTTACATTTCTTTTTAAATTACAAAGGAATTATTCTTATTTAGCATAAAAAAGTTCATTTTAACCTGTATTCCCCAATAGATAATTAAATCATTTCTATTACATTTTGGATGGTGAGTGAGAGGACTTCTCTCACCTTCTTTCCTGGTTCTTTTTTGGGAGAACTAAGACCCCGAAAGGAAGAAACTCTGAAGAATACGTTCAAGGGAGTTCCCTCGTGGCCCAGCAGGTTAAGACTAGTCTCCATGAGGATGCAGGTTCAATCCCTGGCCTCGGTTAATAAGTTAAGGATCTGGCATTGCTGTGGTGTAGGCCAGCAGCTGCAGCTCCGATTCAACCCCTAGCAGGAACTTCCATATGCCACAGGTGCGGCCCTAAAAAAAAAAATAGTTAAGAACTGACTATAAAAATCTTACTAAGGAGTTTCCTGGTGGCCTAGTGGGTAAAGATCTGATATTGCTGCTGTGGCATGGGTTCCATCCCTAGCCCAGGAACTTCCACATGCCGTGGGCATAGCCAAAAATGATAATAATCTGACTAAAAATACTCTCATTATACAATTACATCTTTAAGTTATTTCAGGCACAGTTCTTGGTGCATTTCTTTAAAAAGTATACATTTTGATTATTTGTTTTTCCTTTTGACTTAGATCCTCCAGGTCCTATTGATAACACTAAAATTGCAGTCACCAAATGTGGCAATGTGACGCTCAGGCAAGGTAAGTTTGACTAACAGCTAGGCCTTTTTTTGTTAGTGATTTGTCACTGTTAAGGATATATCATCACTAAGCATCACTGCCACTTTTTTACTCAGTTTAATGATGTAATTCATACACGAAGTAGGACAGATAGTGAAAAAATTGTGAGTGTTTAATTTTTATCTGGAGAAAGGTTTTAAGGCTGTTGATAAGGGCAAGGAGAAAGGATCTCTAACTTTTTAAGGCAGACCATAACGTTGCAACCTGTAACAGTATGGGCTGGTGGTCTGAAGGTTCATGTTCTAAAAATTCTCAATTACTACTAGAGGATTCATGCTGGGGGTACACTGTGAAAGTTTTTGTAATATGAATATGTAAGTATATAAAATATTATTCTTTCCACATATACTTAATTTTAGGGGCAGATTCTGGTCAGATTTCTGAAGAAACATGGAATTTTCTACAGTCTATATATGGTGGAGGGCCTGAAGTCATCCTACGACCTCCTGTTGTTCATGTTGATCCTGATGTACTACAAGCAGAAGAAAAAATTGAAGTAGAAACTCGGTCTTTGTAATTTTGAGGGTACAGAGAGTACTGATGAGAAATCATTCTCACTTCTGACATATACTCATGCAAAAACATTCCTAAAAGCATGTTTATTTTCTTGATTTTTAATATTTTATCTTTTATTCCTTCTTACTGGGCATTTTGGAAGAATGTGTTAAAATGTATAGTATTCTACAGGTTGGTATATTTAATGCTAGATAACTTACCGTAAAGTCTTTCGGTGTAATATTTTTGAAAAAGAAGGGGTAATTGTGACCATTTGGTAATCAGTAGGTTATCTTTGATGTTTATACTACATATAAACCCATAGAATCCTTTGTAGCTTTGTAAATACTTTTGCTCTGAAAACTTTTTCATTACCCCAAACTGTCATAACTCTGACCAGTCTTTTAAGTTCTCCAAAAACTTGATTTAATTGTATAGTTTTGACATGGCTTCTTATAATAAAGAGCCTATTTTAAATTGAGAGTTGTAGTCAGAAAAATGTTAATTTCCTAAAGCTCAGGAAACTGTTAGAGTGTCAACTTCTTTTGCACTGCAGCATATAAACTAGCATATTAATATTTACAAGATATCTTTTTGAATGTATCAAGGATGTATTTAGTTTGAGTGGAATTTGTGTCAGCAGATATTAGTAATTTATTGCCTCCTATACTGTAAAATATTAAATTTCAGTTCCCATAACCCTGTTTAGTATTCATTAATATCAGTAAAAAAAACTTAGAGTTAGTTTTAGCACACTTTGTTTTGAGAGCATGAAGTACAGAATGTGTCAATGAGATTGTTGATAAAGCTGAAGTCTAAGCCTCTTGCAAAATGATTTTTTAAATGAAATGCATAAAGTCTTTTTGAAAAATATAGTGTGCACTGCTCTTTGCTTGATTATGTGATGTCAAAAGTTTAACTATATTCCAAGTACAAAAACAAACTGGATTACTTTGAGGATGTTGAATAGCATTCACAGTGGCTTTGTTTTGGTTTGGGGCAGCTGCCACCAGCTAAAACAGCGTTATTAAAATTAGTTCAATAAAAACGATTTAAGAATGTGTAACTTGGATGTTGTATTTATTTGATAGATATTAAGAGTGAAAGGCATAAAGTTCGTTAATGTTAATATTGTCTTATTTCTTTCTTTCTTTTTTTTTTTCCTTTTCACAGCCACATGTGCAGCATATGGACGTTCCCAGGCTAAGGATCAAATCAGAGCTTCAGCTGCCAGCTTACATCACAGCCACAGCAACACCAGATCCTTGACCTATTGAGTGAAGCCAGGGATCAAACCCACATCCTCATGGATACAAATTGGGTTCTTAACCTGCTGAGCCACAACAGGAATGCTTGTGTTACTATTTCTTAATCAGAAGTATGAAAAATAAGTCATTTTGGTATTTAATGAAATGAAATAATCAGCTATTAGAATCTATTTGAATTTTTTTTTTAATGTAGTTTTTAGTTTTCTTCTTTCCCCTGGTTATGGTGTGATCCTTATCAAGGACTGGTGGGTGTTACTGATCTGTCTTGAATCACCAGAGTTTAGTGTAATGCCTGACACTTAGGAGGTGATTTTAAAAGGTTTGTATTTAATAGTGCTTGCCATTTATTAAATATATATGTTGTCTCAGGCACTCTGCTAAAGTCCTTTACTTATATTTAATCCTCATTATAACCCTGTAACTTAGGTCAAGTGGTTTGCCCAAAGTCGTACAGCAAAAAAGCAGAAGATATGGTACTACAAATAAAGTCATTGTAACTTGATCCAGTGTTCTTATTCACGATGATATGTTATCTCCCATTGAATTATTTTAAAACAGATTATAGTATTAGTCACATTCATTAAAAGCACCTTTCACTGGGTTGTACAATATGATAAAGAATGCTGGCTTCTTGGGGAGTTCCCTTCGTGGCTCAGTGGTTAACAAATCCGGCTAGGAACCATGAGGTTGGGGGTTCGATCCCTGGCCTTGCTCAGTGGGTTAAGGATCCAGCGTTGCCGTGAGCTGTGGTGTAGGCTGCAGACGTGGCTCAGATCCTGCGTTGCTGTGGCTGTGGCGAAGGCTGGCAGCTACGGCTCCTGTTAGACCCCTAGCCTGGAAACCTCCATATGCCATGAGTGGGGCCCTAGAAAAGGCAAAAAGACAAAAAAAAAAAAGTTGGGGTTTTGGTTGTTGTTACTATATTTTGGAAATTAAGCCCTTGTTGGACATGGTTTGCAAATATCTTTTCTCAGCCCATAGGCTGTTTTGTTTATGGTTTACTTTGCTGTGCAGAAGCTTCTATATTTAACTAGGTCCCATTTGTTAATTTTTCCTTTTATTTCTATTGCCTTGGGGGACTGATCTAAGGAAACATTGCTGCAATTTATGTCAGAATGTTTCGCCTATGTTCTTTCCTAGGAATTTTATGGAGTCGTGTCTTATATTAAATCTTTTTCCTTTTTTTTTGGCTTTTTAGGGCCACACCTGAGGCATATGGAAGTTCCCATGCTAGGATTGAATTGGAGTTGCAGCTGCCAGACTATACCACAGCCATGACAGGATCTGAGCCATGGCTGTGACCTATACCACAGCTCATGGCAACACCAAATACTTAACCCACTGAGCAAGGCCAGGGATCAAACTCGCATCCTCATGGATACTAGTTGGGTTTGTTACCGCTGAACCATGTTGGGAACTCCCTTTTATTAAATCTTTAAGCCATATTGAGTTTATTTTTGTGCATGATGTGAGAGTGTGTTCTAGTTTCATTGATTTACATGTGATTATTCAGCTTTTCCAACACCACTTGTGAAGAAACTGTTGTAGCTACATTTATAATCTTGCCTCCTCTGCCAAACTGAATTTTAGGTGTGTGGGTTTATTTCTGGGTTCTCTATTCTGTTTCATTGATTCTTATGTCCTTTTTTGTGCCAATACTATGTTGTTTTGACTACTATAGCTTTGTAGTATCGTCTGAAGTCTAGGAGGGTTATGCTGGAAGCATAATTACTTATGATAGCAACTACTCAAGAGTAGATTTACCAGACAAGCCCTCCGGGTTTAAGTTCCTTCAGTTCTCTGTCACCTGTGAAAAGTTTTACCACAGGACCTGGGGACACTGAAATATGAGACTGTTCAAGAATAGAGCAACTGATGTAGTTACATAGTTCTCCAACAGTAAAGTCATGATGCTACTCAGATTGAAGATTTTCTTTTGTAGTAACAAAGAACTTCAAAACTTTCCGGCTTAAAATGAGGATTTTAATTGTTTTTCACAGTTCTCTGGGTTCTCTGGGTGGTGTGGTGGTGTCTGGAGTCATTCATGAGGCGGCATTAAGCTGGCAGATATGTTTCATTGGAAAGTACAGGAAGGCTTCTAACAGAACTGGGGTCTTCGTGCTCACTGTGAGCTGAGGCACTACATTTATCTCCATTAAGAACTCTCTCTGGAGGAGTTCCTGTCGTGGCTCAGTGGTTGGCAAATCCGACTAGGAACCATGAGGTTGTGGGTTCGATCCCTGGCCTTGCTCAGTGGGTGAAGGATCTGGTGTTGCTGTGAGCTGTGGTGTAGGTTGCAGATTCGGCTTGGATCCCGCATTGCTGTGGCTCTGGCGTAGGCTGGCAGCTACAGCTCTGATTAGACCCCTAGCCTGGGAACCTCCATATGCCGCGGGTGCAGCCCTAGATAAGGCAAAAAAAAAAAAAAAAAAAAAAAAAAAGAACTCTCTCTGGAGTTCCCGTTGTGTGGTGCAGTGGAAACGAATCTGACTAGTATCCATGAATACGCGGGTTTGATCCCTGGCACCGCTCAGTGGGTTAAGGACCTGGTGATGCCATGAGCTGTGGTGTAGGTCACAGACGAGGCTTGGACCCTGCCTTGCTGTGGCTGTGGTGTAGGCCGGCAGCTGTAGCTCTCACTCATCCCCTAGCCTGGGGACCTCCATATGCTGAGTGAAGCCCTAAAAAGCAAAAACAAAAAACAAAACAAAACAACCCCAAATCTCTCTCTACAGGATCTCATCCTCCGGGGCCTCTCTCTGTGCCTTCTCTCTGTAGGATAGCCTGATTTTCCTTACTACCTGGCAGCTGTGTTCCAAGAGGGTGAAAGAAAACGTAGCAGGCTTCTAAAGGGTTGGGACTGCAATTGGCACAGTATCATTTTTACCATCTTCTTTGGGAGAGAACTACAGGGAGCTTGAGTATCAGGAGGCATTGTTCATGGAATTTACGAATATAACTGTCCACTATGTTTGATCAGCCTAGTGAAGCAAGGGCAAGGAAGCAGGAGGGGGTCCCACAATATTTGGTCATCACGCTTTTAATGATCCAAGGATTGATCAGGGGGTTCAGCTGGTGAGAGCTCAATTCTTTTTTTTTTTTTTTTTTGTCTTTTCTAGGGCCACACTTGCGGCATATGGAGGTTCCCAGGCTAGGGGTCTAATCAGAGCTGTAACCGCCGGCCTACACCACAGCCACAGCAATGCCAGATCCGAGCTGCATCTGCAACCTACACCATAGCTCACGGCAATGCCGGATCGTTAACCACTGAGTGAGGCCAGGGGTTGAACCCGCAACCTCATGGGTCCTACCTAGTTGGATTCATTAACCACTGAGCCACGAGGGGAACTCCAGAGAGATCAATTCTTTCATTACAAAGTTATGGATCACCTTTTCAACTAATAATGTTTTCTACTAAGGATTGTTGCCTGAATCAATTATTTCATTATAGGTTGCAAAATGGTGACTTTCTAATTATAGTATTCCATTTGAGGGACTTTTCCAAAATCTTCACCCTGTATATGGATTGTGGAAAACAAAAGGGATTCTGGATCTGTAATGTAATACATGTCAAAACCAGTATTAACTTAGAGCTCCTGGAGTCAGCTGGGATCCAGGAGACAATGATCTACAGACTATATCATCTAAATGAATGGAGGATCATGAAGGAATGAAGGATCATCTGAAGAATGTGTAACTTGTTCATATATGGATGAAATATAGATAATAAAGATATTTCCGTATCTTTCCTTATGCTATAAGACTATATAAGTTTCTTACCTGGGCTATGCTATCCGCCTTGCCCAAGCTTACAGAACTGCCTTCAGCCTAGATAAAGAGATGTTTTAATAGAGAAAGAGCACTACAGAGTCAGTTTTTTTTTCTTTTTTCTTTTTAGGGCCGCACCCAAGGCATATGGAAGTTCCTAGGCTAGGGGTCTAATTGGAGCTGTAGCTGCAGTCCTATAGCACAGCCACAGCAATGCCAGATCCTTAACCCACTGAGTGAGGCCAGTGATCGAATCCTCATTCTCATGGAAACGTTGGGTTCGTTACTGTTGAACCATGACAGGAACTCCTCAGTTTTTAGATTTACTAGAATATACTGTTGAGAACACTTCACTATATTCCATGATCTTGTTTTGAGAAATCATCGAAGAAATTTATCTTTGGTACTGGAAATAGTAATGGCTCCTCTGAGCAACCAGTTTGTTACTATCCTATGGGCACTGAGTGGATCATAACTGATCTCATTTTCCCTTGTTACAACATCTGCCAGAAAGCTTAAAGCAAGTGTTCAAGTCCTTAGGACATGTACTTTTGTGTATTATTTTCCTCACTTCCATTTTCCTCTTGCCTAAATATTCCCATTGAGTTTTAAGTTCTATTTTACCTATTATATTTTGTAAGCCACTTAAGTGCTTTTAGAAATAAGAAGGTAGGAGTTCCTGTTTTCCTCAGTGGGTTAAGAACCCAACTAGTATCTGTGAGGATGCAGGTTCCATCCCTGGCCTTGCTCAGTGTTTAAGGACCCAGCGTTGCTGCAGGGTGTAGCATAGGTCCGAGCAAATGTGGCTCGGACCCTGCCTACGGCTTAGGCTGGCAACTCTGATTCAGCCCCTAGCTTTGGAACTTCCATATGCCACAGGTATGGCCCTAAAGAGAAAAAAAATAAATAAGAAGGTGTAATTTTTTAAAAATATGCCAACATTGTGGTGATGTACAACATCTTCTTCACTGGACAGTGAGTATTGAAAGGATTTTTCTTGTTTACTCCCAGTTCTTAACACAGTGTATAGCACAAATAGATGGCTGGTAAATTTGTCTAATAAGTTACTGTTTTTTTGTTTTTGTTTTGTTTTTTTGGCTGAGCCCATGGTATTATTCCCAGGCCAGGTATTGAACCCTTGCCACAGCAGTGACTCTTGCCACTGCAATGACAATGCTGGATCCTTAACCCACTGTGCCAGTAACTTGTTAGGGAACTCCTAACAAGTTACTGTTGATGACTCTGTCTTTCAAATTCAGCATACTTTAACTAATCATATCATTTCCTCCCCAAAACTGCTCCTACTTTAGAATTTCCTGGAGTTCCCTTTGTGGCTTAGGATGTTAAGAACCCGATTAGTATCCATGAGGATTCAGGTTTGTTCCCTAGCCTCGCTCAGTAGTTAAGGATCTGGTGTTGCAGCGAGCTGAAGCTCAGGTCAAAGGTGAGGCTTGGATCTGGTGTTGCTGTGGCTGTGGTGTAGGCCGGCAGCTGTAGCTATGATTTGACCCCTAGCCTGGGAACATTCATTTGCCACAGGTGCGGCTGTAAAAAGAAAAAAAAAATTTCCTGTGGTCATCACTGACACCTCCACCCCGCTGGAATCCTAGACTCTTTTAACTTACAAATTCAATCTCTCTCTGCCCAGTGTTTCTTTTCTCTCTCACAAGAGATGATCCAAAGAGCATACATACCCTAATAAATGTGTAAGAGTCTGCTTTCTGGAAAATGCAACACATGACACTATTCACATTTCTTTGATAAGAAAATAGGCTTAGAAAGGTTAAGTAACTCACCCAAGTTTGAGCTGCAGGAGCTCTGTATAGAGATATAAATAGGGTATTGTGGGAACAGAGGAGGACTTGGAAAAGATTTTTTTTTTTTAAAGGTTGGCATTTGAATTACAGCATGACTTTGCAAAGCAGAGAAAAAAGACCATTTTCAGCTGAGGGAACTGCATGAATGAAAGTGTGTGGAAATGAGAGTGGGGAATTACAAGTAGCCCCAAGTAGCTGCACTCAAGAATCTTTGGAGCAAGCACTAAAGGGGTGAAAGAAATGGACCATTTCACTGATGCTAAAGAAGGGAGCCAAACGTAAGAGTAGATCCTAGCTGCGTAGAAAGGGATAAAATCCCCTTAGATCTTCAGTTATCAAAGAGAGAGAGAGAAGAGCTCTTTTGCTCTTGGAAAAAAGCAACCACTGCCACCTTCGCTGGTGAAGGCTACTCCCTAATTGTGATATATCCATGTGTAACCTTGGTCCTTTTCATCTAGAATCGCAGAATAGTGACAATGCAAGAGGCTTAAGATCATCTAAGGGAACTGTATAATATTTTCCCTAGCACTGACATTCCTTTTACAACATAATCTTTTTTTTTTTGGTCTTTTTGCCTTATCTAGGGCCTCACCCACGGCATATGGAGGTTCCCAGGCTAGGGGTCTAACAGGAGCTGTAGCTGCCGGCCTTTACCACAGCCACAGCAACACAGGATCTGAGCTGCGTCTGCAATCTACACCACAGCTCACGGCAACGCCGGATGCTTAACCCACTGAGCAAGGCCAGGGATCGAACCCACAACCTCATGGTTCCTAGTTGGATTCGTTAACCACTGAGCCACGATGGGCACTCCTACAACATAATCTTATGCCAGAATCCAAAATCCCCAAAAAGATGGCTTGGAAATGGGCAAGCATTGACCTGACACGTAAGGCACTGTCTCAGAACACACTTAGAAAACCATCAATGTAGTTCATTCATTCTTTCAAGAAATATGCCAGGAGGAATTCCTTGGTGGCTCAGCAAGTTAAGGACCTGTTATTGTCACTGCTGTGGCCCAGGTCACTGCTGTGGCGCAGGTTGGATCCCCTCCCAGAAACTTCCATATGTCACGGGTGCAGCCAAAAAAGAGGAAAAAAGAAAAAAAAAAGAAAAAAAAAGGGAATATGCCAGGAGCCGCACTAGAGGTACTAGAGATAGTGAACAAAGCAGCCACAGATCCTACTCTTCTAGAGCCTGTAGTATAGGGAAGGAGGTTAACACTCAAGAAGCAATTATGAGAGTTCCTGTCGTGGCACAGAGGAAATGAATCCAACTAGGAACCGTGAGGTTGCGGCTTTGATCCCTTAATCTCTCTAAACCTATTTTCTCATCAAAGAAATGTGAACAGTGTATGTGTTGCATTTTCCCAAAAGCAGATTCTTACACATTTATTAGGGTATGCTCTTTGGATCATCTCTTGTGAAGAGAGAAAAGAAATACTGGGCAGAGAGAGAAGTGGAACTTTGATACCTTCCTAATGGGATGTAGGTTATTCTGGAGATGGGATGATTCATCAGAACTGTACCAAGTTGAGATGGGAGGGCTGGCCTTCCAAAAATTCCAAAATAGATATTAGTGGTCCTGTGTTGATCAGTCATTGGATTTGCCTCCTTGTGAAGGGGTGTGGTATTAGGCAATGCCGGAAGGGATCTTAGAAATACATTTCAGCGCTCACCACTAAAAGCATCTATCTCAGGATTACCAGAAGCCTGAAATAGGATAAAGTATAGGATTAGTACATAGCATACTGCATGACACATAGGAGTCAAGGAAGAAATAGCTGTTACAGTTATTTTAATGATTTTTTTCCATTATAGCTGGTTTACAGTGTTCTGTCAATTTTCTACTGTACAGCAAGGTGACCCTGTCACACACACACACATATATATATATACATTCTTTTTTCTCACATTATCTTGCTCCATCATCAGTGATTATAGTTCCCAGTGCTATGTTACAGTTATTTTAAATTAGAGCCTAGCTCTAACAGCATATACAGCAAGGCAGAGAAACCCTGTTTTGTTTATTTTTGTGTCTCTAGTCCTAGTACAAGGCCTGGAACTAAGCTGATTCAACAAAGGCTTGTTGATGTGCCAATTTAAGAACATAGTCTGCCACAATTTATCTCCAAACAGATGTCCTTTTGAGTTGAACTCCCAACTGAAACAAATACAAAAAGGCATTTCAACCATTTAACAATTTTTATTAGTAAAAGAAAAGGAGGCCCATATCCACTTGCCTAAAAAAAAAAAAAAAACTTTTCAAAGATAAGAAAAAAGGAGAGCAATGAAGCAGTGCAGGTCAAGCTCCAGTTAAAGTGGCTTTTAGGAGTTCCTTTTGTGGCTCAGCTATAAGGAAACTCACTAGTAACCATGAGGACTCAGGTTCAGTGGGTTAAGGATCTGGCATCGCCCTGAGCCATGGTGTAGGCTGCATATGCGGCTCCAGATCCTGCATTGCTGTGACTGTGTCCTCTAGCATGGGAATTTCCATATGCTGCTGCAGGTGAGGCCCTAAAAATAAAAAATAAAAAGTACTTATTTCAATAAAAATGTACTTACCTCTATCAGTGTGTGTTGGGCCTTTATTTTCTTGCAAGCTCACTATAGTTCCTTGATATGATTTAGTAAGAGTATTAAACACTTTGTGCCAGGCACAGGAGCAAAAGTCCTTACCTTTAATGATTTCACATTGTTGGCGGTAAAAGACAGACAGGGTCTGTTAAGTGGTAACTGTCATGAAGAAATACAAGCAAGTAAAGACGGTAAGAGCAATGGCGCAAGTGTGCTCTTTTGGATTGAGCTGGTCTGTGAAGTTACAGATGTCGACCTTTGACAAGGGACCTTAAATACTTGTGGAACACCTACGAGTTAAAAGAAATCTGGGAATTCCCTACGTGGCTCAGCGGTAAGCAGCCACACGAGGTCTTGAGTTTGATCCCTGGCCAAGGTCATTTGGTTAAGGATCCAGCTGTTGCCCTGAGCTGAGGTGAAGGGCGGCAGCTGCAGCCCCGATTTGACCCCTAGCCTGGGAACTTGCATATGCCGCGGGTGCGGCCCTAAAAAGCTAAAAAAAAAAAAAAAGAGGGGGGGGGAGAGAAAATCTGGAGGAAGTGTTCTAGCGCAGGGTGCAGCAAAAGCAAAGTCCTGAAGTGAATCGAGCCTGCATGCTGCAGGAACAGCCAGAAAGCCAGAGAGGTGAGCGAGGCTGCTACGCGCCTGGAGATGAGGAAGGCAGGAGCATATTGAATACACACACAGATATTTTTCTGAGACCACACTGCTAAGGAAGGTAGAGTGTACAAATCTCTCAAGAGCCCACAAAGGGCTGGATGAAAAGGACTAACCGCCGGACTACCGGGAAGGCTTTCCTCCAACGGTAGTGCCAAGACAGAGTACCACCGCAGGGGATGGACTGGGTCCTGCCCTCATTAGACCAAGCCTTGCCCAGGGGCGGGGGCGTACGGCGGGGGCGGAACTCTGCCACCCGCGGCCTGCCCGGTCAGCCGGCGCTGCACCGGTTGCGGTTACCAGCAGGCGGTGTAGTGAGCGCGCCAGCAGCCGTCGCCGCCCGCCTGTCCCAGCGAGGAGGAGAAAGGAGGGGACCGGAAGGAGCCGCTGGTGCTGCGGGAAGTGGCAGGAACGGGAGGCGGGGACCCACCTGGAAGCGCCCCGGCGCCGCTGTCGAGCTTCCTGCGGCGGCGGCCACCCAAGCCAGTGCCGTGGCGGGGGCGGAGAGCGGCCACGGCGGCGGCGCCTCCCCGAGTGTTCCGAGGTGCCTGGCCCCGCGCGAAAGGTGAGCAGACGCTCGGGGCACGTGGTGGGGGCTAGAGGCGGGGGGGGGAGAACGGAGCAGGAGGGAACCCCGGGACGACCGATTCTGAGACCCGGATTTGGAACCGAGTGTACGGAGGGGGTGGGCTGGAGGTAGCGGCGGCTGCGGCGACGGCGAAGCCCCCACGTGGGGCGGGGGTGCGCGCGCACGTGTGCGCGGGCAAAAGGGGGGCGGGGAGGGCTCTGGGGTGGACGACGGGCGCGCGCTCGCTTAGTTGCGGTCCACGTGACCGGCACGCAGAGACTCCTTCCACGTGACAGGCTGGGAGGTTGGCTGTGGCAGAGCACTGCTGTGTTTGTTGTAGCATAATCGTGGTGCTCGGAGGTTTTAGGGTTGTTTGCTGCTTTTAATCTTTACTAAGGGGATATGAGGAGAAATATAAGACGGAAAAGACTTCCTGTTCTTTCTCTGTCACACACGTTCTCCTCTTCGTTAACGAAATACTTTTTATGTGCCGAAATACTAGTTTCTCTGTACCGCCATGTTGGTTCTGCAGCGAACTCGCGAGATGCTTGTGAATTTGAATCGCGAGATCTCCCGATTCTCGCGGGACCTTGTTGGCAGAGCAGTTGTCCTGGATGGCGGATCCCTGGGTTCCGGGGGGCTTGGGACTCGCAACTGTTTCTACAAGGCAAGTTGATAGGGAGGGGCCGGGGCAAGTGCCTTTCGGTGCCGGGAGACGTGCTGTGTCAGCTTCGTCTAGTCCCGAAGGAATTATATTGACCCATTTGAGGCGACACTATTCTCCCCAACCCCCCCCCTGCGGGCGCTCCGCCACCTGCAGAAGCGAATGCATCCCTCAGCTGGGGCTCCTTCTCCCCGGCTCAGTGATCGTTCCTCCCCCGTCTCACTGGAAGTCCGGAGCAGTGCTCGCACAGACGTGACGATTCCTTTGGATACCGTTCCTCTTTCAGACGTTCTTGTCAGTTTTTCCCCTTGTTGCCATTTTCTAAAGAATTCCAGACCTGTTAACCATTCTGTCGCTTGTTTTTGCTGCAGTACCTTTCTCCACGGCTTCTTCTCAGACGCCTAAGATAGAGCGCGTTCCATTCATTTTCTTTGGGCGTCACTTACTCCCGTTTATTTGGTCATTTGATAACTTCTTCATCACTCTAATTTACTTTGTATTTACGATAACTTTTGGCAGTATTTGTAGGGATCCTTTATATCGCTGACAGTACCTGGTGTCGGAATAAAAGCGTTCTTTAATTTTTTGTACGTGCCTATTAACTCAATTATTGATAAGATTTTGATTAGTGCTGTTAGGCGGTTGCCATCTTTGTTGTTCAAGGATGAGTGTTTTAGGTTACATATCTAAGGTAATAATGGGATGTTTCAAGCCATTTAAAAGCAAACTTCTCTTCGCAAACTTTGATATCAAAGTAGAGTTTAGTTTTTCCTTATGAATTTGACAGGTTAGTTTTTTCCCATTTCTTCAGTGTTTTATCAAAATGAATTTATAGTCTACTTTTTTTGGTATTCTCGAGCGGTCTTTGGATATATTTAGTATTCCGTAATGGTAAGTTAATTGTAAAACTAATCAGATAATTAATCCATTCATAGTTTTTTTTTTTAACCTACAAACGTGTAGTTGTCTCTGCACTTAGTACGAAGAAGAATATAGAGTAAAATGCTTCCTATTTCATTCCATCAAGTTGCCTTCGTCAGTCTTAAATCTCTGTAACCGCCCTTCTTGGTAGCTGTGTATTATTCCAGATATTTTCCATGCATTTGTTTTTCCATGTATGGAAGGGGAGGAAATGGAGTGGTGTTGTGTTAAGATACACTATCACAACATTAGCAATCAGTAAAAAATTTTCTACTCAATTCTGTGTTTATTTAGTGATAATATGCCTGTTTTTTGACTCATGCATACATGCTTTTAAAAAATGGATTTTTTTGAACAGGTTTTTGGTGGTGTAGTTTTGTGAAAATGTCTTGAGTGATAGTGATGTTTGCCCTAGAGATTTAGTCGCAAAAATAAAGTCAAGGTGAAATAAAATTTAAAGAAATAAGTGTTTTATCACTTGATTTTATATACACACACACACACATTTTTTTTTCTTTCTTTTTTTGCCTTCCGTGGCATGTGGAAGTTACCGGGCCAGGGATGGAATCCTCGCCACAGCATTTACCCGAGCCACTGCAGTAACCATGTTGGATCCTTAATTCGCTGCACAAGGGAACTCTGAGCTTTATCTTTTATATTTAATATTTGTTCTATGTATTTACACTTATAGTCATGTTTGTATTTCATGGTACTTATAAATTCTAAACTGTTACTGCAGTGTGTGTGTGTAGTTTTCCGGAAGTTTAAAAAGTTATCAGCTTAAGTGCTTCTGACCATGCAGTTTAGTAGTTTTTTAAATATTGATGTATCTCCACTCTAGGCAGCATTTTGTGATTGCTTTTTGTATTTTCTCTCTCAAACCTACCAGCAGTATTATTTATTAGGCCTGTCATAAAAAAAGTGCCCACTCTTAGTCAGTTTGGTTTTCTCTTGTAATAGTTCAAGTAGAATTGTTTGGACATAAAAGTGAGTGTTGGTTGAGAGGTGTGATGTGGGAAAGAAGGAAAAGGAAACATGGGAGTGGATAGGTTGATACTGAAATGGAATTGGAGAAGTTGCAGAGGATAGTAGAAGGCTGATGAAGCCATGGTCCCAAAATAGGCAGCTCATGATGGTGGGAGGGAGCTTGAGTTGACCAGAATTTGGAATCAGTTATGTGAGGCAATTTTCCCCTCTTTTTTTCAAAACAGGTTTCAGTCCACCCCCAAAATTGCTTGATACCACCTGTCCAAAAAAAAAAAGAAAAAGGAAAATCAGCACTTACGTTGATGTTTAATTGAAGCTTTGTGAATTCTTTACTTCATTAAAGCCCTTTTGTTAAGTAACTTTTGTTGAGGACTTTTTAAGAAGTAGGAACTTGTGAAATGACAGTGAATTCGAAGATCCCAGTTGTATAATGGCTTTTGCAAGGATGTTTAACCAAGTTTTGCTTAGGAATTGGGCCTTTGGTAATTGGTGTGTGCATCTTATCTTTATGTTCCTTATTCTTACAATTTTGTTTTATAAAAATTTTTTTTTTTTGGCTTTTCTAGGCCCCCCCCCCCGCCAGCTGCATATGGAGGTTCCCAGGCTAGGGGTCCAATCGGAGCTGTAGCCATCGGCCTCAACCACAGCCACAGCAACGTGGGATCTGAGCCGCGTCCGCAGCCTACACCACAACTCAAGGCAACACTGAATCCTTAATCCACAGAGGGAGGCCAGGGATCGAACCCGCAACCTCATGGTTCCTAGTCGGATTCGTTAACCACTGAGCCATGACGGGAACTCCTATAAGATGTTTTTAGTAGCAGATTTTAGGAATTAATAGCATTTTACAGATGCTAAAATGCCCGAGTACTAGATATTTTACTGAGAATATACTGAGAAAATCCGAGAAGAGAATTACATCTTACATGCTTTGAGTTTTGCTTGAGTAAAACTTAAATAACCAAGACATTTCATTTTCCTTTTTCTCAGTTTTTACTGTCATAGAACTGATTTATGAGAGCTAATGAGCTTCAGTGATGAGAGGATTTTAACAACAGTGGTAATGTCTTCACTGGAATTTTTTTCTTTCTTTTTTTTATTTTTGTTTGGCTAAATCCACAGCATGCAGAAGTTCCTGGGCCAAGGATCAAACCTCTGCCATGGCAGCAGCTGGAGCCACTGCAGTGAAAAAGTTGTATCCTTAACCTGCTGAGCAACATGGGAACTCCTGAATTTTTTTTCTTGAGATCAGGCACAATGCTAATTTCTATAGGCCTGTAACTTGGTGAACTATATAGTATAATACCTATGTTTCATATTAATTATATGAAGAATATACATTTTATTTCCTGCCTCTTCTTGAGCCAGTGGCCAGAACAGATGACAGTAAATTACTTGACCGGGGATATCAGTGAAAGTATGTTGCAGATGTTTTTTAAACAAGCTACCAATGCATATGAAAATTTAGCCTCAGTTTAAGTACCACAAATATTTGTTGCAAGTCTTCTGCTCTTTAAAGTACTGTTTAATGGTTCATATTTCTCTAGTTAATACGCTGCTAGCTGCTGTAATTATACTTTAAAAAATACTATCAAAAGAGTTCCCTGGTGGCTCAGCAGGTTAAGGAATTGGTGTTACTGTAGTAGCTCAGGTTGCATCTGTGGTGCAGGTTTGATCTCTGGCCTGAGAACTTCCATATGCCAAGGACATGGCCAAAATAATACAAACTAACCCCCTCCCAGCAAAAACAAAAACAAAAAAAAGGAAAACAAAAAATCCCCACTGTTAATAAATATTTCCTAAATCCTAAGTCTTCTAAAACCACCACAGTATGGAGTTTGCTATTTCATTTGAATTTGTCCATTTCACTTCTTTCCTTTTTCTTTTCAGTTGTTCTTTCTCATTTATGTAGATACTTTTTCTCTGGTCAGAGACAAGTGAGATGAATGACTGCCTGAAGAGACTATCAAACTATTCAGGTATTATTATTATTATCATTATTATTATTATTATTATTATTATTACTGCTGCTTTTCTTTTGGAACTCCAGTTTATATATAAGTTATAGTCAGTAATTTTTGAGTGATAGTGATTTCAGCCATTTGAAACATCAGAGATCCTTTCTGAGGCTTCAGAATAACTAACCAAGTCTCTAAGTTTTATTCAGAAACTACTAATTGGAGTAAATAACTTAAAATTGTGCAGTGCCAGCAGGGTTGATATCTGATTTTTTTAGCCCACAGATTATAGTTTGCAAGGTTGGCCATTAGAGTTAGGTACACTGATAGCTGAAACGTCATCTTATTTCAAGTTTCTTGAAGAAGAGCTATTAAGAAGAGCTATTAAAAAGTATGTGGGGAGTTCCCATCGTGGTACAGTGGTTTATGAATCAGACTAGGAACCATGAGGTTGAGGGTTCGATCCCTGGCCTTGCTCAGTGGGTTAAGGATCTGGTGTTGCCGTGAGCTGTGGTGTAGGTTGCGGATGTGGCCCGGGTCCCGCATTGCTGTGGCTGTGATGTAGGCCAGCAGCTGTAGCTCAATTAGATACCTAGCCTGGAACTCTCCACATGCCATGAGTGCGGCCCTTAAAAGCCAAAAAAAAAAAAAAAGTATATGGAACTATAGAAAAATAGTGTTTAAGATCATTACATGGAGACATACGGTCCTAAAATTATTAACTTCTGAGAGAATCACGGTGTTGTAGTGCAGTATGGTACATGGTTTCTCACAGTGATGACCTTAATCATAAACTTTTAGTCTATATACTAAAGTAAGAAGTTGGTGTCTTTTTAGAAGAAAAGAGTAAATTTTTCAAAACTTTAATTTATTTCAGTTTTCTAGAAAATTTACTTACAGAACTCATCTGATACCAAAAAAAAAAAAAAGGAAAATTCAGTGCTGTTGTGTATGGAGTTTTCTTGGTTTTATTTTATTGCTTTTATCTATGTTCTTATTTAATATTTCTAGGGAATATCTTCCAAGTAAGAGCCTTACATTTAATGTTTGATATCTGTAGTAATTAACCAGTTGGCTTAAGATTAGCACATTTCTTGATGAAAGAATTTTCAGAGCAGGTAATTAGAATGAGTAAATGACTTGTCTGTGTGAATCAGTTATATAGTTTTGAACACTGGTATTATTAAGTCTCCCTCCTTAATAGCACAGCTGATTGTCCTGAGGTGAGAAATGTTTTTTTTTTTGTGGTAGATTTTCTTTGTTGCTTTACTTGCTTTTTCAGTCTCTCTTAATATATTAATTTAAGCCTTCTGCTCCCTTCAGTGGTAGCTTGATGGTATATGTGTATATAGTACTTGATTTAGGTATTAAGTTTGGGTTTATGGGTGTTTTAATGATTTGTTAGCTGATTTGAGGATTTTAAATCTTGGGAATTAATATAACTGTACTAAAATTTTGATGTATTTCCTTGCTTGTTTAAAAATATATCTTTTACATGTTTGTGGATAAGACATACGTTTAATTTCATGTCCTGTTTTTTTAACCTAATGTTAGGTAATATTTTCCCAGTCTCACAATGAGTCTTCATAACTGTCATTATAAACGGTGTTTCATGTGTAGCTGTATCATTTTCCTGTTCTAATTTTTTACATATATAAACAACAGTGTGAAGAACATTTATCTATGTTTCCTGTATATAGTTTTGTTTTCTAGTATATTGCAGATACAATTTTTAGGTACATTTTAAAGGCTCTTAAAACACAGTGTCACAATATTTGTCAAAAGGATCAATTTACATTCATATTGGAGTGGCTTTTGCTCTATACTTCAACATTAAGTATTGTTTATAAAAATGTAATGGTGGTAAGTCGTAACTATACATTTTCTTAGGTTACTACTATATTTATGCTTAATAAATGTATTTCTTTTGTGAGTTTTTAAGATAGAATTCTAAAATTACAGTCTACATTGACCTGATTTTGTTTTATTCTTGACCTTCTGAAATTTTCCTTGTCTAGAAATGTAATAAATAAATAATACTGATTTTAATACTATTTATTTTAGTTTTAAATAAATTTAACTTTTCACTTTATCTGGCATTGGTGTGAAGTGAGAATCTAAATGTTTTCCTGCAAATCGGTAATTGTCTCAAGTCTATTAAATAGTTTTACATTTTCTTTGTTTTGCTGTTTCACTTTTGCATTTTAAATGTTTATATTTTATATTGTTTATTTTTAATCCCAATCTTAAAAAAATACTGTTTTTTAGATGTTTCTTATGACATGTTTAATATCTTTTGCTCTGGTCTCTATTGTTCTGTTTGTTTTCTTATCAATTTTTCAAAGCACTTTATAATCTGAGGATAATAAAAGTTCATTTTGTACAAAACAATGTTTTATAATTCCTTTTCTTGTCAACCAAAGTTTCAAATATATTTTCTCATATACCAGAATTCAGTAGGATTAAGTGGAGCAATTTGTCCTTTCTTGAAAAGACAAAATATGAAACTACTTAAGGGTTCAGTAACAGAGGCTGTAAAGAGAAAAACTATTTTGATAGATATTGTGGAAATAGAGAAATACACTTCTAAGATCAACAAGTTAAGATGTGTGCTTAAGGTGTTTCCCTCAGTAGATTGACATCATATGCCTATAATATATATAATTAAAAAGTACTCGTTAACAGTTCTAGGACTCAAGTTCCAGAATCACAGTACTTTTCTTTTTCAGTTGTTAATAGTGGCATGGCAATGTGGTGCATTTACTGTAATTAAATAATGAATAATCAGAGTTCCTGTTGTGACTCAGCAGGTTGATACCCCCACTCATCCCATGAGGATGAGGGTTTGATCCCCGGCTTCACTCAGTGGGTTAAGGATCTGGTGTGCAGCGTAGGCCACAGATGCGGCTTGGATTCAGCGATGCTGTGGCTGTGCCACGGGCAGGCAGCTGCAGCTCCATTTCAACCCCGAGACAGGGGCCGTCCATAGGCTGCAGATGCAGCCCTAAAAGGCAAAAAAAAAAAAAAAATCTAAGAAATTACATGTGTGCATTAGTGAAGGCATACATGTGAAGGAGGGCTTTTTAAATACTTAAAGTTCTTTCTGTTTATGAAAGCGTTTTTTTTTCTTTTATGAAGTTATTCAAGATAATAATTTTTTAAAAAAGTGTGATATTTATACATATTTAGATTTTAAAACTAATGCTTCCAAAGCTATTGTTTTGCTAAATATTGACCAGCACAGATTGTTGTGATTGCATTAATGCTAGGAAGAAAAGCCAGATGAACTTTGTGAGTGTGAAAACGTGTGCTCCATGCTTGAGGATCACAAAGAGAATTGCAGGAAAATAACCTGGTATGATGACATTTCCTTCTGCCTTATATTGGGGGGAAATTTATAGGGTTTGGAGCATAATTTATACCTTTTATTTCTTTCTCTCTCTCTTTTTTTTTGTCTTTTCTAGGGCTGCACTCGCAGCATATGGAGGTTCCCAGGCTCTAGGGGTCTAATCGGAGCTGTAGCTGCCGGCGTACACCAGAGCCACAGCAACACGGGATCCGAGCCTCGTCTGAAACCTGTACCACAGCTCACGGCAACACTGGATCCTTAACCCACTGAGCAAGGCCAGGGATCGAACCCGCAACCTCATGGTTCATACTCAGATGTGTTTTTTTTCCTTTTTGGTCTTTTTGCCTTATCTAGGGCCGCACCCGCGGCATATGGAGGTTTCCAGGCTAGGGGTCTAACAGGAGCTGTAGCTGCCGGCCTTCGCCACAGCCACAGCAATGTGGGATCTGAGCAACGTCTGCAACCTACACCACAGCTCACGGCAACGCCGGATCCTTAACCCACTGAGCAAGGCCAGGGATCGAACCCGCAACCTCATGGTTCCTAGTCAGATTTGTTAACCACTGAGCCACGACGGGAACTCCTATACCTTTTATTTCTACCGGAATGCTGCCACCCTAGAAGGGATGATTTGATTTTTCAAAATGGCGCTGAAGTGGTTCAGGAATAGCAGTTGCTAATTGTATTATGGCACTTATTTACCTTCTTACTAGTTACCTTTTTTTCTTTAAATTGGACAGAAGTTTAAGGAAAGTAGATCCTGCAGTTCATATATACTTTCCCATTAGAAGCAAATTTACATGTTTCATAAATGGAGTGAAATTTAGCGTGGCTCTGTTATAAAGGGAGGTACCAATATTTTTTCCTTCTGAAAAAGTTGTGTGTGTGTGTGTGTGTGTATTTATGTTTGTGATTTATCTACTGATATCCCTTGAGGAGCTTTGTAATATTTCTCTATATTAACTCTCTTCTCCCCACCCCAAACCTGTAATTCTTTTTTTTAACTTTAAATTTATATCTATTTTTTGTTTCTTTTTTTTTTTGTCTTTTTAGGGCCGTACCCGCTGCATATGGAGGTTCTCGGGCTAGGGGTCAAATCCGAGCTGTAGCTACTGGCCTACACCATAGCCACAGCAACATGGAATATAAGTTGCATCTGCGACTATACCACAGCTCACGGCAACACCAGATTCTTAACCCACTGAGCAAGGCCAGGGATTGAACCTGTGATCTCATGGATACTAGTCAGATTTGTTTCCACTGAGCCATGACAGGAGCTCCTAAATTTGTATCTATCAGAGTATTGCTTTTAAAAAAAATTATAGTTGACTTACAGTGTTGTACCAGTTTCTGCTACTCAGCAAAGTGACCCAGTCATACTTATGTGTGCATATATTTATATTCCCTTTCTTTTTTTTTTTTTTGTCTTTTTGCCTTACCTGGGGCCGTACCTGCAACATGTGGAGGTTCCCAGGCTAGGGGTCTAACAGGAGCTGTAGCTGCCGGCCTTTGCCACAGCCACAGCAGCGCGGGATCCGAGCTGTGTCTGCAACCTACACCACAGCTCACAGCAACACCGGATCCTTAACCCACTGAGCAAGGCTAGGGATTGAACCCGCAACCTCATGGTTCCTAGTCTGATTTGTTAACCACTGAGCCACGATGGGAACTCCTATATTCCCTTTCTTATATTATCTCCCATCACAGTCTATCCCCAGAGAGTGCATATAGTTCTCTGTGCTATACAATAGGACCTTGTTTTTTATCCATTCTAAATGTAATGGTTTGCATCTACTAACCCGAAACTCCCAGTCCATCCCACTCCCCACCCCCGCTTGGCCACAAGTCTGTTCTCCATACCAAACCTGTAATTCTTAGTTTGAACTGTTTCCACTAAACATCAATTTTTAATGCTGTTTTTGCAGGAGGAGTATGTTTCATTTCCAGAGGGAGAAATTTCCTTTTTTCACCCCCCTTAAAAAAAAGAGTAAATATGATTAGGGTATTAATATGCATAGAAAGTTCTCCCAAATGTACAGTTCAGTGACTTTCCACAATGTGTAATCATTACTGAGATACAGAACATTATCAAAACCCCGGAAAATATCTTGTGCTGTATTCTGATCATTAACTCCCCATGCCCATGGGAAACCACTACTTCAATGTCTAGTATTATGGAATAATGTTTTCTAGTTTTGAACTTTAACTTCCTTTATAAATATTATCGCATTTTATCCTGTTTTGGTACAAGTAACATGAGAAATTCTAGAACTTAGTGTAGTTTATATCTAGCAGTCTCAGCACTTTGACTTAGACGTTTTTCTCGTGGTGTTCATAGTTTTCAGGAACACTTAGATGGGGACGTTAAAGAAAAGCTTTGCTGTGTGGTAGACCCTGTTTGTGTTTTAATGTTATTTGGGTAGACAGGATACTTTTAATTTCTGTCATTGTTGGCCTACAAGAGTACCTCAGCTTTTTTTCTTTTCTTTCCATTTAAAAATTTTGTTTTGAAAACTTTGGTGCAGCATTCCAGACCAGCTAATGGCTTTTTGGACTTTTGTCTTATGAGTTGGCAGCTTTCTTTTCATTCTTTGAATTCCTTGCAAGCAGTGATTCCCATTCTAATTTTTATGACAGCTACCCTGTGGTATCCTCTGTTATTTCAAAGAATGTTGTGAGTACCCACCCCTTCTCTTCCGTCCCCTCTCATAAAAAGTCCTAGATTAAGTCATTTTACTTTAGAGATATCTATTTTGTATTTAAAACAATATAACATTGTAGTGTGCAGATTATAAATCTAATTATAGGCTACTAAAAAATTGAGAGTCAGCAATACTTAGCATCCCCTTTCAGGCTGGCTTCGAGTGTAAGTGTGACTTTCTTAACAAGAAATTCTCCCTTTGGCCTTTCTTTTCTACCCCTCCAGTTCACTTTCTTAATTTTAAAGAAAGGCATAGGAAAAATTTATTACTGTACATAATTTTTCTTTCGCCTATAAGTCCCACAGTTAGCCTAGAAGATACTTTTAATTTCTTTTATGAATATATTTTGGTTGTTGTCAGCTGGTAATTTTTAGGCTGAGAATATTGTAAATGGTCTGCAGCTGTAGCTGTTCAAGAATAATTTTAGTAGCATGTTTTGTCCCTCATGGCTTTTTTTTTTTTGCTTTTTATGACTGTACCAGTGGCATATGAAAGTTCCTAGGCTAGGGGTTGAATCAGAGCTGCAGCTGCCAGCCTACACCACAGCCACAGCAATGCCAGATCTGAGCTGCTGACCTATATCGCAGCTCACGGCTATGTCAGACCCTTAACCTACGGTGAGGCCAGAGATCAAACTCTCATCCTCATGAATACTAACTAGTTGGGATCATAACCCACTGAGCTACAACAGGAACTCCCTAGTGGTCTTTAATTTTGTGAACTTTCATTTGCCTTTGTGGAAAGTGTTAGGCAAAAATTTAGGCTAATTTCTAAAAAACTTTCTTTTTACCTGGAGATTTTTAAAACTTGACTTTAGGTGTCATAGGAGAAAATCTGAAGAAGAATGAAGGAGGGAGTGGCTTTTGTAAAGATTATAGAATTACCACTAAATTTGAATAAATGCTGTTTTAACTTGGGGAATGAGTCAGGACATTGCCCAGTTTGACCTAAGGCACTTTTATGGATAGGTACTTTACTTTCTGTAGTTAGTAAAATTTCACTAAGGAAATTTTGATTCATTTGTATAAAACCTTAAGTCAGTGATTCTCAAACTTTAGCATACATCATAATCACCTGGAATTTTGTTTTTATTCTTTAAAAGCAATGCATGTCTGGGCCCCATCCCCAGAGTGTCAGATTTAATAGATAGGAACTTTCACTTTGAGAACCAATACTAGAATATGGGAAGGTCACCTACCCTTAAAAACACAGAAACATCTCAGGTAATTCTGATGTATATCTTAGCTGAGGATCTTTGAGCCCTACCTATTTCTCCAAATATGGTCCTGCGAACATCACTTGGGAATCCTTTAAAAATGCAAATTCTCTCAGACTCTGGAGTATAACCTAGAAATCTGTTTTAAACCAGCCCTCTTAGTGGTTCTGATGTATGCAAAGCTTGAGAATCATCCTTTTAACTCCAAAGTGTCCTTTCTTGGCACCTGTCTGAAAACATGTTAGAAATAAATTTCAGGCCCCACTCAGACCTTCTGAATAATAGAATTTAATTTAACTGGATTCCTAGGCAATTTGTGTATATATTGAACATCATGAAGCGCTGCTCTAGATGATTTTTATTAGTGTTATGAAAGTAATACTAATAATTAAAATTGAACATTTGTTGTATGCTAGATACATGTAAATACTGTATCAGCATTTACTCCTCACAACAGCCTTTTAAAGATGTTTGCTTTTATCCTCATTCTGCAAATGAGCAAGTTGAAGCAGAGAGGTTAAGTATCTTGCTCAGTGTTAACACTGGCATTAAAGCAGGATTTGTGATACAAACTTTAGCATTCAGACTGTACTTTTGGAGTTTGAGGTCTTATCATCAGGACCATTTATCTGCATATATTGTGTATCTGCCTTGTTCCAGCTCCATTATATGTAGCCTAATGAATTTTTTTTTTTTCTTTTGGCAGCGCTAGTTGCATTTGGAAGTTCATGGGCCAGGGATCAAATCCATGCTGACACAGAGCCAGCACTTGATCCTTAACACCCTGTGTCATAGTGGGAACTCCTCTAGTGAATTTTTTGTATCACGTTTTACAGTGGTATTTTAATTTTCTTATAGGTCTTATATTCAGGGACCGTTTTTGCTAAAATATTTTGTTTTATACCCAAAAACTTGAAGTAACTGTTGTTTGAATACTTTTTTTTTCTTATTTCTTTCTGTTTTTGGGCTACCCATTAGCACATGCAGTTCCTGGGCCAGGGATCAGATGTGGACCTACGAGTCAGCAGTAGAAACGCTGGTTTCTTTAACCCTCTGTGTTGGATTGGGGTAGAACCTGTGTCCTGGTGCTGCAGAGATGCCACTGATCCTAACGGACCGTGGCGGCAATGCCTGAATATTTGGGTTTTTAAAAATAGAAATCACTTAGGAGTTCCTGTTGTGGTTCAGCAGTACCAAACCTGATTAGTGTCCATGAGGATGTGAGTTCCATCCCTGGCCTTGCTCAGTGGGTTAAGGATCTGGTGTTGCTGTGAGCTGTGGTATAGGTTGCAAATGTGGCTTGGATCCCACGTGGCTGTGGCTGTGGCTGTGGTGCAGGCCAGCAGCTGCAGCTCTGATTTGACCCCTAGCCCATATGCTGAGGGTGGCCCTAAAAAGCAAAAAAAAAAAAACAAAAAAACAAAATCACTTAAATTTATTCATCAAGGTGTTACTCATCCATACTCTTTGTTCCCTTATAAATTTTGTTTCGTGTGCAATTTTAATAGGCATCTCTGTTAGTGTTTCATTAAAATTTTTGCAGTGATAAATCAGTGTCATATATACAAGAATTGTTTTTGTTTATTGAAGAGGACCACATTTATAGTTCAGTGTCTAGAGGCCTCAATGTGCTGAAACCATACCTTTTTTTTTTTTTTGTCTTTTTGCCTTTATGTAGAGCCGCACCCGCGGCATATGGAGGTTCCCAGGCTAGGGGTCTAACAGGAGCTGTAGCTGCCGGCCTTCGCCACAACCATAGCAATGCGGGGTCCGAGCCGCGTCTGCAACCTTCACCACAGCTCATCACCACAGCTCATGGCAACGCTGGATCCTTAGCCCACTGAGCAAGGTCAGGGATCGAACCTGCAACCTCATGGTTCTTAGTCGGATTCATTAACCACTGAGCCACGAAGGGAACTCCCTGAAACTGTACTTTTGATTCAGTTCAAGTAAGCATGCATATTTGCAGAATAATAAATCTAAATGATGGTGTTAATTTCATTGTAGTAATACAAGAAATGATAATTCTGGTTACATTATTTTGGTTATTTTAGGAGGTTATTTTGAGGGGGTTTCTGGGTCATAGTTTAAAAATGTACAATTCAGTGATTTTTAGTAAATTGACAGTGTTGTGCAGCCATTCCCACAGTCTAGTTTTAAGAGCATTTCCATCAATCCAAAAGAGATTTCTTTTGCCTTTTTTTTGTCACTCACCTTCAGCTTATTTTTAAAAAAGATCAGCTGGCGCATTTTAGAAGTTCTTCAGTGTAGTACCATACTACAGTTTGGTAGTAAAAGCCTACATGTAAACCGTAATCCATAAGCCTTTTTTTTTTTCTACTTCTGAGAAATGGAAAAAAATTAGTATTTAGCTTTTAATTTAAAAAATTAATATTTTAGCAGATCAGTTTACTTGATTGGCAGGATTTAAAGTGATGTGAATGGTAGTGTTTAGGCCTAAGCAACATTCTTTCATTCACTTAATTGGCTCTTCACAATCCAATTATGAAGAGGGAAAGAGGAAAAGAGAAAGAGAAGACAAGAGAAATAGTTTTATGATGATATTGACAAAGGGTTCTCTGTTGGGTGGAGTTGCTTGGTTTCTGGAAAACTACAGTAAGCATTTGTATTGATCTGAGTACCTTATAAATGATAGCTTTTTTTTTTTTTAGAGGCGCACCCACAGCATGTGGAGGTTACCAGGCTAGGAGTTTAATTGGAGCTACAGCTGCCGGCCTATACCACAGCCACAGCAACGCTGGATCTGAGCTGTGTCTGTGACCTACACCACAGCTCTTGGTAATGCCAATCTTTAACCCACTGAGCGAGGCCAGGACTGCTGTGCCACAGTGGGAACTATGATAGTTCTTTTTTTTTTAATTAATTTTATTTATTTTTTTCCATTATACCCAACTGCACAGCGTGGTGACAGGGTTACACATACATACATGGATTCATCACAAGTGGTTAGACATAGTTCCCAGTGCTATACAGTAGGATCTCCTTGCTTTTCCAGCCCAGAGGCAACAGTCTACAACTACCAACCCCAGAACCCCCTACCATCCCACTCCCTCCCCAGATCTTTTTTTTAAAGAAGCTTTTTCTCTACATAATATATTTTAAGGAATTTGAGGATGAGTAACACATTATGCTGAATAAAGTAGTTCAGCTTTTTTTTTTTTTTGCTAGACTTTTTATGTCTGACTCTGGGTTTTTATGATTGCATATAAGGCTCCTTTAACACAAAAATCCCTGAAAATTGTGTTTGGCATAGTGTGATAGTTTTTACTTTTTATTAAGTGAATTAATTCAACAGTACACTAATAATAAAGATTATTAGAGCTTTTTGATGAATTATTTGCTGGGAGGCTAATCTTCTGAATGTTGAAGAGAACTGCTAGTATGAAATTGATTCTGACCAACAAGGAAGAGCAGAGAGAGACAAATAGGGTTAATCATTATTGAACATCTGTTTTGGGCATATGACCCATTTTATGGTCTCTTCTTTGTGTTGTAACAAAAAGAACATGGGTTTGGAATCAGATAGATCTGGATTTAAACCCTCACTCCAGCACTTAGGAGCTCTGTAACTTTAAGCAAGTTGCTTATATGAAGCCCTAGTTTTCCTCAATATAAATGGTATAGTACTTTCTACTTATGTGGAGTCTATGAGGTACTTGTATAAAATAGGTGTTCGGTAAATGCTATTTGTTATTTTATTGATGCCAAAGTTGTGGCGCAGAGAAGCTTGTTACACAACTAGTAAGTGACAAATATCTGTCAGACCTCAGAGCTCCTCATGCTTTTCCAAAACACTATTCTTTGTCTCCTAGATAAAAATGGAAATCATGGGAATCAAAAGTTAGTGACTGTGTCACATTGGATTTTATATTATTAGAGGAATTCATAGAAAAGTGAGTTTCAGAAAATTCAGGAAAAAGATTGGTAGGAGTGCCCATTGTGGTTCAGCAGATTAAGAGCCTGATTAGTATCCGTGAGAATATAGGTTCCATCCCTGGCCTTGCTCAGTGGGTTAAGGATCCGGTGTTGCTGCAAGCTGCTGTGTAGGTTGCAGATGTGGCTCAGGTTTGGCATTTCTGTGGCTGTGGCATAGGCTGGCAGCTGCAGCTCTGATTGGACCCCTAGCCTGGGAACTTCGATATGCCATAGGTGCAGCCCTAAAAAGAAAAAAAAAATTTAAAAAAAGATTGGTATTGGCCACAGATGGTTTCTTTTTTTTTTTTTGCCTTTTGTTGTTTTAGGGCTGTACCCGCAGCATGTGGAGGTTCCCAGGCTAGGGGTCTAATTGGAGCACAGCCACAGCAACGCGGGATCCGAGCCGCGTCTACACCCACAGCTCACGGCAACGCCGAGTCCTTAACCCACTGAACGAGGCCAAGAATCGATCGAACCCGCAACCTCATGGTTCCTAGTCGGATCGTTACTGCTGCACCATGATAGGAACTCCTCACAGTTGGTATTAATGATCAATATTGGTAGAAGGCATTTAAAAATGAAACATTTTGGAGTTCTGCTGTGGTGCTGTGGGTTAAGAATCTGACTGCAGTGGCTGAGATTGCCGTGGAGGTGTGAGTTCGATCCCTAGCCTGGCACAGTGGGTTAAAAGATCTGGTGTTGCTGCAGCTGTGCATAGGTTGCAGCTGTGGCTTGATTTCAGTTCCTGGCCTGGGAATGCCATGGATGCAGCCATTAAAAAAAAAAAAAAAAAAATATATATATATATTAAAATCATGAAAAAATTTTCCACTGCTGGGAGAAAAATATAAGTCAACCAGAGAAAATACTGTAATTTCCATCTAAGTAATTTCTAATAAACTTCAAAAGAAAATGTGTCAAGAATACGCACATTTACTAATGGTGAATAACTGATGGTTAATACAAAAAAGTCTGGTGTCATTAAGAATGTGGGGAGGCTAGAGTTCTAAATGAGTTAAAGTTCCCAAAAAATGCTGGGAGTTCCCATCATGGCGCAGTGCAAACGAATCTGACTAGGAACCATTAAG
The DNA here is from genome assembly GCA_004024745.2 of Catagonus wagneri. Lineage (NCBI taxonomy): Eukaryota > Metazoa > Chordata > Mammalia > Artiodactyla > Tayassuidae > Catagonus > Catagonus wagneri. The sequence goes on from PVHT020000065.1 coordinate 7,373,852, forward strand.
TTGCAGGTTCTATCCCTGGCCTTGCTCAGTGAGTTAAGGATCGGCGTTGCCGTGAGCTGTGGTGTAGGTCGCAGACACAGCTTGGATCCTGCGTTGCTGTGCCTGTGGCGTAGGCTGGCAGCTGTAGCTCCTGTTCGACCCCTGCCTGGAAACCTCCATATGCTGTGGGTGTGGCCCCAAATAAATAAATAAATAAATAAATAAATAAATACTTAAAGATTCTTAAGAAGGGTTTTAGCACAAGATCAGTAAGGAAGAAAGAGACCCATTGTTTTGGGGAAATAATATTAAATAATTCCCCAGCTACACAAATCCTGTTTTACTTCTGTCGGGGCAAATGATTTTCATACTGGTAAGGAGACAGTTTAAGAGAGGAAATTATTCCATGATTTTTATATGGTACAGAGCATCTAATTTCATTAAATAAATTTAGGTCCTAATGAATAAATAAATTTCTAGTTCTAATGAATTACTTAGAGCAATGAAGCATAGTGTTTCTTGATTTCTGTGGCTGCTTTTTGGTGTAGAGAACATTTACAAGTTTTGGTAAAATAATATTGAGTAGTTAAATTAAAAAAATATCCTTAAGTTCACTTACACATTTTATTATTCTGTTAATAAATTTAGCAAGTTTTATATAGATTAAGAATATTTTGGGAAGTTGCCATCATAGCTCAGCAGAAACGAATCCTATGAGTATCCATGAGGATGCGGGTTTGATCCCTGACCCCGCTCCGTGGGTTAAGGATCTGGTGTTGCCATGAGCTGTGGTGTAGGTTGCAGATGCAGCTCGGATCCTGTGTTGCTGTGGCTGTGGTGTAGGCCAGTAGCTACAGGTCTGATTCGACCTCTAGCCTGGGAACTTGCATATATTCTGCAGGTGCCCCCCCACTAAAAAAGAACATTTTAATTTTTCTAGGTTGGGTGAGGGATGACAGTTTGATTTCTAAGACACAGTAATCAAAGTTGAACAGATTAAATCTCCCTTAAAAAACCTCTTTACAGGTAAAATGGCTCTTGTACTTTCTGTACTTTTGTTTTCTCATATATTTGTTGCTCGTATATTTTGCTCATATATTTGCATGACTTGCTCTCTCACTTTCTAGGTTCAAATGTCATCTGGTGTGGAGAGGTTTTCCCTGATGAGGGAATTTTCAAGGGGCATCATTTACATAGACTTCCCTGTGAATGATGCTTACTGGTGTGACTCTCATTACACCGTATAAAATACCACTGTTCTTTTTACTTTCCATGTCTCTTCTCATTAAAATATAAGATTCAACGAGGCTGAAATCATGTTTTGTTCACTGATTTAATTCTTAGCTTGAAAGAGGACTAGTTCATGGTAGATTCTCAGTGATTATTTGTTGAATTAATGAGTTTATACTGTGAAGTTCTTGGAACAGTATTGGGCACTGGGAAAATGCTCTTTGAATGTTAGCTGTTAGTAGTGCTACTGCTGCTTCCTTATATTTACACATTAATTATACTGGATTTTATTTTTTAGCATTTTATATGCCTTATGGAGTAAATGTAAATTTTAAAGAAGCTGGACTTTCCCAGATACTTAAAACTGTTTTAAAAATGAATAAATAGGGAGTCCCACTGTGGCTCAGCAAGTTACAAACCTGACTAGTATCCATGAGGATGTGGGTTCGATCCCTGGCCTTGCTCTGTGGGTTAAGGATGTTGCTATGAGCTGCGACATAGGTCATAGACGTGGCCTGGATCCCATGTTGCTGTGGCTGTGGTGTAGGTTGGCAGCTGCAGCTCTGATTCCACCCCTGGCCTGGCAACTTCTGTATGGTGTGGCCCCCCTCCCCCCCAAAAATCTTGTAAATATAGGGAGTCACAGTTTCTCTTAAACATCCCAGTATTGCTTATTAACCAAACCAAATACTTATATACCTTTAGAGTCATAATTTGAAGATTTTTTTTTTTTTTGGTTTTTAGGGCCAAACCCACGGCATAAGGAAGTTCCCAGGCTAGGAGTCTAATCAGAGCTGCAGCTGCTGGCCCGCACCACCGCCATAGCAACACAGGATCCAAGCTGTGTTTGCGACCTACACCACAGGTCACGGCAACGCTGGATCCTTAACCCACTGAGAGAGGCCAGGGGTCGAACCCACGTCCTCATGGATGCTAGTCGGATTCGTTTCTACTGAGCCACGACAGGAATTCCCTGAAGTTGGTTATTATTTCAAATTTAGAAATATAAGACTGTCAGATTCTATAATGTTAAATTTCTCCTAAGTGTTACAAAAACTTCAAGAAAAATATAGTTTTAAACCTAACATGGAAATAATCTCATAGGTTTGATATACTTAAGTTTTAGTAGTATTTCATTCTCATTCACCTTGGAGGTTAGTCACTTCCTTTTCCTTTTTTTTTTTTTTTTGTCTTTTTAGGGCCGCACCCGAGGCATATGGAGGTTCCCAGACTAGGGAACTGCAGCTGCCGGCCTACACCACAGCCACAGCAATGCGGGATCCAAGCTGCGTCTGCTACCTACACCACAGCTTATGGTAATGCCAGATCCTTAACCCACTGACCAAAGCCAGGGATAGAACTCCCATCCTTGTGGATACCAGTCAGGTTTATTAACCGCTGAGCCACGACGGGAACTCCAGTTAGTCACTTTTACTTAAAGGAATAGTTTTGTTGTTTCAAGCAAGCTGAAATTTCTGTGACAGTTTATGACCATAGACCAGTTATATCTCTTGACAGGCTGACTATCAGCCTGTCTTTGGTCTTAGAAGCTGCTGCCTTTGTCTGGGTAGTTTTTTTAATTCCACACATTGAACCTTTAATAGAAATCCCTATGATAACAGTGGAACTCTAAGGCAAGGCCTTTTGGTTTCTTCTGAATTAAAGTTTAAGGCTTTTTCAAAGTATTTTGTAACTGCCTTTTAGCTCTGTTGCCTGATCAAGTTCTATAAACTACCCCTGTTGTTTCACCACTTAATTGGATTCCAAGAATTTTCTACCTATCTGGCTGATGCCACAGGTTTTAGGTAATTTAAATGACACAAAGAAACTGAGAGAGGTATTGATAGCTTATGTTAATTTGTGGTGTGTCAGAGTATGCCAGAAGATTGGAAACAGACCAAAAGTCTCACTTTTAATTTTTTTGGCCAAGCCTGTGGCATGCAGAAATTCTCTGGCCAGGGTTCAAACCCATACCATAACAGTGACCTGCGCCACAGCACTGACAACACTGGATCCTTAACCTGCTAAGCCACTATAGAACTTTAAAAAAGAAAACAGTAGTTTTGGAAATCATTTTCCAGTCCTTGGAGATCAGGTAGAGAAATAGGCTAACTCATCAGCAATAAAAACATTACGTTAATAGGTTTAAAATAACTTTTCTTAAACAGTGTTACAAAGGGGCTTATGTCATACTTAAGAGATATAAAACAGTAAAGGCTTTTTTTTTCCTTATCTATTTCAGCTTTTTTTGCTTTTTCCTTTTTTAAACCTGCGGCGTATGGAAGTTCCCTGGCTAGGAGTGGAATTGGAGCTGCAGCTGGGGCCTGTGCCACACCCATGGCAGCACTGGATTTGAGCTGCATTAGTGACCTAAACTGTAGCTTGTTACAGCAGTGCTGGATCCTTAATTCACTGAGCAAGGCCAGGGTTTGAACCCATATCCTTATAGAGATAACATTGGGTCCTTAACCAGCTGAGCCACAATGGGAGCTCCTGTCGATGTCTATTTTAATATTTTTATTAATGCTTTGGATAAATATACAGTTGTGCTTATTTTCTGAACAATTCGGCCGACAAGTATAGATGACTAATGCAGCTTTCAAAATTTTGCCTGAAACCACAGTCAGGAACCTATAGTGTGAGTTACTTAAAAGTGGAGAATTTTTGGAGTTTCCTGGTGGCTCAGCAGGTTAAGGATCTGGTGTTGTTACTGCTGTGGCATGGGTTTAATCCCTGGCCCAGGAGCTTTTGCATGCCATGAGTGGGACTAAGAAAAAAGTGAAGAATTTTTTTTTTTTTAGTATAGAATTCATTTGAAAAAGTTCTATGAGTAGAATTCTATTTAATTCACCAATTTAAAGGAACTGTGCTAGAGAATAAAAAAATGAATTGCACTATTCCTTCAAGGAGCCTGTAATCAAATAAGAAATAGAGACATATCAAACCATTGTAAATTCTGTTATAAGAGAATTAAGTGTTACGGGAGCAAGAGAGCAGTTAATTCTGATGGATTATTGAATTGGGCTTTGAGGAAGGAGTTTTCCAGGAATTGAAGATAGGACAAAGTGTGATTTTTTTTTTTTTTTAATTAGGGGACTGAAAAATCAGGGCCAGGACAGTATTTATTAAGACATATTTGTGAATAGATAAGTTTTTTCAGGACATTTTAGAAGTAGAATAAATAGGGTTTATTGATTATATATATTGGTAGGAAAAGGAAAGATTCTTAAAGTTTTTTAATTTGGGTGGATTGGCTATGTCATTTAGATTGTTAACATAGGGAGGAGATAAGTTTTTGTGGAGCTTCCCAGGCTAGGAGTCAAATCAGAGCTGTAGCTGCTAGCCTACAGCACAGCCACAGCAATGCTGGATATGAGCCACATCTGCTACCACACATTTGCTGGATCCTTAACCGACTGGGCAAGGCCAGGGTTCGAACCCTCTCACTTAAGAAGCATACCTTTACCTGCTAGAAAATGAAACATGCCTCTTCAGTATTATTGGTCCCTATTGATGTGTATCTACTACAAATTAATTTTACTGGCTTCATGTGTATAGTACTGTTAATTTCTAATGTAATTAACTTTTCGAAACCTTTTTGTTGAAGCATAACATATGTATGTAAACATATCATCACTAAATGTATAGTTCAGTGAATTTTCAGAAAGTGAACCAGCAACTAGATCAAGAAAGAGAACATTTGGGAGTTCCTGCCATGACCAGTGGATTAAGAATCTGACTGCAGTGGCTTGGATAGCTGTGGAGGTGCAGGTTTGATCCCCAGCCTGGCGCAGTGGATTAAAGGATCTAGTGTTGCTTCCTAGCCCAGGATCTTCCATATGCCTAGGGTGCAGCCATTTAAAAAAATAAAAAAAGAATATTAGTGGTACTTCCTTCAGTCACTTTTACTTACCTATCCCAAGAATAACCTGTATCTTGACTTTTGACTGGATAGACTAGTTTCTTTGACTTAAACTTTATGTAAATGTATTAATTTTTTAAGGATTTTAAGCCTCAGTGTTTATTTTTTTTAATTTTTAATTTTTTTGTCTTTTTTGCCCTTTTAGGGCTGCACCTGCGGCATGTGGAGGCTCCCAGGCTAGGGGTCGAATCAGAGCTACAGCCGCTGGCCTATACCACAGCCACAGCAACGCAGGATCCGAGCCACATATGCAGCCTACACCACAGCTCACGGCAATGCCGGATCCTTAACCCACTGAGCAAGGCCAGGGATTGAACCTGAAACTTCACGGTTCCTAGTCGGATTCATTTCCTCTGAGCCACGATGGGAACTCCCAAGCCTAAGTGTTTTAGATACTTTTGTTATGAAATTATAGAATCCTGAAAATTTTATTCTTTTACTTCTAGGGAAAAATTATCCATTGTATTTATGTGATTAGTTTAGAACGCAAGTAACTTTTCCATCGATTTATAGGAATTTCCATAACTGTATGATGAAGTTGATGCTGACATTTTCAGAGAAATGAACAAAAATTTATTTCTTCTGGATTAAGATACATTTTTTTTAGTGAAAAATAAAATCCTCAAAAGTGGTTTAGTTACAAAGCAGGATTTACTTTGGAGTGTTCAGTTTAGGCATTTTTCTGTAAGATTTTGATGCTCTTTTCTTCTGATGAACATACTGATTAGGAAAAGGGTTATTGTGGAAAGAAAGGTATAAAAAGATAAAGGACTTCAGTGTCTTCCATTGCAGGCCCTTCCCTAGTCATAGGGATGGGACATACCAGGGTTAAGCCAGATCTGCCCATTGCTGGCCAAAATAATTGGTTCGTGAGATAAATACATTACCGAAGCTAGTCTAATCAGAGTGAATCTTAAGACTATTACTAGAGTGAAAACTCAGTAAAAGTAGGGATTTTCCTTACCTGCCTTCTTTCCACTGCTTCCAGAGCATCTAAGACAAAGTAGATACTTAATAAATATGATTGAATGTTAAAAAATCTAAAAATGGAGCTAAAACTTGAATGAAAAACTGGATTTTAATGACATTGAATCCTTATACCTCCAGCTATCTACCCTAGGTCTTTCAGTGTACTAAAATCAATAAATTTTCTTTGTTTGCTTATACCAGTTTGAGTTTGAATTTCTCTCACTTGAAACCAAAAGGTAGTAGGGAAATAGGAAGAAAAAAAAAGATAAAAGACTAGTGATAAGTGTTTAATATTAAAGCCATAAATTAAATGTGAAAAAGGAGAACTGCATAAAACTTTCTTTTAATAGGGAAGCTTGATGATAATTTTTTTTTGATTTTTTTTTTTCCCCCTAATGTCCTGTGTTCCTTGGTAGATAATTTTTTATGCTGGGTTTTCTTAACAGTGGGGAATTGGGTCATGACCTTAAAACAATGGAATGAAGTGGCATTTGGCAGTGGTTCCTGAAAGATGTTTAGTCTGAAGTCCTGATAATCAGCTATTTGACATTTGCATCCGTGTGTTTCTCTGATAAACATTGCTGCCTCACTGACAAGTTATTCTGGTTTTTCAGATAAGAAAATTTTCCTTAGGTTAAGTTGAAATACCTCAGAGTCAGTATTTATAACCATTCTGTAATCTTGAGCAGACTATCAAAATGCCTTCTTAGAGCTCCTGGCAAGTGTCCCTTTTAACCTTTATTGATTTCTGCCATATTTTTGACATGCCATCTTGGGTTTTTTGTTTTTGTTTTTTCTCACCTGAGATGTATAAGAATTGGAACAACAACAGAAAAAACCCCGAGACCTTCGTCACCCCATGCCTTCTTTTTGAAATGAAGTTTTTTCTTTTTCCTTTTGTAAGGCTGCAGGTGTGGCATATGGTTCCCAGGCCAGGGGTCGAATCAGAGCTGCAGCTGCGGGCCTATGCTATAGTCACAGCAACACCAGATCCGAGCCACATCTGTGACCTACACCACATGCTGGATCCTTAACGCACTGAGCAGGGCTGAGTGGGGCCAGGGATTGAACCCACATCCTCGTTGGATACTAGTCAGGTTTGTTTCCACTGAGCCACAATGGGAACTCCTCTTTTTTTAATCAAAACATCAGATTAAACTGCCTTAAAATTTTAAAAGTTGATTAGGTTTATGAGAGAAAATTAAATGGAATTGGCTAACTTAAATCTAAAATTGTCTTTCATTAATAACATTAAAACGTTTAAAGGGAGTTCCTTGATGGCCTAGTGGGTTAAGGAAGGACCCTGTATTGTTACTGCTGTGGTGGGTGGGGGTTTGATCCCTGATCCTGAAAACACATGCCATGTTAAAAAAAGGGAAAAAAAGCTACATTGAGTGATAGCAAATTAGTGTAGATATTATAAGCTACCTTTCTATATAAAAGATGCTTTATAAGCATATTTTTAATGTGCTGCTTTGCAGTCACTTAAAAAAAAATTTTTTTTTGGCCATACCCATGTATGTGGAAGTTCCTGGGCCGGGGATTGAACCCACACCGCAGCAGTGACAGTGCTAGATCCTTAACCTGCTGTTCCACCATAGAACTCCTAAAATAAATTTAGAATTTTAACATATGCAGTGTTAAATTAACAAATATAAAATATAAAAATATAGAAGCTTTATCTTAAAAGTAACTTGAATAGTGTTCATCACAACCCTAAAAAAATTCATATTTTGTGACCCCCAATAAATCTGTTTTAAAGAAGTAATGAGAAATGCAGAAATACATTGTATAAGAACATTCATCAAAGGGTTATTTATAGTCAATAATAAAATATCAGAAGTAGTCTAAATGTCCTAACAGAATGGATATAGTTGAATTAGAGACTAGTTAAAAGATATTGGTATAGCCATTAACAAAATTTTAAGAATTAACTGTGTGTGTGTGGGGGGCAGCAGGATGCAAAATTAAGTATGTGAGTGTGAATTTTAAAATGCCCATATGAATAGGAGTGGAAGGGCATAAGCTATTAAGTGGTTGTTGAAATGGTTGTTAAGCTGCTATATTTGTACTTTATATTAAGGATGTGTCTAATAATGTTTGTATGATTATTATCCAGTTACCAAATATGTATTGGCCATCAGGCTTGATTGGGCTCTGGATTAGAAAACTGAAGAAAACAGTTGGAGTCCTAGTGGAGGTTATATTCAAGTTGTGGGAGGTAGCAAGCAAGTATTCCTTTGAACTTAATTAAATTGCTATTAGTTGATCATTTTTGTCCTGTTAAACTGGCAGTTTCATATGATTTAACCTAAAATATGGTGAGATGGTGATGTGTTGAAAAAACGAAAAGTAGGGTAAAAACTATGGAGATTGTGATTGTGTGGAGGCAAGGAGTTGCTTTCAGGGAATGTCATATGTAGGTGGTCAGGGAAGCCTAATTCATGATATCTGAGCAGAGAACTGAATGAAGTGAGGGAATTAACCAGAAAAATATTCCACACAGATGGAACAGTGAATTGAAGTGAAGCCTGCCGTTGCGTATTGCCAAAGCTTGTGAGAATACTTTAACATGTTTTTGCAGTATTTTCTAAATACATGATCCTAGCTTAGGCCAACTAATTAGCACATTAAAATTTCCTAGGCAGAAAAGTAGAATTAATATATGATTGATTATCTTCTCTGTGTTTTTTACACATGTGTATTTTCTGAATAACAGTTCCTCTTTCCCTATAAAACTTCTCGTTTATAATTTCCCCTCATCATCTATATTTTCAAAGGTTTTGTTTAAACAAATTGTTGCTACTTCTGATTAACACTGAGATAATTAATGGTCCCATGTAACTTTCTAGTCAAGAAACACCAGTAGACTAGTAACAACAGTGTAAATATGGTTGTTTCTCATTATTTGTAGGTTCTGTATTTATGAATTCATCTACTTTGCTAACATTTATTTGTAACAACAAAATTAATACTCCTGGAGCTTTCACGGTCATTCAGATGTGTACAGAGTGGTGAAAAATTTGAGTTGCCTAAGGCCCAACTGAGGATCAGTAAAGTCATGACCTGCCTTCTTTCAGCTCTCATATTTTAAAAAATGTTCTTTTTCATGACCTATGTAATACTGTGTCTTGCACGCTTTTGTGTTTTGTGGGGGGGTAGTGGTGAGATTTTGCTGTTTAAAGTGACCTTCACTTGTGCTCAAGTGCTATCTTATGTTCCTAAGTGTAATAAGATTGTGATGTATCTTATAGAGAAATTAGAAGATATGTGTTAGATAAGTTTCATTCAAGTGCTGTTGGAAGTGAGTTCAAGGTTAATGAATCAACAATATGTGTTAAATAAGGTCTTTTTAAACAGAAATATATATAAAACAAAGTTATGTTGAGATCAACTAATGAAACTGTGACCAGAGGCTTGCAGGGATTATGCCCCACATTTCCCTTAGGAGAAATGTTCAATATTGGCTAATTCAGTATTTTGTGATAACTTTATGGAACATAACTACTGTGAATAATGAGAATCAACTATATGAAATCTGTCACGGCAGGTTTAGGCTTTGGAAATAGTGAAACTAACTTGGGAACTGCGTAACCACTGTAGATTCTTAGAGGTGGTGGAGCGTCCACTTAGAGATGGATTTGTATGCTGGTGAACATTTTTTGTACTCTCTCAGATAATGATAGTAAAAATGCAAGAACTTAGAGGAATTGTATAGATCTGATAAGATTTCCAGATATTTGCATTTTGATATTCAGCTCTTCATGATGATATCAAAAAATATTTCTGGGAGGACTCTGTCTTGGGAGAGGAATGGTAAAACGTCCTAACTCATTATGAATCACTACCTTAGTTTGCCTCTTCTTGATTATTTGCTTTTAAGACTTTTCTTAGTCTTCTAAAACATTTTTTGAAGTATAATTAGTTTACTTAGTATGATAACCTCTAATTGCATCCATGTTGTTTCGAATGGCATTTTATTTTTTTATGATTGTGTATATGTATAGTATCTTTGGGATCCATTCATCTATCGATGGACATATAGATTGCTTCTGTGTCTTGGCTATTGCGAATAGTGTTGCAGCGAACATAGGAGTGCATGTATCTTTTTGAATTATTGTTTTGTCCAGATAAATGCCCAGGAGTGGAATTGCTGGATCTTATGGTAATTCTATATTTAGTTTTCTGAGGAAATTCCATACTGTTTTCCGTAGCAGCTATATCAGTTTACATTCCCACCAACAGTTTGGGAGGATTCCCTTTTTTTGGAGATTTTTTGCAGTCTTTTTTTTTTTTTTTTTTGTCTTTTGTCTTTTTGCCTTATCTGGGGCCACACCTGCGGCATATGGAGGTTCCCAGGCTAGGGGCCTTCGCCACAGCCACAGCAATGTAGGATCCAACGTGGGATCCGAGCTGCATCTGCAACCTATACCACGGCTCACGGCAACGCCAGATCCTTAACCCACTGAGCAAGGCCAGGGATCGAACCCGCAACCTCATGGTTCCTAGTCGAATTCGTTAACCACTGAGCCACGACGGGGACTCCAACGACTCCAACTTTTCCTAGTCTTAATTGTTGTTCTTGATTGCTGTGTGACCAAAACCACTGAGAATTCTTAAGACAGATGGAACATGGCTTTTAGAGAGGATTAAGTAATCATGTGTTACCTGTGACTGGCTTTTAAAGAAACTGACTTTAAATATCCTCTTTAAAGATAAAAATAGCTGAATAAAATTAATGGAAATTTATCCTTTTCTCTGAATTTAACTAATTGACTAATTCATGACCACTCTGAATGTAGCATTGCAGAATTTGAATTTAAAATCATTATAAATGTAAGATTTTTAAATATTGAAGTAGTTTATTTAAATATTATATAATACTTGTTTTTTTAACATTTTAATGCAAGTACTTATGCTCATAATTGTATGTAACCATTTTCAAAGTACTGTATAGCTAAACAGCTTTGAAAGTTAGCTTTACTGAAGAATATTGCTGAAAAGAAGAAATTTATATAAATTGGAGATAATAGAGAACTTTTTACATCAGACATTTCATATAGGCTTTGATTATTAATACTTATGTTCTAAATATTTATTAAAGGTGAACTGTTATACAGAACTTAGATGGTAAGTGTATAGTGTATAACATATGCTCAGTTAATGTACCTTAAAATGAATCAGTCTTGCTAGTCCAAGAATTGTTTCCAAACTAGTCTGTTCCAGAAATAACTAAGCTAGTTTTGGACCTCCAGATGATATATAGATGCTGTCTCATCTCATTTTTATAAGTTGTCGGTCAACTAAGGGAATGTTTTTGACTTACAAAGTTGAAAAGTTCAGATCTGCCTTCAGGCAGAACTAAATCAAACTTTATTTATTTTTTTGGCTGCACCCACTGCATATGGAAGCTTCCAGGCCAAGTATCAAATCCAAGCCGCAACTGCAGCCTACACCACAGCTGCGGTGACATTGGATCCTTAATCCACGGTGTGGGGCCAGGGATTGAACCCATGCCTCAACAATGACCCAAGCTGCTTCAGAGACAGTTGCTGGGTTCTTAACCTGTTGCACCACAGCAGGAACTCCAATCAAACTGTTTAAATGATGGCCTCTTGGGGCTCTGTTTCCTTCTGTTCCTTGGCCTTTGGGAGTTTCAGCCTTATTTTTTGCTACGCTAAAGTCCTGTTAGAATATTTCATTAGTCATATAAACAGATCTCATGGAGGAACTGTTATTGCTGCTGCTTGCATCATATGCCGTGTGTGTGTGTGTGTGTGTGTGTGTACACTTATTCATATTTACATTTAGATAGGGTCAGCCATGCTTAAAATAACACATTAGTGTTACCTGTTCTTGAACTTTATATACATGAAAACATATAGTATATACTCCTTTGTCTCTGTCTTCTTTGGCTAAACATTATGCTTATGAATTTTATGGTGTTGCTTGAACTTTTAGCTTATTATTATTATTATTATTATTATTATTATTATTGCCCCCACCTGTGGCATGTGGAAGTTCCTGGGCCAGGGATCAAACTCATACCACAGCAGTGATCCAAGCTTATGCAGTGACAATGCCGAATCCTTAACCATCTGTGCCACAAGCTACTCCAACTTTTAGCTTGTTTTCATTGATATATACTGTTTCATTGCGTTAATAATAAAAAACTTATGTATCTTTATATATCTATTGTTGATGGGCATTTTGGTACTTAACAGTAGTGCTGCTGTGAACATTCTTGTACATGTCTTTATTTTATTTTCTGATTTTTTATTTTTTGTCCTTTTCTTTTTTTGTCGTTTTAGGGCCGCACCAGCGGCATGTAGAGGTTCCCAGGCTAGGGATGTAATCGGAGCTATAGCTGCTGGCCTACACCACAGCCACAGTCACGCAGGATCTGAGCCATGTCTGCAACCTACACCACAGCTCACAGCAACGCCCAATCCTTAACCCACTGAGCAAGGCCAGGGATCGAACCCACAACCTTATGGTTCCTAGTCGGATTCGTTTCTGTTGAGCCATAAGGGGAACTCCTTGTACATGTCTTTAGATGAACATACCTGTGCATTTTTTTTTTGGCTCCATGTGTATGCACTTGTGTTGAGGATATACCTAGGATTGAAATGGCTGGGTGTTTTTATTGAACTGTAGATATTGCCAAATAGTTTTCCAAAGTGGTTGTATTGGTTCACACTCTTGTCAGTAGCATAGGATCAGAGTTCTGGTTGCTCCGCATTCTTGTCGATTTTTGGTTTGCCTTTTAAAAAAGTCTTAGTCATTTTGGTTTTGATTTCCATTTCCTTAAGGACTAATGAAGTAGAGCATTACTTAATGTTTCTTGGCTAATTGGATCTCTTTTGTGTGGTCTGATCTTTGCCTATTTAAAAAATATTAGGTTGTGTGTCTTGCTCTTATTTGTTTATAGGAATTTTTAAAATATACTTTGAACATGAGTCCTTTTTTGATTGAAATGTGCATTGTAAATATTTTCTCCCACTCTGGGTTGCCTTTTCATTCTCTTAATGGTATCTTTTGCAGAATAGAAGTCCTAAAATTGTAATGTAATTTAACTAATCAGTTTTTTCAAATGCTGCTCATTGTGACCTGTTTAAGAAAGTCTTTGCCTATTACAAGATGATGAAGCTGTTCTCCTGTTTTTTACTAAAATGTTTTTTTTTTACCTTTTGCATTTTGATCCATAGTGTATCTGAATTGATATTTGTGTATGGCATGAGGCAGTAGTCAAAAATACATTTTATATCATATGAATATCCAGTTGACTCAGTGAAATCTATTGAAAAAACCCTTCCTTTCCCCATAAATGGGTGACCATATTTGCTCATAATCCTTTTGGTTAAAAAATAAGTAGTTTCTCTTTTTTTTGGCCACCCCACGGCATATGGAGTTCCTGGGTCAGGGATCAGATCCAAACCATTTGTTATCTAAGCCGCAGCCGTGGAGCGTGGGATTCTTAACCCACTGTGCCAGATGGGGGATCGAACCTTAATCCAGCTGTTCCCAAGATGCAGCTGATCATATTGGGCCACAATAGGAACTCCAGTAGTTGTTTCTTTGAAACATTTAAAAATATGACAAGACCCAAAGTAAAGGTAATTATAGAAGAAAAAAAATGTTTTTAGACTCTTTATTTCTAAGTGATTTTTTATTTTTTCCATCATAGCTGGTTCTGTCAGTTTCCTGCTGTACAGAGAGGTGAGCTAGTCACACATACATATATACATTCTTTTTCTCACATTATCATGGTCCATCATAAGTGACTAGATATAGTTCCCAGTGCTATACAGCAGGATCTCATTGCTTATCCACTCTACATGCAATAGTTTGCATCTATTAACCCCAAATTCCCAGTCCATCCCACCCCCTCACTTCCCTCCTTTGGCAACCACAAGTCTGTTCTCCATGTCCATGATTTTCTGTGGAAATGTGCATCTGTGCCATATATTAGATTGCAGATATAAGTGATATCATGTGGTATTTGTCTTTCTCTTTCTGATTTACTTCACTTAGTATGAGAGTCTCTAGTTCCATCCATGTTGCTGCAAATGGCATTATTTTATTCTTTTTTATGGCTGAGTAGTATTCCATTATGTATATATACCATATCTTCTTAATCCATTCATCTGTTGATGGACATTTAAGTTGTTTCCATGTCTTGGCTATTGTGTATAGTGCTGCAATGAACATATGGGTTCACGTGAATTTTTCAGGGAGAGTTTTGTCTGGATATGCCCAAGAGTGGGATTGCTAGATCATGTGGTAGTTCTGTATTAAAATTTTTAATTTCATAAATCATTTATTTACTCATGTTGTATCAGTATTAACTATTAATTGGCTTGATTCTCAAGTTTTCTGTTCTAGGAGGTAAATAGGAAATAAATGTAATGAAGGGCACTTTTGGTATCCAGCCTTAGGCACTGTCTTGTGTTCAGGCCTCACACTTTTCCATAGGTGGACATCTTTTCCCTCTTGATGAACAAAGAAAGACTTTGCAGGAGAGACTGTATGATCTTCAGAGAAAGATTAAACTCTTCTCTAGTTCTCTGTTAAGTGAGGTCATTCATTAAATAAGAAAAATAGTCCAGAAAACAGCAATAGACCTGTCAGTGTATCTTCTTTTTTGGATTAGCACTGGGCTATTGTCACAGACTTCACGTAAGTAGTATAAAGTTGTTGTTGATATTCTCAAGTTAATCTATATTTTAACTTCTGGTAAATATGACTGTTGACAACCATTGGGAGGGACTGTTAACATAGGTCATTTATCATCAGATTTTTTTTTTTTTTTGTCTTTTTGTCATTTTAGGGCCGCCCGCATGGCATATGGAGGTTCCCAGGCTAGGGGTCTAATCAGAGCTGTAGCTGCCGGCCAGCGCCACAGCCACAGCAACGTGGGATCCAAGCCGCGTCTGCAACCTACACCACAGCTCATGGCAACGCCGGATTGTTAACCCACTGAGCAAGGTCAGGTATCAACCTCATGGTTCCTAGTCGGATTCGTTAAGCACTGAGCCACGACGGGAACTCCTCATCTGATTTTTAGATATAACCTATCTTACTTTCTTCTGGAAGGAGTTCTTCATTCATAGTGTTTATAGAATTATTTGTAATGTAGAGAGCCACAGAATCTCATGGATTAAACTCTGGTTTGGGCAGTAAGGCTTAGGCTCAAATTCCGGCTCTATTAGTTGTGTGATCACAAGCCTTTCTTGAGTTTGATGATATATGGTGGAGGAAATGAAGATAATGCCTAGCCTGTCTGCTTTTGAAATTATTATGAAGATATAAATAGAAAGTTCTTTGTTATTGTAAATGACAGTATCAAAGTGGTCAAGACTATTTACTGCCACTTAATTAGCTGTGTAATGTCGGATAAAGTATTTTAACTTTTCAGGCCTCAGTTTTCTCATTTTAAAATGGAAATAATGGGAGTTCCTGTCGTGGCTCAGTGGTTAACGAATCTGACTAGGAACCACGAGGTTGCGAGTTCGATCCCTGGCCTTGCTCAGTGGGTTAGCGATCCGGTGTTGCCATGAGCTGTGGTGTAGGTTGCAGATGCAGCTCGGATCCTGTGTTGCTGTGGCTGTGGTGAAGGCCGGCAGCTACAGCTCCTGTTAGACCCCTAGCCTGGGAACCTCCATATGCCACAGGTGCGGCCCTAGATAAGGCAAAAAGCCAAAGAAAAAGAAAAGGGAATAATAATAGCACCCTTCCATAGGTTTTTCAGAGTGTTAAATGAAAGAAAGAATATAAAGTATAGCATATTGGACGTAATAAATGTTAACAGTCATTATTATGTTTAAGTATTGATTATGCACTATGTACTGGGAGTATTGTATATATAAATTATCTCATTTAATTCTCAGGATGATTTTGTGTGGTAGGCATGCTTTTTCCCCATCTTAGAGGTAAGGAATGAGTGTCAGGTTAATTGCTCAAGGTTGTATTACTAATAAGTAGTTTAGTTTGGATTGGAACCTAAAACTCCAACCCCCGCTCCAAACACCCAGTGTATTCAGATGCCTTGCAGATATATGCTGTAGGTACATCTACACCATATAGATGAATCACCTTTGATTCATGTTTACAGTTTTTTTTGGACTGGGTTTTCAGGTTTCCACTGTTTTCAAATATCCTTTATCCCAGTCCTCCTAGGTTTAATTTCCTGAATAGACCAGAACTTCCACACAGAATAAACATGCTTTGTTTTTTTTTTTTTTTCTTAATGGATTTTATTTCAGTTATAGGTTTACATAAATCATCATAAGTCAGTTTTACAGATTTTGTATCCCAAACCCACAGTGCATCCCCCCACCCCCCAGATTGTCTTATTTGAAAAACCAGGGTTTTCCAAAGTCCGTGAGTCATTGTCTGTTCTGCAAAGATGCTTTGTTGATATATAATTAAGAACAGTTAATAGTTTGTTTACAAACACTAGACTCCTTGAGTCTGGCCTACTTAGCTATCATAAAGTGAATTTAGATTTCACCTCTAGAAAGGAAAAAATACTCTTGATTTTATCCTCTATTTGTATTATCCTCTATTTGTATTGTACTTCAAGTTGAAGTACAGAACTGTAATGGCTTTATAGCCAAGGGTAAAAGGTCGAAAAGACCCCAAAATGAAGACTTACCTAGTCTTAAATATTTCTAGATGAAGTCTTGGTGCTAAGTTTGAGGAGATAGAGATATTATATTCAGGGGAAATTTGGACAACCATTTTGAGATTTCCTAAAAAATTTTTTTTTCTGATGGAGACCATTTTTTGAATTTGGAATACTAATGGAGACTTTTAAAGTATCCTTAGACAAAGTACCTCCTATGTGGTGGACTTTTCACATTTCACTCTGTTGCTGTAAAATGGGCAGCATCTCACTTGGTGTTAGGTTTTGTTTCAAATACATTTTAAAGGAGTTTTTGTGGAAAGGTTTGTTTGTTTGGGACTTAAAGGTTTTTTACCGATAATTCACCTGTGAAGTTAAGTTGTAAAAAATCCTTAGGACAATGAGATAGTTTTTATGATATTTTTTTTCTGCCACACCTGTGGCATTTGGAAGTTGCTGCGCGGGGGATTGAATCCTAGCTGTAGCTGTGACCTATGCCACAGCCGTGGCAACACCAGATCTTTAACCCACTGCCCTAGCTGGGGATCAGGCCTACACAGCTGCAGAGGCTACACCTGATCCTGCACCACAGAAGAACTTCGGGTTTATGAATTTTTATCAACAACTTGAGGAGTTCCTGTTGTGACTCAGTGGGTTAAGAACCCGACTAATATCCATGAGGATGTGGGTTAATCCCTGGCCTCCATCAGTGGGTTAAGGATCTGGCATTGCTGCAAGCTGTGGTATAGGTTACAGATGAGGCTCAGATCTGGCATTGCTGTGGCTGTCGTGTAGGCCAGCAGCTGCAGCTCTGAAGCCAGGGAACCTCTATATGCTGCAAGTGTGGCCCTAAAAAGACAAGAAAATCCAAAAACAAAATAACTTGGAATTTATGTTCTATGTGGAGTTAGATACTGGGGTTTATGGAGGATAACGTGTGTTTGTAGGTCATAATAATACCACTTCTCAAACTTTAATCCTTCTCTCACAACTTTATTGTTTTTGTTATATCTGGATATAATCTGTGTAATTGCCTTTTCTTTGTCTAAACTGTTTTCAGCTTAACCTCAGTTAAAATTTAATAAAATCACTGGTTTAACGTACTAGTTATGCTTTTTTATAATACTCCATAAAGTAAACACCACCTAAATAAGTCCCCCCCCCCCTTTGGCTATGCTTGTGGCATGCAGAAGTTCCTAAGCCAGGGATTGAACCTGAGCTACAGCAATGGCAGTTTGCCACAGCAGTGACAATGCCGAATCCTTAATCCCTAGGCCACCAAGGAACTTCCTTAAATAAAATAGTTCAGGAGTTTCTGTGGTGGTGCAGCAGAAATGAATCTGGCTAGGAACCATGAGGTTGAGGGTTCGATCCCTGGCTTCGCTCAGCAGGTTAAGGATCTGGCGTTGCCGTGACCTGCGGTGTAGGTTGCAGACGTGGCTTGGATCCTACATTGCTGTAGCTGTCGTATAGGGGGGCAGCTGTAGCTCTGATTAGACCCCTAGCCTGGGAACCTCCATATGCTGTGGGTACATCCCTAAAAAGCCAAAAAAAAAAAAAAATTTAATAGTTCATTCTCGTACTACCTGAAATTTTCAGCACAGGAATGAATACTATATTTTGAGAAGTACAGCGTTAACTGATATGTGATAACATAAAAATCAGAATGTAATTCTGAAACTTATGGAAAAAATGGGAAATAGTCTCTGCTGGTTAATGAGTCTATAGCCCATAGAAAAAAAATTGCTTCAAAATGGATTTTTAAACTCTGTTTATCTCCTTGCGATTGTTGAGTCAGATGGTAGTTCTTTAGTTTTCTGCGGTACCTCCATACTGTTTTCTGTAGTGGTTGTATGTTTAAAGCTTATTTTTATAATGCTTTCTTCCTTGCATGCTTAAGGTCCAGTCTCACTGGCCTAATTTTAATTCTCTTTCAGTACCTCCATTAATGGTTTCCTTTTTCTCGATTTTTTTTCCTTTTATTGACTTGTCCTTCATATTTACTCTTAGTTTGAATAATGTCTTAATAATAATGTTTAATGAATTTCTTCTAAGCACCAGGGAAATGAATGAGACAGACGCCTTTCATTGTGTTGAATGAAACACACAAGTGAATAGATGAATATGTTAAGTAGTAATTTTCAAATTCTAGGGGAGGATAGTTTGAGGGAAGGTGGGCATACCTACTGTGCAGTCACTTTACTTTTGCTGTTTAACTGGAGCAGCTTCACTTTCTTCTGTTTCTTTAGCATGTTAATTTAAGAGTTTTTGCTTTTAAAAAAGAGTTTGGAAGATACTACATATGCTCAATAGCATAATCAAAGTTATGTACAGTGTCCCTTGAGGGCACGTAGCTTCTTGTAGGAAATGGTTACATCTGATCTGTGACTCAAACAGCAAGATAAATTTTAGCAAAAGAAAAGCTAAAGATGTTTAAGGTAGAGGTAGTAGTTTTTAATCCTTGTTCATCAAAATTATCCTTTTTTTGCCTTATGAAATCTATTTTTTATTATTTTTTTGCTTAATGAATTTTATTTCAATTATAGGTGTACAAAAATCATCACAAGTCAATTTGATAGCATTTGCGTCCCAAAAACCCTCAGTGCACCCCCCCACCCCCCAGATTGTCTTATTTGAAAAACCAAAGGTTTTCCAAAATCTGTGAGTCATTGTCTGTTCTGCAAAGAAGTTCATTGTGTCTTTTTAGTTTCCACGAGTAAGCGGTAGCATTGGGTGTTTCTGTCTAATTGTCTGACTGGTTTCACTTTGCATGATAATTTCTAGGTCCATCCATGTTGCTATAAATGTTGGTAATTCGTTCCTTTTGATGGCTGAGTAATATTCCACTGTGTGTATGTACCATATCTTCCCTATCCACTCCTCTGTCGATGGGCACTTAGGTTGTTTCCATGACCTGGCTATTGTATAGAGTGCTGCAACGAACACTGGAGTACATGTGTCTTTTCGAGTCATGGTTTCTGCTGGATAGATGCCCAGAAGTGGGATTGCTGGATCAAATGGTAATTCTATTTTGAGTTTTCTGAGGAATCTCCATCCTGTTTTCCATAGTGGTTGCACCAGTTTGCATTCCCACCAGCAGTGTAATAGGGATCCTTTTTCTCTACACACTCTCCAACACTTACTGTTTGTAGACTTTTTGATGATGGCCATTCCGAATGGTGTAAGGTGGTACCTCACAGTGGCTTTGATTCACATTTCTCTAATGAGGAGCAATGTTGAACATCTTTTCATGTGTTTATTTGCCATCTGCATGTCTTCTTTGGAGAATTGTCTGCCTAGATCCTCCACCCATTTTTTGATGGGTTGTTTGTTTTTTTGGTATTGAGCTGTAGGAGGTGTTTGTAAATTTTAGAGATTAATCCCTTGTCAGTTGATTCATTTGCAAATATTTTCTCCCATACTGTGGGTTGTCTTTTCGTTTTGTTTAGGGTTTCCTTAGCTGTGCAGAAACTTTGAAGTTTAATTAAGTCCCATTTGTTTATTTCTCTTTTTATTGTCCTTACTCTGACACATGGATCTGAGAAGATGTTGCTATCATTTATGTCAGAGTGTTTGGTCTGTTTTCCTTGAAGAGTTTTATAGTATCCGGTCTTATATCTAGATCTTTAATCCATTTTGAGTTTATTTTTGTGCATGGTGATAGGAAGTGTTCTAGTTTCATTTTTTCACATGTAGCTTTCCAGTTTTCCCAGCACCACTTATTGAACAGGCTGCCTTTTCTCCAGTGTATATTCTTGCCTCCTTTGTCAT
Organism: Catagonus wagneri; assembly: GCA_004024745.2. Lineage (NCBI taxonomy): Eukaryota > Metazoa > Chordata > Mammalia > Artiodactyla > Tayassuidae > Catagonus > Catagonus wagneri. The sequence goes on from PVHT020000065.1 coordinate 7,394,350, forward strand.
AGCTTAGTTGACTATAGATGTGTGGCTTTAATTCTGGCCTTTCTATCCTGTTCCACTGATGTATATTTCTGTCTTTGTGCCAGTACCATACAGTTTTGACGACTGTAGCTTTGTAGTAGAGTCTGAAGTCAGGGAGCCTGATTCCTCCAGCTCCATTTTTCTTTTTCAGGATGTCTTTGGCTATTCTGGGTTTTTGGTGTTTCCAAACAAACTTTAAACTATTTTGTTCTAGTTCTGTGAAAAAGGTCCTTGGTAATTTGATAGGGATTGCATTGAATCTGTAGATTGCTTTGGGTAGTATAATCATTTTGATAATATTGACTCTTCCAATCCAAGAGCATAGTATGTCTTTCCATCTGTTCGTGTCATCCTTGATTTCTTTCATCAGTGCCTTATAATTTTCATAGTACAGGTCTTTTGTCTCTTTAGGTAGGTTTATTCCTAAGTATTTGATTCTTTTTGATGCGATGGTAAACGGGATTGCTTCCCTAATTTCTCTTTCTGATCTTTCATTGTTAGTATATAGAAATGCAGTTGATTTCTGTGTATTAATTTTGTATCCTGCAACTTTGCCAAATTCATTGATGAGCTCTAATAGTTTTCTGGTAGAGTCTTTAGGATTCTCTGGGTATAGTATCACATCATCGGCAAATAGTGATAGTTTGGCTTCTTCCTTTCCAATTTGGATTCCTTTTATTTCTTTTTCTTCTCTGATTGCTGTGGCTAGGACTTCCAAAACTATGTTGAATAGTAGTGGCGAGAGTGGACATCCCTGTCTTGTTCCTGACCTCAGTGGGAATTCTTTCAGCTTTTCACCACTGAGAATGATGTTGGATGTGGTTTGTCATAGATGGCCTTTATTATGTTGAGGTAGGATCCCCCTATGCCCACTTTCTGAAGGGTTTTTATCAGAAATGGGTGTTGGATTTTGTCAAAGGCCTTTTCTGCATCTATGGAGAGGATCATGTGGTTTTTATTCTTCAGTTTGTTAACGTGGTGTATCACACTGATTGATTTGCGGATATTGAAGAATCCTTGTTGCATCCCTGGGATAAATCCCACTTGATCGTGGTGTACAGTCCTTTTAATGTATGGTTGGATTTGGTTGGCTAGCATTTTGTTGAGGATTTTTGCGTCTATGTTCATCAGTGAGATTGGCCTGTAATTTTCTTTTTTTGTGGTATCTTTGTCTGGTTTGGGTATCAGGGTGATGGTTGCCTCATAGAATGAGTTTGGGAGTGTCCCTTCCTTTGCAATTTTTTTGGAAGAGTTTCAGAAGGAAACTCTCTAAATGTTTGCTAGAATTCACCTGTGAAATCATCTGGTCCTGGACTTTTGTTTGTTGGAAGTTTTTTAATCACAGTTTCAATTTCAGAACTTGTCATTGGTCTATTCATATTTTCTATTTCATCTTGGTTTAGTCTTGGGAGATTGTGCTTTTCTAAGAAATTGTCCATTTTTTCTAGGTTTTCCATTTTATGGCCATATAGTTGCATATAGTAGTCTCTTATGGTCGTCTGTGTTTCTGTGATGTCTGTTGTTACTTCTCCTTTTTCATTTATAATTTTATTGATTTGTGTCCTCTCTCTTTTTTTCTTGATAAGTCTGGCTAAGGGTTTATAAGTTTTGTTGATTTTTTTCCAAGAACCAGCTTTGAGTTTCCATGATCTTTGGTATGGTTTTCTTCATTTCTATTTCATTGATTTCTGCTCTGATCTTTATGATTTCTTTTCTTCTACTAACTTAAGGTCTTATCAGTTCTTCCCTCTCTACCTGCTTTAGATGTAAAGTTAGGTTGTTTATGTGAGCTTTTTCTTGTTTCCTGAGGTAGGCTTGTATTGCTATAAACTTTCCTCTTAGAACTGCTTTTGCTGTATCCCAGAGGTTTTGGAGTGTTGTATCTTTGTTGTCATTTGCTTCTAGGTATTTTTTAATTTCCTCTTTGATTTCTTCAGTGATCTATTGGTTGTTTAGTAGTGTGTTGTTTGGTCTCTATATGTTTGTATTTTTTGCCATTTTTTTCTTGTTGTTGATTTCAAGTCATATAGCATTGTGGTCAGAGAAGATGCTTGAAATGATTTCAATTTTCTTAAAGTTCCTGAGGCTTGATTTGTAGCCCAGGATGTGATCAATTTTAGAGAATGTTCTGTGCACACTTGAGAAGAATGTGTATTCTGTTGCTTTTGGATGGAATGTCCTATAAATATCTATTAAGTCCATCTGATCTACTGCTTCATTCAGGGCCTGTATTTCCTAATTGATTTTCTGTCTGGATGACCTGTCCATTGCTGTAAGTGGGGAGTTAAAGTCCCCCACTATGATTGTGTTATTGTTGATTTCTCCTTTTAAGGTTGTTAGCAGTTGCCTTATATATTGTGGTGATCCTATGTTGGGTGCATAGATATTTAAAATTGTTCTATCTTCTTCTTGGATTGATCCTTTGATCATTATGTAGTGTCCTTCCTTGTCTTCTAAAATGTTCTTTATTTTAAAGTCTTATTTTGTCTGATAGGAGTATTGCTACTCTGGCTTTCTTTTGATTCCCATTTGTATGGAATATTTTCTTCCATCTTCTCACTTTCAATTTGTACGTGTCCCTAGAAGTGAAGTGGGTCTCTTGAAGACAGCATATATATGGGTCTTGTTTTTGTATCCATTCGGCTAGTGTATGCCTTTTGGTTGGGGCATTCAGTCCATTCACATTTAAGGTAATTATTGATATGTATGTCCTTATTGCCATTGTATTAACTGTTTTGGGTTTTCGTTGCTCTTTTTTGTTCCCTTATTCTCTTGTTGTCTCCTCTCCCAAGGTGACTATCTTTAATGTTGTATTTGAGTTGATTTTTCTTACTTGTTTGTGTACCAATTGTAGATTTTTGGTTAGCAGTTACCCTGAAGTTTTGATATAGAAGTCTATATATAAATGAGATTGTTTTAAGTTGTTGGTTTCCTTAACTGCACATGCGTCTCCGGTGACCTGCATTTGTGCTCTCTTCTCATGATTTCTGATTTTCGTAGCATACTTGTGCATGGGTGATTTAGTATCTTTACTGTATATATGCCTTTACTGGTGAGCCTTGTCATTTGTGGTGTTTTTGTTTCTGGTTGTGGCCTTTTCTTTTCTGCCTAGAGAAGTTCCTTTAGGATTTGTTGTAAAGCTGGTTTAGTGTTGCAGAAATCTCTTAGCTTTTCTATCTGCAAGCCCAGAAACTACCCCTCACCAGTCTCCAACCTTGTGACATCCTTATCTCAGACTTTCAGCTTGCAAAACTGTGAGAAATTACTTTTAAGTCACCCAGTCTATGGTATTTTGTTATGGCAACCCCAAGCTAATACATGAGAAAAAACCTCCTTTGGTGTGCTAGGCTCTCAATTATACCGTATGTATAATTGTTTTCAGTACCTCTTTCCAGTTCGTGCAAAATATGTAAGAAATAAAGCCGGTCCTTTTTTTAACTGGAGTAAAAAAAAAGAAATCTCTTAGCTTTTGCTTATCTGTAAAGGTTTTGATCTCTCCTTCAAATCTGAATGAGAGCCTTGCTGGGTAGAGTAATCTTGGTTGGAAGTATTTTCCTTTCACTACATTAAATATATCATGCCACTCCCTTCTGGCCTGCAGAGTTTCAGCTGAAAAATCTGCTGATAACCTTATTGGGGTTCCCTTGTATGTCATTTGTTTCTTTTCCCTAGTTGCTTTCAGTATTTTCTCTTTGTCTTTAATTTTGGTCATTTTGATTACTATGTGTCTCGGGGTGTTCCTCCGTGGGTTTATTTTATATGGTACTCGTTGTGCTTCCTGAATTTGAGTGAGTGGTTCCTTTCCCTTATTAGGGAAGTTTTTGGTTGTTATCTCTTTGAATAGTTTTTCTGACCCTTTCTCTTTCTCTTCTCCCTCTGGCACCGCTATAATACGGATGTTGGTGCATTTAACATTATCCCAGGGTTCTCTGAGACTCTGCTCATTTCCTTTCAATCTTTTATCTCTTTTCTCTTTTGCATTAGTGATTTGCACTAATCTGTCCTCCACCTCGCTGATTCATTCTTCTGCCCTCTGTATTCTACTGTTGGCTGCTTCTAATGAATCTTTTATTTGTTATTGTATTTTGCATCTCTTCTTGTTTAATTTTTACATCTTGTATTTCTCTGCTCAGTGTTTCCTGTAAATTATCATTCTTTGCCTCCAGTTTATTTCCAATGCCTTGCATCATCTTCAGCATCAACAGTCTAAAGTCTCTTTCTGGGAGGCTGATAATCTCATCACTGAGCTGTTTTTCTGGGCTTTTCTCTTTCTCCCTTATCTAAGTTATAGTTTTCTGTTTTTTCATTTTTATAGGTTTTTGGTGTGGTGACCTTTTTGCCAACAATAGAGTTGTAGCCTCTCTAGTTCAGGTGTTTGCCTCCCCTGTGGGTAAAGTTAGTATGGAGGGGGCTTGCTGTAGGCTTCCTGATGGGAGGGACTGATGCCTGCCCGCCGGTAGGTGGGGTTGATTCTTATGCGTCTGATGGGTGGGGCTTTGTCTCTGGATGAGATTAGAGGCTGGCTGTGTGCCTGAGGGGTCTTTAGGCAGCCTGTTTCCTGTTTCCACCTGTATTATTGTTTGGCCTGGGGCTTCTCAGAGCTGTTGGGAGGGGCCAGATTTTCCCAGAAATGGCCCCCTCCAGAGAAATGCAGGCTGATGAATATTCCAGAGAGCTTCACCTCCAGTGTGCTTCCCCCACAACAAGCCACAGTCACTCCTGTTTTCCCAGGAGATCCTCCAAGAATTGCAGTCATGTTCCACCTGGATTCCTTTGGAGACTTTTCTTTGCCCTGTGATCCAGTGCACGTGCAAGTCTGTGTGCGCCTTTCATGAATGTGGTCTCTGTTTCCCCCAGTCCTGTGGAGCTCCTGCACACAAGCCCTGCTGACCTTCAATACCAGATGCTCCCGGGGCTCTTTCTCCTTGTGTCAGATCCCCAGGCGTGGGCATCTGTTGTGGGGGTCAGAACTCTCAGTCCTGTAGCCGAGCCTCTGTGTTACAATTACTTTCCAGTCTGTGGGGCTTCCCACCCAGGAGGTATGGGGTTGCTTCTATCGCGTAATCGCCCCTCCTACCTCTAGATGTGGTGTCCTCTTTGTCTTCTGGAGTAGAATATGTTTTTTGGAAATTTGCAGTCCATTTGGTTGAAGGTTGCTCGGCATTTGGTTGTAGTTTTGTTGTTTTTTTGGGAGAGAAGTTGAGCTCCAGTCCTTTTATTCCACCATCTTAATCCAATCTCCTCAAAATTATCCTGATAATTCTTTTCTTTTTTTTTGTCACACCCTTGGCGTATTGAAGTTCCTGGGCCAGGTATCAAATCTGTGCCACAGCAGTTATCAGAGCCACAGCAGTGACAACACCAAATCCTTAAACTGCTGAGCCACCATTCCTGAACTCTTAAAAAATAGTGTATATATACATATATATATATGTATATATATATATATATACACACACACTTTGTGATAATTCATCAAGCTGCACATTTACAATTTGTGCACTTCTGTATGTATACCACACTTTAATGGAAAAGTTAGAAGTTCCTGTGTAGTGAGGTGGGTTAAGGATTCAGTATCACTGCAGCTGTGGTGCAGATTGCAAGTGATGTACATATTTGATCCCTGGCCCAGAAATTCCACATGTCATAGGTGTGGCCAAAAAAAATAATATAAAAAATGAGATAAAAATCTAGATAAAATTCACCCTTGTAAAGTGTACAGTTCAGTACTTTTTAGAATATTCACAAAGTTGTATAACCATTACCTGCAGAATACCTTCATTACTTTAAAAAGAAACCCATGCCCATTAGCAATCATATTCTACCATCTCCTTTCCCCACTTGCCCGCTCTGTAACCACTAATCTCCTTTTGTAGATTTTGCCTATGAATTTACCTGTTCTGGACATTTCATGTAAATGGAGTTATATAACGTGATGTTTTATGGCTGGCTTATTTCACTTACCTTTTTTTAGAGTCCATCAGTGTTGTAGCTTGTATGAACACCTTACTCCTTTTTATGGCTGAATTAATATTGTATTGTATACCACATTTTGTATATTCATTCAGTAGTTTATGGACATTTAGGTTGTTTTCACTTTTTGCCTTTTAATGTTACCATGAGCATTCATGATGCTTTTGTGAAAACATTTTCTTTTTCTGGGTATATACCTGGGAGTGAGATTCCTGGGTCATTTGTTAATTTTATGTTTAACTTAAGGAGCTGCTAAACTTTCCCAAAGAAGCTGTAGTATTTTATATTTCCACCAGCAGTGTATGAGCGTAACAATTTCTCCATATCCTGACAATATTTGTTAGCCATTTTTTGGTCATATTAACCATAGTGAACATGAAATAATATTCATTTTATGATTTGGATTTGTATTTCCCTGATGGGCAGTAATGTTGAGCATCTTTTCATGATGTTATTGACTGTTATTTGTACAGCTTTTTTTCCTGTGCTTATTGGCTATTTGTACATCATTTTTGCAGAAATATGTTTTCAAGCCCTTTGCGTTTTTTTTTTTTTTTTTTGTCTCTTTGTCTTATCTAGGGCTGCACCTGCGGCACATGGAGGTTCCCAGTATGGGGATCTAACAGGAGCTGTAGCCGCTGGCCTACGCCACAGCCACAGCAACATGGGATCTGAACCATGTCTGCGTCCTACACCATAGCTCACAGTAATGCCGGATTGTTAACCCAGTGAGCAAGGCCAGGGATCGAACCCACAACGTCATGGTTCCTAGTTGGATTCATTAACCGCTGTGCCACGATGGGAACTCCTCAAGCCCTTTGCTTATTTATTAGTTTGCTTGTCTTTTTTCTTTCTTTTTATGGCTGCGCCTGCAGCATATGGAATTTCCCAGACTAGGGGTCGAATTGGAACTGCAACTGCTGGAATATACCACAGCCAAAGCAATTCCCAATCCGAGACTCATCTGCAGCCTACGCTGCATCTGTAATGTTTGCCACAGCTTGTGGGAATGCAGGATCTTTATCTTACTGAGTGAGGCCAGGGATCGAACCTGCATCTTAACAGACTAATAGGGTTCTTAATCCACGGAGCCACAATGGAAACTCCTGCCCCCCCCCTTTTTAAAATGTCTGTTCCCACAACATATGAAAGTTCCCAGGCCAGGGGATTGAATCTGAGCTGCAGCTGCAACCTATGCCACACCTGCAGCAACACTGGATCCTTTAACCCCATGTACTGGATGGGGATTAAACCCATGGTTTCACAACCACCAGAGCTGCTGCAGTTGGATTCTTAACCTATTGCACTGCCTGGAACTCCTAGATTGCTTGTGTTTTCATTAAGTAGTAAAGGTTCTGTATAGACTGATGATTTGTAAATATTTTCTCTCATTCTGTAGCTTTTTCTCATCTTAGAAGCATAAAAGGTTTAAGTTTTTAATAATTCCAATTTATCTGTATTTTTCTTTGGTTGCTTGTTTCTTTTTAATTGAAAAAATTTTAATTGTAGAATATATATAAAATTGACTTTTTGTTTTTATTGTTTTATTTTTTTATTGATTTTTTTTTTGTCTTTTTAGGGCCATACCTATGGTATATGGAGGTTCCCAGGCTAGGGGTCGAATTGGAGCTGTGGCTGCTGGCCTATACTACAGCCACAGCAATGCTAGATCCAAGCCACTTCTGTGACCTAAACCACAGCTCACAGCAGTGCCGGCTCCTTAATCCACTGAGTGAGGCCAGGGATAGAACCTGCATCCTCATGGATGCTAGTCAGATTCATTTCCACTGAGCCACAATGGGAACTCCCAAAAGTGACCATTTTTTAAATTGAAATATAGTTGATTGACATTATTGTGTTTCAGGCATACAGCACAGTGATTCAGTATTTTTGCAGATTAGATTCTATGATAGGTTATTACAAGATAAAAGATTATTTCCTGTGCTGTACAGTATGTCCTTGTTGCTTACCTATTTTACTTATAGTAGTTTATATATGTTAATTCTATACCGCTAATTTGTTTCCCCCTTCTCCCCTCTCCCTTTTGGTAACCCCAAGTTTGTTTTCTATATCCGTGAGTCTTTTTCTGTTTTGTGTATACATTCACTTGTATTTTTTTAGATTACACATGTAAATGATATAGTTTATACATATGTGTGTGTGTATACATATATATTTATATAGTGTATATCTTCTTCTGACTTAATTCATTAAGCATAATATTCTCTAAGTCTGTTCATGTTATTACAAGCAGCAGTATTTTATTCTTTTTATGAGTTAATACTCCTCTGTGTGTGTGTTTTTTCTCTTTTTATGGCTGCACTTGTGGCATTTGGAAGTTCCTGGGCCAGAGATTGAATTGGAGCTGCAGCTGTGGCCTGTACTATAGCCACTTTCAACATCAGATCCAAGCTGCAGCTTGTGGCAACTGCAGAATCCTTAACACAATGAGTGAGGCCATTTTTCTCCCATTCTATAAGTTGTCTTTTTTTGGGGGGGGTGACCATAATCATGGCATATGGAAATTCCTGGGCAGGGATCAAATATGAGCTACAATATGACCTATCCTTAGTTCACTATGCCAGGTTGGGGATTGAACTCTTGCCACTTCAGAGACAGTGCTGGGTCCTTAACCTGCTTTGCCACAGCAGGAACTCCTATAGGTTGTCTTTTTGATTTATTCAAATTTCCTTTGCTGTGCGAAAGCTTTTAAGTTTAATTAGGTTCCATTTGTTTACTTCTGCTTTTATTTCTTTTGCCTTAGGAGGACTCATCCTAGAAAATACCACTACGATTTATGTCAAAGAGTGTTCTATCTGTGTTCTCTTCTAGGAGTTTTATGTCTCTTCTAAAAGTTTTATGTCTTAAATTTAGATCTTTAAACCATTAAACTCAAAATGTTTTGTTTATTTATTTGAAGTATAGTTGATTTACAATGTTGCGTTAATTTTTACTGTATAGGAAAGTGATTCAGTTATACATACGTTCTTTTTAATGTTCTTTGCACTGTGGTTTATCTCAGGATATTGAATATAGTTCCGTGTGCTCTACAGTCAGGTCTTGTTTTTTCTCTATTCCATATTCTGCTAATCCCAAACTCCCAGTCCATTCCACTCCCTACTCCTCAGCAACTACAAGTCACAGACATAAAGTTCTGTGAGTCTGTTTCTGTTTTGTAGGCTAGTTCATTTGTGCCATATTTTAGATTTCACATGTAAATGATTTCATATGGAGTTTGTCTCTTTCTGATTTACTTCACCTAGTAAGGTAACCTCTAGTTTCATCCATGTTGCTGCAAATGGTAGTTTATGTCTGAATAGTATTCAGTTGTGTATATGTGCTGCATCTTTATCCATTTATGTCGATGGAATAATTAAAAATAAAGATTTTTAAAGTGGTTAATTAAAAATAAAAATTAGGAGTTCCCATTGTGGCCCAGCAGGTTAAGAACCCCACATAGTCTCTGTGAGGATGTGGGTTGATCCCCGACCTCACTTAGTGGGCCCTGGGTTGAGGATCCCACATTGCCACAAGTTGCAGCATAGATCTCAGGTATGGCTCAGATCACGTGCTGCTGTGGTTGTTGCAGCTCAGATTTGACCCCTAGCCTGGAAACTTCCATATGCCACACAGGTGTAGCTGTAAAAAGAAAAACAAAAAAGAGAAAACATGTATTCATGCACTTCTTGAACTGCTGAATCTGAATTTCTCAGGTCAGTTGGTCCCAGAAATTTCTTAATCATGCTACAGTTTGAAAACCAATAAGCTATAGTACTTCAAAGGTATAATCATGATGCCTTCACAGTAACTCTGAGATGTAGTAGGCAGGTATTACATTTCTTATTTTATGGATGAGATGAAACATGGAAGTGCAAAGTGGTTTGCTCATGTCAAATAGTTATTATTGATGGTAGATAGGGAACCATATTTCTCTTTCTTCCAACTGAATATGATGTTCTTTCTAATTCCTTTTTGTTGACTGTGAAATAGGCTTATCTTTGAAATCTGTAGGAGGTGTCCAGGACATTGGACTTGTGGTTCAGTAAATTTATGGAGCTAGGAAAATGATCTTGGTCATGCTTGGTACCAAGTAAAAAATTCGGTTCAACTCTGTAAATAACTGTGATAAACTCAATTGACTACGAAAGGTATTTCTGTCTCTGACCATTATATTAATGCTTTTTACAACCAACTTTGAATGTCTGTCTCCGTTTTCTTTTGAAATCATTTTAAGACATAATATAGTGCACATATTTAGTATTTTCACTTATAGCAACTGAAGAATAGGGTGCCAAATATGAGCCTATAGTATAATGTTTGTTCTGAGTTTTTCCCCAAGGTCTTATAAAACTAAAGAAAAATTTCATTGTCTTATAATTGAGATTGCTTTTAGCTTAGATGTCACAGTTTTTCTTTTATACTAAGTCGTAAGGCTTATAGCTTTGCTTTATCAGTAGGTCTGATATCTTTTCTAGTGATATTTTGTGTAGTCTTTTGAAGTGATTTCACATGTGCCATGAATCTGAGATCCTGTAATCTGTTTAACACAGTAGTACTAGTGTTAGACTGTACGTGGTAGGGAAAGTAATACTTTCCAGTCAAGATTGGTTTTTGGATTTGCTTTTGAAATTCTTGAATAGTCAATGGATTTTGTTAGTATGTAAAAACAAGCAAAGCTCTGTGGCAAGGAATAAATAAATCCTTAGGATTGGGATTTAAATGGTTTGTTTTCTATTTTGTATGTTTTTTAAAAGACAAAACAGCTAAGGTTTTTAAAGGTTTGAAAGCTGCTATATTTAAATAATTCAAATTTTAGAGTAGTTGTAGCTTGTTACAAGTGTATGTAGTTTATCTGCCCCAGAAAGCATAGAAACCATATAGTTTGAAATGTATAGTGAATGAAAATAAAAAAATGCATTGCAGGGAATATAGTGTTTTGGCTAGTTTAACTCCTTGTTTGTTTAAATTTCAACAAATTTAGGAATATTAGATCTGTGTTAGTTTTTATGGCATTATTTAATGTCTTTTTTAAGACTTGAAAATAAATGAATATGGATAGGATTTAGATATTAGTATTTCTTAATTACTGTCTATTCTATTGACTTTTTTCTCCAATTAAAAAAATTTAAATGTAATTGGCATTGTATTAGTTTTCTACTTTACTATTAGTGAAACTTTTCACTGAGAACATATGTCTGGTTGACAACTCATAACAAATTTTATCCACAAAACAGGTGTAAGGCTATCTGCATTTTCTGTGTAAATTTTTACCCTTTATTATATAGGAATTTGGAATGGTATACCATGCTGAATCATTTTATTTTTTATTCTTTTTGACTTTTTGCCTTTTCTAGGGCCTCACTCCTGGCATATGGAGGTTCCCAGGCTAGGGGTCTAATTGGAGCTGTAGCCGCTGTCCTATGCCATAGCCACAGCAATGTCAGATCCGAGCCACATCTGCAACCTACACCACAGGTCATGGCAACGCTGTATCGTTAACCCACTGAGCAAGGTCAGGGATTGAACCCACAACCTCATGGTTCCTAGTCAGATTCATTAACCACTGAGTCATGATGGGAACTCCAACCATGCTGAATCATTTTAGAATGCCACTGATAGATTTTTTTTTTTGATATATAGATGATTTTTTTAGCTTATTTTTTCTACTAATAAATGACTTAATGTTTTATACAATGCTTTTTGTTATCATCGTAAGCACACACCAATGTGTTTCTCAGACTTATAATCCATAATCAAGGATACGTTTTTGGGACACTTACTTTTAAGGAACACTTGTACAGTTATATTTCATTTATTTTGTCACATATATTTTCTTTTCTTTTTTTTCCTTTTTCTTTTTTTTTAGGGCCGCACCTGCAGCATATGGAAGTTCCAGGCTAGGGGTTAAATTGGAGTTGCTGCTGCTGGCCTACACCACAGCAATGCTAGATTCGAGCCGCCTCTGCAGCCTACATCACAGCTCACAGCAACGCCGGATCCTTAACCCACTGGGTGAAGCCAAAGATGGAATCCAAGTCCTCATGGATACTAGTTGGGTTTGTTATTGCTGAGCCACGATGGGAACTCCTGTCACATATATTTTCTACTTACATTCAAAAAAGTATAGACAAATTAGTTACTGAGGGATTATATAACCAAGAGAAAAATGCTATTTTAAAAGATATCTAATGTTTTACAGTCACATATAGGGGAAAGTCATAATCTTTTTTAATGCATTTTTAAGCTTTATAGATTTACTTCCCAGTATTATCATAAAACATAAAAATAATTTTCTTAATGTCTGAGGAATTACAGACAAAATGAGGTATATCTACATTGGTAGTCATGAAAGGAATCTAAGGAGTTCTAAAACTTATAAAAATTTTAATTCAGAATTAAAGTTTGAAATATTTTATATGGGTACTCTGAGAAGCATTTGTAAGAGTGTTAACAAATCCTCCTAATCTGTTGAAGATAACACATTTTATAGCTAACCATAAGGAATTATTTGTGAAATTTATTAGAAAATGCAGTGTACTGTGTGTTTGGAAATACGTTTTATCCACAAATTTATGAACAGTAACACATCCAGAGTGACTATATTGTGGTTTCCCTTCACAGATACCAAGTTGTGCTAGTACAACCATATAAATAATTAATACCTGAAGTCTCATTGTAACATGGACATTAACAGAGATGACAGATAAATACAGACGCTTTGGAAACAAATACTAGGCGAAACACTTATAAAAGGTAAGAAAAAGTATAATCTTAATTAAAGCCAAGCAGGCTTTAGTTAGTAGAAATAATTGAAGTTTCTTTTTCAGTGTAGTGGCGTTTAAGAAACACATCTGTATGATCCTTTTTATCTTAGGCTCAGTTGTAAGCATCAGTTCTTCTGTGAAAATAACAGTTGCAGATATCTTTGTCTGGCAAATGTCGCAATGGATGATGTTCCCACAGCAAACCCTATCCAAATAGGGCAGTAATGTGACTGATTGGAACTTGATAAAGTGCTGGAATTGGGCGTGCCAGTGAATATGTAGAGCCACGTCCTAAATTGTGGATCCTGTTTGGTTCTTTTGATTGCTTCCTCCACCACACCATAAAATACCATGTTTTTACCATGTTTGTGAAAGGATTTCAGGGTTGGGTACAAAGGAATTGACAGAATCTTTGTTATGTGAGGTGTGATATTTCATGTCAGGGGTAACTTTTTTGTAGGGCCATTTTTCATTGTGCACCCTCCTTATGTTAATTTAGAGCATTTAAAAAAATGTAGCAATAATTTTACTTACACAATTTTCCTACCTTGTGTTTTTAAAGACTTTATAAGACATATATGGGGGAGATTACATCTATAGATATTAGATATTAGCCTTGTTCCGTTCTTGGTGACTAAAACTGTAATCTGTTTTTACTAGGCATTAAATCTAGTTTCTAGAGCTTGCTAGTTATATCAGTTTGTTTGTTGATTGCATCAGTTTTTAAATTGCAATCCTTTACCAAAAAATAGTGTCGCTTTCAGAATATCCAGTTTTATGTTTATGATAAAGTGAGTGTTTACATCAAAAACTAGGTCATTTCCTGTGTTCCTTCTTATCCCTAGATGGGCACTTTATAATACCCCATTTAGCCAGATCCTTAGAAAAGGATACAATAATACATTATTACAAAGTAAATCTGTAATTAACCAGACTGTCCAAGAAATGGATTGTAATTAGGTTAATTAAAATAGCTGGCCAACTGGGTACTAAAACCACAACATCCTTATTGTTTTTGTTGAAAATCCATATGCCAAAAATAAGATATTTCCCTTTATAAAAATTTCTCTTTGTAAAGTCTTATAGCACCCTATAACCACAAAAGTTATCGTGTAGATATAGCAGACTTGGTTGATTCTTTAGTGTGCATAACCTATATTATTTTTGTTGTTCAGCCCCCAGTTTTGCATACTTGAAGACCAAAATTTGGGAAGGCTTCTAGAATAAGAGTAAGATTATAAATTCTATATGATTCAACCATTACTATATACTAGTTGAGTAGTTATGCTCTTTCCATGTTTATATTATAAATATGTTCTGATGAATATATTCATAATAGAATTTTTACAATTAAAAAAATTCTGTATGAGAAATCTTCTTACAGAGGGCAGTCTTTGGGTCACCTTAAAACAATATTGCATTGTGAATTTGCTGATGCCCTAGAGGTTAAGGATTGAGCATTGTCACTGTTTGGGTTTGATCCCTGGTCCAAAACTTTCACATGCTGTGGGCATGGCCACCCCCCCCAAACAATGTTGTTTTATATTCAAGAAAAGAACTTAGTCACATTTTGATACAAAATAATAGTTGTTGTGAGCATTTACTATATTTCAAGATCTTTTTGTTTTTATTTTTTGTTGTTGTGGTTTCTAAAAATTCTTTTCCAGTTTCTTAGTATCTCTGAGGCTACGAAGTTAATAAGAATTACCAACGATGTTACAAAAATCTGTTAGCATAAGTTAATTTGCTCCTTTAATTCTTTTTTTTTATTATTTTATTTCAAAGAAAGGAATTTAGGAAGTTCTAGTATTCTCCATGGCTGAAGCTGAGAGTCTGAAACCCTGATGCTTAAGCTCTATTCTAGATCATAGCTCCAACTCCTTCAGGATATAAGGAAAAGAGATAATATTTCCACAATGATAGATCTTTGGTTGTACAGGTAAGTTATTTAGTTTTGCAGTAGTAAAGACAATTATAGTTTGTTTGCTTATATTTAAAGAGAGGAGGCTTGCTGTTTTTCTCTATTTCCTTCTCTGAGTAGAAAATTGTGCAGTATGGCTAGCTGTTCGTAGGAGTGTAGAGCTGTAGGGAATGGGTTAGGGATGAAATAATTTTTCAACAGGGGATAAACGACTTAAGTGCATTGGAATTTTTAGGGCGTTATACCTGTTTGACACCCTAGGTATTTTTGATTCAGGAGCATTATGAAATTCCTAAACTTCTCTTTCTCCCCACTTGTCTTTTTAAGTGTATATTCATTCAGCTCTTGATATATCTGTATCTGTATCTTTCTGTGAATCTTTCAATCATATATCTGTCTCTTTTAATGGGAAAGAAAGAAGAGAGCCCGTTAAACAAGACAGTATGTGATAGAGTTCCCAGGCTTCAAAGAGGCTAAATATTAATAACCTTAAATTGAATTGTATGGTTGGTCCCTGGGTTTCACTCTCCTTCTTTTAACCTTATAGATAATAGCGGTAATTGCTCAGCTGAAGAAATTTGTCTTAAAAGAATTGTATGACAAGGATAGTCCCTAAACCATTATTAAACAGGACCTCTTCATGTTCTACATAAACAGAAAATGAATCAGATTTCTTTCTCTTGAGTAAAAGTGATTTTAGTTTCCTCACAGTTTTTTTGTTTTTTGTTTTTTTTTTGGTCTTTTTAGGGTTACACTCGAGGCATATGGTAGTTCCCAGGCTATGGGCCAGTCAAAGCTGTAGCTGCTGGCCTACACCACAGCCACAGCCACGCCAGATCCAGGCTGCGTCCAAAGCCTACACCATGGCTCACAGCAACACCATACACTTAACACAATAAGCAAGGCCAGGGATCAAATCCGAGTCTTTATGGATAATACTCGGGTTTGTTACTGCTGAGCCATGATGGGAACTCCTTCCTCCCAGTTCTTGATGCAGTTGTGCGGAATCCCATAGTTAGATTTGAGGTAAAAGTAGATTCATTTTTGAGAGAGGGTTGTTCAATAGAAAATGAATGGGTGAGATATGTGGAATTACAGGTAGGATTTGGGGCTTCTGTGAATGGACAGGCTAACGTTTGGCTGACTGTCCTTCCAGATAGGCTTTGCAATAGGATGAAAACTTATGAGGGTGGGGAAGAGAGGAAGTCTAATGATTGTTTATATTCCCTCCCTCTATTCTAGAAAATGCTGCATTCATTAGTTTGTGGATAGGAGAGGAAAAACTTCATTCTGGTTGCTAGGTTGGGTTTTGCCCATATGAATCTGGTAACTAACAGTTTCTCTTAATTCTAAAACTAGAGTGATGAATTTCCAGTTCCAGTTGGGTGCTGGCTAATATTTTCACTATGTTAACTATTTTTTGTTTGTTTGTTTTTTAGGGCCACATGTGGAGCATATGGAAGTGCCTAGGCTAGGGGTCGAATCAAAGCTACAGCTGCTGGCCTATGCCACAGCCACAGCAGTGCAAGATCTGAGTCTCGTCTTACACCAAAGCTCACAGCAATGCCAGATCTTTAACCCACTGAGTAAGGCCAGGGGTTGACCCGCATCCTCATGTATACTAGTCGGGTTCATTACCACTGAGCAGCAATGGGAACTCCCTCACCTTGTTAACTATTTAATTAACTACCAGGGGTATTTTCTGAAATACTTAGTTTGTGAGTGAGTTTCCTTCTGTTCCTTTAGCAACTTAATTTTTTGCAGGAATATAATTTTGTGCTCTAAACCTCTTCACTGAATTTCTTTAGTAACTTTGTGTTAGGGAGCTAATATGAGGACAACAACTGCTTTAGTCTGTAATGCTTTGCAGAGCATGGCAAAACAGTGTTGCGACTTGGTTGAGATAATCAGAAAATTTCTTAGTCACTTTTTGGTAGCTGAATTTTGCATTTAGTTTATCAGATAGCTACAGAAGCATATGTGTTTTTAGGGTAGACAAAAGAAATCATCAGAGGGAAGAATGTTAAAATTTCGTTTAACTCTAATCTTAAGAAATATTTTTTTTTGCTTTGTAGGGCTTCACCTGCGGCACATGGAGGTTCCCAGGCTAGGGGTCTGCTTGGAGCTACAGCTGCCAGCCTACACCACAGCCAGATCCGAGCTGTGTCTGTGAACTACACCACAGATCACGGCAACGCCGGATTCTTAACCCACTGAGCAAGGTCAGGGATCGAACCCACAACCTTGTGGTTCCTAGTCGGATTCGTTTCCCCTGTGCCACAATGGGAGCTCCTAATCTTCAGAATTTTAACCAATTTAATACCTCAGGTGTATGTAATATGTTAATTTCAGGCAAGACATTTTTATAGTCATCTATTTGGTACTTCCTTAGCCCAGGGATCATGGTTTTATTTATAAATATAAATTATTAGGATTGAATAAATAAAGAATATATTATGTATCAATGTAATTCAGTTTGAAACATGATGTATTTTAATAGAATGCTGTTGGATGCAGTGCTTCTGAGGCAGTGCTTCTCTAACTCTAATAGGCATTTAATGACCTGGGAGTCTGACTGATAAGTCTAGGGCAGGGCCTGATATTCTGCATTTCTAACCATCTTCTGGTAGATGCCCATGGTGCTAGTTCTCAGGCCACACTTTGAGTTGTAAGAGTTTGAGGTGTATGACAAAGGGTTCTTGTCACAAAACAGTTTCACTTTAAATATGGCGCAAAAACATAGAGTTTGAGAACTCTAAAACTTAGACTTCAGTGTAGTTGTTGCACAGAATAAAAATCTTTTTGGGGAACAAAAGAAATGAAAAAAGTTTTGATATTTCATGATTATCAGTGTTTTGATCACTGGAATGGTGAAGAAATAAAATAGGCCCTCATTTTAGGTGATGTTTTATAAGGATGCATTCTTTGTGAGTAGTTTTGGTTACTAGGAAATAATGGGTTTATTTCGTTAATAATGACAGGGCAAAAATTTTGCTCTCATTTGGATTGGTGTGGAAACAAAACAGCTAGGAATGCCGGTTACTGGAATCACTTGAAGTTTTTATGCCCTTGATTGGCATCATATTTTCAAAAATAACGATTAATGGTTTTGTGTGTGTGTTTATAAAATAATACTATTGTGAATATTTGAATGGTAAATCATGAATATCATTAAATTTGCATTAAAGATACTTGCATTAAATTTTGTAAATAAAGTTTATAAAATTAACCTATTATGTTTTCTTTGCTATATTTATATAGGTATTTAATATTTAAAGATCTGTAATCTTCAAATTTGAAAGCTCCAGATTTGGGTACATGAAACAAACATTAATTGTAATATATATATACATATAATTTTTTTTTTTGGTCTTTCTGTCATTTTTTTAGGGCCACACCCGCCGCATATGGAGGTTCCCAGGCTAGGGGTCTAATCGGAACTACAGCTGCTGTCCTACACCACAGCCACAGCAATGCGGGATCTGAGCCGTGTCTGTAACCTACACCACAGCTCATGGCAACGCTGGATCCTTAACCCACTGAGCGAGGCCAGGGATCAAACCCACAATCTCATGGTTCCTAGTTGGATTCGTTTCTGCTGTGCCACTACGGGAACTCCGATTGTAATATATTTTTTTAATATTTTTTTAGTTTGTGCTCTTTTGGAGTATCATTTGAGGTTTAACTTAAAATTTTTTTGTAATTAAAAGTGGATATTTATGGGTCATTCAGTATTTACTACCTGGGAATAAAAAGACTGTAATCGTGGTAACAAGATTTTAACAAAAGAGAAGTTATACCTCAGGTCTGACTAGTGAATCCCCAAACAGTAAAAATTTACTTTGGAAACATTTTTGAATTCTTACTGTTCACATGAGTGCTGTGGAATGCTCTAGGAAAAATTCTCTTACTTTAATCCTAGGGATGATTTTGTGAGTCTTGTAAGATTTTTAAAAATTTAAAAGTATGCCATACTCTGAATCAAAACTAAATTCAGCCAACTTACATATTTTACAAGATACTTCTTCACTTAATTCATTTTGTCAGCAGGCAGGAACAGGAAGATAATTTCTTTTAATGTTTCTTTTTTTTTGTATGTGGTAAAATGTTGCTCTGTCTTCTGTAGTTCTTCATAGTCTTTCCAATTGTTAGATACTTCTGGTTGAGGCTAAGGAAAGATGGTATTTGATCTGGGGGGAGAAGGGTAGAATGGCATTTGGAGGATTATAGGGTAGGGAGGGTGTGGGAAGGCTGCCAAAAGGGAGGAGGAAAGAGTGTTCTTCGTAGTTTTGTACTATATCCATTACTGGTCTCTTTCTCTGTTCATCCTGTACCCCATCTGAAGTTAAGGCAGTGAAGTGGCAAAGTATCTTTTGAAATCTAGAGGAGGAGCAGAAGAATGGGGACTTGAAATCTTAATAGCTCTTTTATTCTGCTTGCTGGGAGAGCTTTTGGAAAATTATCACTAAACCACTCAGTTTATCCAAATGGATCAATCAGGGCACTTTTCAATTTCCCTCTTTTTGGACTATAGAAACAGCAAAGCATCTATACCAGAACACCTGCTCATGTCAACATGCATCAGGACTGTGGCACACACATATACTCAGCAGTTGAAAGAAGGAAAGGATGGGGTTATATGTATATTCCCAATTTCTTAAATATAATATTTGTTTGCTAGGGGTGCTTTTTTCCTTTTTTCTTCTGTCCTCTTTTGAATACTTCCTTTCTCTTGCTAATTTATGGCTCTACTTCTAGAGATTATGGTGGCTCGGCTTTGCTCTCTTTTGCTCTTAACAATTTCAAGCTAGGGTTGTGATTTCTGTCCATCTCCTTAATTATAAAATATTCTACTGTAGCCCCAATTTTTTGGATGCCATGTGATTTGTTGTCAAAGTGAATTTAGAAGAGGACAGCTTATCTTTCACCTCCTAGAAATGTTTTGAGAAAACATTAGAGGTGATTGGGGCAGCTTTTGTGATAGCTGTTCTATAAATTCAAGATTATTATCTTAATAATCAAGGTGAAATCCTTTCTTTGAGAGAGCTCTTCCTGTGCCCTTTGCCCCTCTGTATCTGAGGCAGATACATAGCAAGGAAGTTTCGTAGCATAGAATCTAGAGACCTGCCCTGCAATTTATAAGCTGTGTGGCTTTGGGCAGATTACTTAAACGGTGTGTGCCTCAATTTCCTTGTTTATAAAGTAGGAACGATAATAGCATCTATTCTAATTGTCGTTAGACTTAAATGCGTTAATATATGTAAAGACATATTCCTGGAATATGATTCCTGGAACTTATTAAGTGCCATATAATTGTTAGCTATTATTATCACTTTTGGAAATGTTTAGGTATATTAACTATTACCTTTTTCTCATTATTTTGTTTACATTTTTGAAGGTTTCCCAATGAGTGGATCATGATGACCGTATTGTAGGGACTTGCCATAGTATGGCTGCTTCCCGATCTACTCGTGTTACAAGATCAACAGTGGGGTTAAACGGCTTGGATGAATCTTTTTGTGGTAGAACTTTAAGGAATCGTAGCATTGCTCATCCGGAAGAAATCTCTTCTCATTCTCAAGTACGATCAAGATCACCAAAGAAGAGACCAGAGCCTGTGCAAATTCAGAAAGGAAATAATAATGGAAGAACTACTGATATAAAACAGCAAAGTACTCGAGAATCATGGGTAAGCCCTAGGAAAAGAGGACTTCCTTCTTCAGAAAAAGATATCATAGAAAGGCAGGCTGTAGAAAATTGTGAGAGAAGGCAAACAGAACCTGTTTCACCAGTTTTAAAGAGAATTAAGCGTTGTCTTAGATCTGAAGCTCCAAACAGTTCAGAAGAAGATTCACCTATAAAATCAGACAAGGAGTCAGTAGAACAGAAAAGTACAGTAGTGGACAATGATGCAGATTTTCAAGGGACTAAACGAGCTTGTCGATGTCTTATACTGGATGATTGTGAGAAAAGGGAAATTAAAAAGGTGAATGTCAGTGAGGAAGGGCCACTTAACTCTGCAGTAGTTGAAGAAATCACAGGCTATTTGGCTGTCAATGGTGTTGATGACAGTGATTCAGCTGTTATAAACTGTGATGACTGTCAGCCCGATGGGAACACTAAACAAAATAGCACTGGTTCCTATGTGTTGCAGGAAAAATCAGTAGCTGAAAATGGGGATTCGGATACTCACACTTCAATGTTCCTTGCTAGTAGGAAGGAGGACAGTTATGTAGACCATAACGTGCCTTGCACAAATTCAGAAGTGCAGGTCAAGTTGGAGGACCACAAAATAGTAACTGCCTGCCTGCCTGTGGAACATGTTAATCAGCTGACTACTGAGCCAGCTACAGGCCCTTTTTCTGAAATTCATTCATCTTTAAGGGATTCTGAGGAGGAAGTAGATGTGGTGGGAGATAGCAGTGCCTCAAAAGAGCAGTGTAATGAAAACACCAGTATCGCCGTGGACACAAGTCTTGAGAGTATGCCAGTCTCCAGAGAACCAGAATCATCTTCTGTTCTAGACTGTGTTTCAGCTCAAATGATGTCTTTATCGGAACCTCAAGAACATCGGTATACTCTGAGAACTTCACCACGGAGGGCGGCCCCTACCAGAGGTAGTCCCACTAAAAACAGTTCTCCTTGCAGAGAGAATGGACCATTTGAGGAGAATAATCTTAATCCCAGTGAAACAAATGCAAGTGTTAGTGATAATATAAGTGAGTCTCTCACAAATCCTGATGAAATTTCTCAGAATGAAAAAGGGATATGTTGTGACTCTGAAAATTATGGGAGTGAAGGACTAAGTAAGCCATCCTCGGAGGCAAGACTCAATATTGGACATTTGCCACCAGCCAAAGAGAGTGCCAATCCGCATGCTACGGAAGAGGAGGATGATGATCCTGATGTTTATTACTTTGAATCAGATCATGTGGCACTGAAACACAACAAAGAGTATGTGTAAATATGGTAACCATGAATTCTGCTTTGTTTATTATTCCCTAAGTTTTCAATATCTATTCATAACTATTTATAACATTTTAGTTATAGCTAAAATCCTTTAGCTGAAATTCTGGGTTTAACATAATGATATTCTCAACTTTAAAAAAAAGATCTCCCAAAAAAAGAGACTAACGTTCAGCTTTATTACTCTTCTTAATGACAGGATGGTTTTCTAGTTTTGATATTTCACGTCTCAGGTGGAAAAGACATGTGGAAACATGGTTGATGGTGTTTTTATTTTTTTAATAAGTTTTATACCATTCGAGTTAATTTATAAAATGGAAACATCTTTAGGTATCATAGTAAACTTTGACTTTTAGTTGTCAAGCTTTATGAAGCATATGTCTTCTAGATAATGTAAAATAATTAATGAATGCATAGATATCATGCAAATAAGGGAAATCTGACAGGCTACAAGTCTGATTTTAGTCTTAGTTACTTATATCTAATTTACAGTTAAAATTTTTGATTTAAAAATTTAGGCTTCATATTTGACTTTTGTGATGTAGAGAAGTAGATATTACTGTTAATACTGTGACGGCTAGTTGTATGTTATAATTAGATAATTAATTAGCAAGTTAGTCAGCTCTATATATACATAAAGCATTTGAGACAGCTTTTTCCTGATTCTAAATTATAAGAGGAGACTGTCTTAAAATACTATCAGTTCTCAACCTTTGTGATAAAGGTACTTTTTAAAATAAAGAATTCAGTGTCCAGGTGTATCACATTTTTGCTTAGATTTTCTTTAAAGTATTCTGGGCAGTAATATGAATGAATCGGAGCTAACTATGTCTAAATCATCCTAAAAGGAACTGTTAACAAAAGTGCTTATCATAAATATTATCAGACTTAACATATATAATCACCTTTTCTTCTATAAAGTGGACATTTTTTTCTTTTTTGTCATTTTAGGGCTGCACCCACGGCATGTGGAGGTTGCCAGGCTAGGGGTCTAATCGGAGCTACAGCTGCCGGCCTACACCACAGCCACAGCAACGTGGGATCCGAGCTGCGTCTGCAACCTACACCACAGCTCACGGCAATGCCGGATCCTTAACCCACTGTGGGAGGCCAGGGATCGAACCCGCAACCTCATGGTTCCTAGTCGGATTTGTTTTCACTGAGCCACGACAGGAACTCCTATAAAATAGACTTTTTAATTGATATCACAATCAGATTATAATAATAGGCTGTGTAAAAATACTGATTTGAGGAGTTCCCTTGAGGCTCAGTGGCCTAAGCATCTGGCATTGTCACTGCTGTGGCTCTGGTTACAGCTGTGGTGCAGGTGTGCTCTCTAACCTGGGAACTTCCATATGCGGGAACCTTTGTAATATTTTTGTTGTGACAGTTCTCAGATTCTGGTAGGTATCAGATGAAAGTATCAAATACTGGTTCTAGAATCTATTAGCCTTTTTTTTTTTGTCTTTTTGCCTTTTCTAGGGCCGCACTCAACGGCATATGGAGGTTTCCAGGCTAGGGGTCTAACAGGAGCTGTAGCCGCTGGCCTGCGCCACAGCCACAGCAACGCAGGATCCAAGCCTCGTCTGTGACCTACAGCACAGCTCATGGCAACACCGGATCCTTAACCCACTTTGCGATGCCAGGGATCAAACCCGCAACCTCATGATTCCTAGTTGGATTCGTTAACCACTGAGCCACAACAGGAACTCCTAGAATCTATTAGTCTTTTTGCTATGCATTATAGATAGTTCAGATTTGTCTATGATAACATGGTGACCTTTTAGCATAGGTCTCTTTTCTGAAAATTTTCTTTCCTCTTTTTTGTAAATAGCATTTAAAAAATTTTATTGAAATATCATTATTTATGATGTGTTTGTTTCAGGTGTATGGCAAAGTGATTCAGTTAAACATGTAAATAAATATATATATTCTTTTCTTACATTCTCTTCCATTATAGGTTGTTATAAGATATTGAGTATATTTCCTTGTGCTGTACAGTAGGGCCTTGTTGTATATGTTTAATATACATTTTATCTGGGCATTTTGCTCATTTATTTTGTGGAACTGTTAGTATTTTCATGTATTTGAAATGTTTGATGTCCAATCTGAAATGAAAAAACAACTCACAAATGAAGTTTTTTCAATTTGAGATAAGTTGAGTTCTTACCATTAGTATTATGTATCAGTTTTCAAAAGTTGAGTTGTTTTTCTGTAGGCACCAAGGAAGCAGAGTGTATGTCTTGGGGAAATAGTGCATTTTTACAAAAATGATATTTATTCTCTTCTGTTTTTTGCTATTTATTGTTTCTTTGGCAAAAGAGATCCTCTCTTATTAAGGCTTAGTTGGTTATTAATGATGGAAGATATGTTTTCATTAATACATTGTTACCTTTTTTTCTAAGAGCTATTCTGTTGATTCTGAACGGTGATATTCCTATAAAAGCAATTATCTAAAGATAGTGGCTATAACATTTGAAGAGTGAGGTCCGTATTCCTAAACCTTAAGAGCAGTGCAGTTTCATGGGTTCCTTAGGCTGTACAGAGTCCTTTGGAATTTGGATGGTAGTTGCTTAATTAGGATAGTGTTCCCAAATTAAGTTAGTGCCTTTGGGCAAAAGAAATCACTCCTTCTTGCTTTTTTGTATTGTTCCAAATCTTTTGAAAACAGCATCTTTTGACACTTCACTTTTAACCCCCCCCCACCAAAGGAAGTAAATTGGGAAAAGTGAGATGGAGAGGAAGCATCTTTTTTTTTTCTTAATGAATTTTATTTTATTTTATTTTTTTGTCTTTTTGCCTTATCTAGGGCCGCACCCGTGGCATATGGAGGTTCCCAGGCTAGGGGTCTAACAGGAGCTGTAGCTGCCGGCCTTCGCCACAGCCACAGCAATGCGGGATCCAAGCCACGTCTGCAACCTACAGCACAGCTCACGGCAACGCTGGATCCTTAACCCACTGAACAAGGCCAGGGATCGAACACGCAACCTCATGGTTCTTAGTCGGATTCGTTAACCACTGAGCCATGATGGGAACTCCTTAATGAATTTTATTTTAATTATAGGTGTACAAAAATCATCACAAGAGAGGAAACATCTTGATTAACATCTTGGTTAGAGATAATTTAAGGAAAATTAGGAGGAGGTATTTGATCATATCAGATGTTATCTTTTTCAGTAGAGATGTTATCTTTTACAGCCAAGAGATAAAGGTTAGATAAAAAGTTTTGACTCTTTTTACCTAAATCGTCACTGTTAAAAAGAGCATGATGATACCTGTCTAGTACTTTAAATTCTAAAGTAAATTTCTGGCAGTAGGAAAATGTTAAAAGGTACTTCGAGTAAAGAAAAAAAGGCACTAGGGGCAGATGGATTATTTTCCTGCATACACAGTTCTCCACCACTTTGGAACAAGTACTTCCTGATAGCCAGGTGGAAAAAAAATTATGAATAGAAAACACTGAACATGACATATTTCTTTGTCTAGAGCCAGGAGGACATAGCTCTTCTTTATACCAGTTGTAGTTCTTCTTTGAATTAACATAGATCATTTAATCAACAGCCCTTTTTATCCTATAATTTTATAAATTATCTTATAATTTATCCATCTTGTTTGCAAGGGTAGCGTATATGGGGTCATCTAATCATTTGTAAATGCTTGAAAAGATACCATGTGTAGAGTCTTAAACTTGGATCTGATTCATGGTAATTAGGCCAGAGGCCAGGGAAATGAACTTGCAGGTTTTTGGGGTACTAAGTAGCCTGTTTCCCCTCTGTCATCCCTCTTCTCCGACACATAAACCTATAGTGTGCTTTTATGTGTTTATTTTTTCCAGTGGAGAACTTCAGGTTTGAGCAAGGGACTAAAGAATATTTTCTTCTCTGGCATAATTCCAGCAGTGGACTATTTTACTGGAATGTGACTTCTTAGAGGGTGGGGAGTAAAAAAGGAATATCCTTTATCTCAAGACACTTTGATCTTTAAGGTTGATAGAGTCTTAAAGTGGTAGATAATACCACTTTAAT
This sequence comes from Catagonus wagneri, assembly GCA_004024745.2. Lineage (NCBI taxonomy): Eukaryota > Metazoa > Chordata > Mammalia > Artiodactyla > Tayassuidae > Catagonus > Catagonus wagneri. The sequence continues at coordinate 7,420,017 of PVHT020000065.1, forward strand.
GGCCCCCTTTTTGGCCTAAATAACTGGACTGACTCAGAACACGTGCTTAAGTGTGGTTTGCCCTTTCTGTTTGGGAATTGACCTTTAGCTGATTTAAAATCAGAAGCACTGCAGTTGACCTCTAAGTTTTGAAGTTCTGACTCTGAAGAGAGCAAGTATGGAAGAATTTAGGTCCTGGGCTTTAATGTTCAGAGCTTTTCAGTTCACAGGGCAATCACTGGAAAATAAATTTTCAAATGAAAACCTGGTTTGGTCAGTTGCTTCTGAATTCTCATTGGATAAGAATACTTAAATACATTTCTATTTCTAGGGTCTTGGGTAGCTACATGTAAGCTTTCATGAATGGGTGAAAAGTCAAATTTGAGGTTTCTAGATTGTTGAGGACTTAACAAAAGATTAACTTGATAATATTGCTAATGTTCATACCAGCTTGTAAGTTTCTAGACAAAGTGTAAAAGTGAGATAGTTACTGTTCATCTAAGAGTGTTGCTCATGTAGTTTTTAGGTAAGGGATCTTACTTTCCTTAAATAAGGACCTTATTTTCAAACCATATTAAGGAATGTTATAAGAATTGTAGTTTCAAACTTGTTTCTCTGAAAACATTGTTGTACTAAATAATTATAAGTCCTTTTGTTGCGAAGTGCTTAGGATGAATTATTTGATACTTCATCAGTTTCAGAAGCTGCAAAGGAAAAATCCTTATCAGTCCTCTGGATTCACTACTTCCTACGAGACTACTTTTACTGTTTTTTGGGTGTGTGTGTGTGTGTGTGTGTGTGGTTTTTTTTGGTCTTTTTAGGGCCACACCCATGGCATATGGAATTTCCCAGGCTAGGGTCAAATCGGAGCTATAGTCTCCAGCCTACACCACAGTCCACAGCAACGCCGGATCCTTAAATCACTGAGCGAGGCCAGGGATTGAACCCCCTGCACCCTCATGGATACTAGTCGGGCTCATTACCACTGAGCCACAAGATAATTTCTTTCAAGGGGCCAGTAAACTCTAGGATCAGGAATGGATTATGCTTAGAAAGCACTAAGAATTTTCCTGCCCTGGATAAAATAATTTTACATTTGTGCTGTGTTTCATAATTTCAAAGCAATTCATCTAGTTTCTCATTTGACATCTACAACAACTTGGAAGTAGAGAGCATAGGTAGCAATATACAGTCCCCGTTTCCTAACTCATAAATAAGGTTTTTATTTATTTCAAGTATGATGGATTCCAGGTAGAAATTATATTAGAACTTCTGTCTTATAATGATGGTCTGAAACTACATTTAGTTAACTCATCCAATGAGGATTTATTCCATGGACTTGGGGAGTTCTAGGTTGAGAACTCTCATGGAGCAGATACTCAGTTTTGAAAATTTGTTAGCCCAAATTTAAGCTCTGTAACTGTAATTATCTGGTTTTATCTATCAGAGAATCAGCATTATAGGTAAGTGTTTATTAAATAAAATACTTTCCTATCCATTGTTTTAAAGAATGTTTTGTTAGTGTGTCTCTGAAGGATAAATACCATGTACAAACTGGAGAAATAAAACTATAGCTACCACATGACTTAAATTAGAGTATTTGGATAATTTCCAACAAAACAATCTTCCTGGGGGATAGTTTAGAATGCAATTAGGTATATTAAAGTCAGAAGTTTTACTAGGGAAAACTCATGCTTGGGGTATCTTCTCAACTCATGGGAAATGGCTGTGGAATACAAGAGCCAGCCAGATTGGTTGCAGTAGTTTGGCACAAAGATTAATAGGAGGAGGGATATAATTGTCCTAAGTATAAAATATTTGGTTTTAAGTGGAATAAGTCATTGACTTACCAAAATACTCAGCGAACTCTTTGTTTTTTCCTTTGAATACCAGCATTTTTTATTTCAGTTAATGTCAGTGGTTTCTAAAAGTGACTCGGCTGTAATCCAAGTATATTTATACTCCAGTATAATTTAATATTTCTGTTTTGATTTTGGGTCACCTTTCTGACAGAGGTTATATAGTGATACTTTTTCAGGCATTACTGCCAGGTCTGTTTTCACCTGTATAAAATGACCTGGGCTTCTCTACTTTTGATATTTTTTTAATTTGGCTTCTTTTCTATGTTCTTTTCTAAGTTCTGTGGCTTCTTAAGATTTTCTTCTTTTCTTCATTTTTGTTGGCTTTCATTAGTCACTTGTGCTATTGTGGTACTTTCTTCTGATAATTTAGCCTTCCCTTCTAATTGACTCCTTTTAGTTTTCTTTATACTGTGAAATCAGAATAACCAAGCTTGTCAGAATTGTCTCATGATTCTTAAGTGATGCAATGAGAAATTTCTTTTTAATGAGTAAATAAGCATTAGTTCATAGGGTATTTGTTTTAATTGTATATTTTCTTGTTTGCTCCCTTTTCTAATTTGGAAGCTGTGTCTTAGGTAGGTTACTGGATATCTAAATTTTGGATAGATAATAATTGTTTTTTTAATATATGGCAGTCGGTACTCATTAGTAATAAAACTCATCTAAAATAACCATTTATTTAAGATTAATTGAAGCTTAACCTATAGTTGCAGGACCTTGTCTCTGTAATTTTTATAATAGGCTAAAAATCTTATATTTTTACATATTAGTAGAGTTACTATATATACTATTTATGTGATGATTCATATCACCGGTTACTCTAAAGTATAGTAGTTAAATGGGAAGATCTGTTTTGTGACCTTTTAACCTCTGCTCCCCCACGCCTTCATTCCTCCTTCTTTCTTTAGTGGAATCTGTCTAACACTGTTTTCTTTGCATTCTTTTATAGGTTTTGTTTTGTTTTTTGTTTTTGGGCATGCCCATGGCATATGGTAGCTCCCAGAGGCTAGGGATTGAACTTTGACACAGCAGCAACCCACGCGCTGCAGTGACAATGCTAGATCCTTAACCTGTTGCACTACAGGAGAATTCCTTGTTTGCATTCTTGTGGAAAGCTGCTTCTACTTGTCTCTTTAATCTGATTTTATTTCTAAAGTGGTGAGAGTAGACTGAGTAATTTATTCAGGGTTCTCTCAGCAGGCAGAATGCTCTTTAGTATGTTATGATTTTATTTTCATATGTCTAGTAATGTTTCTGTGGTGGGGACTTTATAAATATGTTGTTGAGGGTCTGGATTTTTTTTTTTTTTTTTGTCTTTTGTATTTGTCGTTTTAGGGCCGTACCCGCGCCATGTGGAGGTTCCCAGGCTAGGGGTCTAATTGGAGCTACAGCTGCTGGCCTATGCCACAGCCACAGCAACGTGGGATCCGAGCCGCTTCTGCAACCTACACCACAGCTCACGGCAATGCCAGATCCTTTACCCACTGAGTGAGGCCAGGGATCAAACCCGCAACCTCATGGTTCCTAGTCGGATTCGTTTCTGCTGTGCCACAACAGGAATTCTGAGGGTCTGGATTTTGTCCTCTTAAAAGTGTTGATATTTGATCTGACAGATAGTTAATTTACTTGATAATAACCTTGGTCCTCATAAAGCTTATGCTTTTAGATTTGTTAGGGGGAAGTTGAGAGCAGCCTGTGCTCTAGGTCTAGTTAAGTGTCACTTCTATTCCATGGCCTTTCTGGTGTCTCATTTAAAAAGGTCTTTACCCTGGCTCTTTGAAACATCAATGACTGTAGCCTTGTGAGAACACTGGTAGTTACTCTTTGCCTTGCTCTGTGAAATTCCATGTTTTATACATGCAGCTTTATGTTCAGCTAAAGAACCAAGATTTCTTTTTCTGTCTTTTCCTGTTTTGTTTCTTTGATGTTCTGCATGTATAACTATCTGTACATCTAATCATATATATGATTGTGAATTCTCTCTCTCCCCTATTCCTTTTGGCCCTGCTCAGGCTTTAGTTATTTACTTCTTATTTTGCATGCTCTCCCTGGGCATTCTCACCGCTATGAAATTACTGTCTCTATACTGATGTATTTCTAAATTTCTGTCTCCAGTCAGGTTATTCTTGAGCTTCAGACTGCTTATAATATATCTCCATTTGAATGTCTCTCAGTACCTCGGTGGAATGAACATATCTAAAGTTGAACCTATCATTGTTTCTTCCACACACCCAGTATTCAACACCATCTTTTTACTTACTTGGTATGCCTTTCACTTGCTTAGTCTAGAAAAATGGACCCTCATTTTTCTTCGGTTACTTTTTTTTTTTTAACTGAATGAATTTTATTACATTTGTAGTTGTACAGTGATCATCAAAATCCAGTTTTATAGCATTTACATCCCAAACCCCCAGCCCATCCCTACTCACCCCTCAGTCTCTATCCATTGGAAACCATAAGTTTTTCAAAGTCTATGAGTCAGTATTTGTTTGCTAAGAAGTTTATTATATACTTTTTTTAGATTTCACCTATACGTGATAGCATATGATGTTGGTGTCTCACTGTCTGACTACACTTAGCATGATTATTGTTAAGTCCATCAGTGTTGCTGCAAATGTCATTATTTCATTCCTTTTTATGGCTGCGTAATATTCCAGTATGTATATGTACCACACTTTGGTATTCACTCCTCTGTCAATGGACATTTAGGTTGTTTCCATGTCTTGGCTAGTGTATATAGCGCTGCAGTGAACATTGGAGTAAATGTATTTTTTCGAGTCATGGTTTTCTCTGAATAGATGCCCAGGAGTGGGATTGTTGGATTGTATGGTAATTCTATTTTTTGTTTTTTGAGGAATCTCCATACTGTTTACCAGAGTGGTTGTATCTATTTACATTCCCACCAGAAGTGTACCAGGGTTCTCTTTTCTCCACACCCTCTCCAGCATTTGTTTGCAGACTTTTTGATGATGGCCATTCTGGCCGGTGTAAGGTGGTACCTCATAGTGGTTTTGATTTGCATTTCTCTAATACTTAGTGATGTTGCATGTCATGTGATTTTTTGGCCATCTGTATGTCTTCCTGGAGAACTGTCTGTTTAGATCTTCTGCCCATTTTTTGATGGGGTTGTTTGTTTTTTTGGTATTGAGCTGTAGGAGGTGTTTGTAAATTTTGGAGATGAATCTGTTGTCAGTCAATTCATTTGCAAATATTTTCTCCCTTTCTGTGGTTTGTCTTTTTGTTTTGTTTAGGGTTTCCTTTGCTGTGCAGAAACTGAAGTTTAATCAAGCCCCATTTGTTTATTTCTCTTTTTATTGTCCTTACTCTGACAGATGGATCTGAGATGTTGCTATTATTAATGTCGGAGAGTGTTTGGCCTATGTTTTCCTCTAAGAGTTTTATAGTATCTGGTCTTATATCTAGATCTTTAATCCATTTTGAGTTTATTTTTGTGCATGGTGTTAGGAAGTGTTCTAGTTTCATTTTTTTACATGTAGCTGTCCAGTTTTCCCAGCGCCACTTATTGAAGAGGCTGTCTTTTGTCCAATGTATGTTCTTGCCTCCTTTGTCATAGATTAGTTGACTATAGATGCGTGGATTTAATTCTGGGCTTTCTATCCTGTTCCACTGATCTATATTTCTGTCTTTGTGCCAGTACCATACAGTTTTGATGACTGTAGCTTTGTAGTAGAGTCTGAAGTGAGGGAGCCTGATTCCTCCAGCTCCATTTTTCTTTTTCAGGATATCTTTGGCTATTTTGGGTTTTTTGTGTTTCCAAACAAACTTTAAACTATTTTGTTCTAGTTCTGTGAAAAAGGTCCTTGGTAATTTGATAGGAATTGCACTGAATCCGTAGATTGCCTTGGGTAGTATAGTCGTTTTGATAATATTGATTCTTTGACTCCAAGAGCATAGTATGTCTTTCCATCTGTTCATGTCATCTTTGATTTCTTTCATCAGTGTGTTAGTTTTCAGAGTACAGGTCTTTTGTCTCTCTAGGTAGGTTTATTCCTAGGTATTTTATTCTTTTCAATGCAGTGGTAAATGGGATTGTTTCTCTAATTTCTCTTTCTCATCTTTTGTTAGTATATAAAAAATGCAGTTGATATCTGTGTATTAATTTTGTGTCCTGTGACTTTGCTAAATTCATTGATGAGCTCTAATAGTTTTCTGGTAGAGTCTTTAGGATTCTCTAGGTATAGTATCATGTCATCTGCAAACAGTGATAGTTTTACCTCTTCCTTTCCAATTTGGATTCCTTTTATTTCTTTTTCTTCTCTGATTGCCATGACTAGGACTTTCAAAGCTATGTTGAATAGTAGTGGTGAGAGTGGACATCCCTGTCTTGTTCCTGATCTCAGCGGGAATTCTTTCAGCTTTTCACCACTGAGAATGATGTTGGATGTGGGTTTGTCACATATGACCTTTATTATGTTGATGTAGGTTCCCTCTGTGCCAGATTCTGGGGGGGTTTTATCAGAAATGGGTGTTGGATTTTATCAAAAGCTTTTTCTGTTGAAGGATCATATGGTTTTTATTCTTCAGTTTGTTAATGTGGTGTATCACACTGATTGGTTTGTGGATATTGAAGAATCCTTGCATCCCTGGGATAATCCCACTCGATCATGATGTACAATCCTTTTAATGTATTGTTGGATTTGGTTGGCTAGTATTTTGTTGAGGATTTTTGCATCCACGTTCATCAGTGAAATTGGCCTGTAATTTTCTTTTTTGTGGTATCTTTGTCTGGTTTTGGTATCAGGGTGATGGTTGCCTCATAGAATGAGTATGGGAATGTTCCTTCCTCTGCAATATTTTTGGAATATTTTTAGAAGGATAGGTGTTTCTCTAAATGTTTGATAGAATTCACCCGTGAAGCCATCTAGTCCTGGACTTTTGTTTGTTAAAAGTGTTTGAGTCACAGTTTCAATTTCATTACTTGCGATTGGTCCATTCATCTTTTTTTCTAGTTCATCTTGATTTCATCTTGGAAGATTGTACTTTTCTAAGCATTTGTCCATTTCTTCTAGGTTGTCCATTTTATTTCCATACAATTGCTTGTAGTAGTCTCCTATGGTCCTTTGTATTTCTGTGATGTCTGTTGTAACTTCTCCTTTTTCATTTCTAATTTTATTGATTTGAGTCCTCCCTTTTTCTCTTTTGAGTCTGGCTAAGGGTTTATAAGTTTTGTTGATTTTTTTCCAAGAACCAGCTTTGAGTTTCCTTGATCTTTTGTATGGTTTTCTTCATTTCTATTTCATTGATTTCTGCTCTGATCTTTATGATATCTTTCCTTCTGCTAACTTTGGCTCTTGTCTGTTTTCTGTCTAATTGCTTTAGATATAAAGTTAGATTGTTTATTTGAACTTTTTTTTGTTTCCTGAGGTAGGCTTGTATTGCTGTAAAACTTCCCTCTTAGAACTACTTTTGCTGCATCTCGTAGATTTTGGATTGTTGTGTTTTGTTGTCATTTGATTCTAGGTATCTTTAAATTTCCTCTTTGATTTCTTCGTTGATCCATTGGTTGTTTAATAACCACATATTTGTGTTTCTGCAGTTTTTTCTTGTTGATTTCTAGTCTTGTAGTGTTGTGGTCGGAAAAGATGCTTGAAATGATTCCAATTTTCTTAAATTGACTGGGGTGTGATTTTGTGGCCCAGAATGTGATCTATCCTAGAGAATGTTCCATGTGTACATGAGAAGGATGGGTATTCTGTTGCTTTTGCATGGAATGTTTTAGAAATATCAAGTCCATCTGGTCCAGTGCATCATTTAAGGGTCATGTTTCCTTGTTGATTTTCTGTCTTGATGATCTGTCCATTGCTGTAAGTGGAGTGTTAAAGTCCCCTGCTATTATTGTGTTATTGTCAGTTTTTCCTTTTAAGGTCATTCGCAGTTGCCTTATATATTGAGGTGATCCTATGTTGGGTACATATATATTTACAATTTTTTTTATTCTTGGATTGATCCTTTGATCATTATGTAATGCCCTTGTCACTTATGATATTCTTTATTTTAATGTCTATTTTTGTCTGATATGAGTATTGCTGCTCCAGCTTTGTTTTGATCCAATTTGCATGGAATTTTTTCTTCCATCCTCTCACTTTCCATTTATGTGTGTCCCTAGAATTGAAATGAATCTCTTGAAGACAGCATATGCATGGGTATTTGTATCCATTAAGCCGATATATGTCTTTTAGTTGGGGCATTTAGTCCATTTACATTTAAGGTAATTATTGTTCTTTATGTTGTCAAAGCCATTTTATTAACTGTTTTGGATGTGTTTTTGTTGGTCTTTTTTCTTCCCTTGTTCTCTTTTTTTGTGGTTTGGTGACTATCTTTAGTGTTTTATTTGGATTGCTTTTCCTTATTCGTGTGTGTATCTATTGTAGATTTTTGGTTTGCAGTTACCTTGAAGTTTTGATATGGTGTGTGTGTGTGTGTGTGTGTGTGTGTGTGTGTGTGTATGCATGCGCGTGTGTGTGATTGTTTAAGTTGTTGGTCTCAATTGCAAGTACATGTCCAGTGTCCTGAATTTGTACCCTCTTCTCACGATTCCTGATTCTGGTAGCATATTTGTGTGTGGATGAAATCCTACCTTTACCATATGTATGCCTTTACTGGTGAGCGTTGTCATTTGTGATATTTTTGTTTCTAGTTGTGGCCTTTTCTTTTCCACCTAGAGAAGTTCCTTTAGTATTTGTTGTAAAGCTGGTTTAGTGGTACAGAATTCTCTTAACCTTTGTTTGTCTGTAAGCTTTTGATTTCTCCTTCAAATCCCGAATCAGAACTTTGCTGGTAGAGTAATCTTGGTTGCAAGTTTTTTCCTTTCATCTCTTTAAATGTATCATGCTACTCCTTTCTGGCCTACAGTTTCTGCTTAAAAAAAAAAAAGCCAATAACCTTATTTGGGTTCCCCTGTGTATTATTTGTTTCTTTTCTCTAGCTGCTTTCAGTATTTTCTCGTTGTCTTTTGCTCTCGTCAGTTTGATTAATAGGTGTTTTGGGGTGTTCTTCCTTGGGTTCATTTTATATGGAACTCATTTTGTATGGTTGTGCTTCCTGGATTTGATTGAGTGATTTCTTTCCCATGTTAGGGAAGTTTTTGATTACTATTCAAATTTTTTTTCTGGCCCTTTCTCTCTCTCCTTCTTCTGATACCCCTATAATACAGATGTTAGTGCATTTAACGTCCCAGAATTCTCTTCGACTGTCTTCATTTTTTTTCAGTCTTTTTTCTCTTCAGTTCCGCATCAGTGATTTCAACTGGTCTTTCCTCTACCTGTCTTATTCTTTCTTCTGCCTCTTGTATTCTGCTGTTGCATTTAGTGCAACAGGTTGTTTCTAGTACATTTTTTATTTCAGTTATTGTATTTTGCATCTCTGCTTGCTTATTCCTTAAATTTTGTATTGCTTTGTTCAGTGTTTCTTGTAGGTTATCAAATTTTGCCTCCAGCTTAATTCTGTTGTCTTGAATCATCTTCGCTATTATTGGTCTGAAGTCTTTTTCATGGAGGTTGGTAATCTCCAGATCACTTACCTGTTTTTCTGTGTTTTTTTCTTGTTGTCTTAGCTGAGTCGTAACTCTCTACCTTTTCATTTTGTATAGATTTTTGGTGTGGCATCCTCTTTGTAGAAAATAGAGTTGTTTCTCTTATTTCTAATGTCTGTTCCCCTTGTCGCTGAAATTGGTGTAGGCTTCCCAGTGGGAGGGACTGGTGCCTGCCCACTGGTTGGTGGAGCTGATTCTTATCCCTCTGGTGGATGGGACTTTGTCTCTGGGTGAGATTAGAGGTGGCTGTGTGCTTGGAGGGCCCTTAAGCAACCTGTTTGCTGATGAGTGGGGCTGTGTTCCCATCTGGATTATTGATTGGCCTGGGGCCTCTCAGCTCTGATGCATGGGGCCAGGTTTTTCCATAATGGCCATGTTCAGAGGAGCACACACTGATGATTATTCCTAATACCTTTGCCTTCAGTGTCCTTCCCTGACAACGAGTCAAATTTATCCCGTTTTCCCTGGAGATCCTCCAAGAACTGCAGTCAGGTCTGACCCAGATTCCTATGGAGTCTGTGCTTTGCCTTGTGAGCCAGTGCACATGAAAGCCTGTGTGCTCGTTTCAAGAATGGAGTCTGTTTTCCCTGGTACTGTGGAGCTCCTGCACACAAGCCCTGCTGTCCCTCAAAGCTAATGCTCTGAGGGCTCCTCCCAATGCCAGATTCCCAGGCATGGGCACCTGACCTCGTGCTCAGAACTCTTGACTCCAGTAGGTGAGTCTCTGTGATACAGTTACTTTCCAGTCTGTGGGCCACCCACCCTGTCATGCCCTTTTGAAGTGGCCTCCTCTTTGTTTTCTGGAGTAGGATATCTTGTTTTGATAGTTTGTAGTCTATTGTGTTGAAGGTTGTTCAGCAGTTGATTTTAATTTTGTTGCTTTTATGAGAGAAGGTGAGCTATAGTCCTTCTACTCCAGCATCCTAATCTCATCTCTCTCTTCAGTTACTTCTTCACCACACTCTCCTCTCCCACCAGTGTTGATTCAACTTCATTTGTTTATTATTAATGCCACTTTGTTACATTAATGCCACTCTCTTTTTCTAGATTATTGGAAATGCTTCCTTAATTGCCCTCTGTGATGCTAGTGCACTTTTTGTTCAATAGACTTCTGTACAGTAGCTGGAGTAAATGTCTTTAGAATAAAACCTATTCTTTAAAATGAATTACTGCATGATTTAAAATATTCTCTTTTACTTTCTTCCTCATTCTGTTTGAAACAGATTATACCTTTAGTTCCTTGATTATCATGTTCTTTCGCTTTAGAATTTCTCCTGTGCCTAATTGCCTGTTATTGTTCACTCTTACCTCCATTTCTTTGGTTACCTTCCTTCCTCTCACTGCAAAGGGAGGAAGAAGTTTTTCTTGGTTTAGATATTGTATTCTTTGTGAAATCTTTCCTATCTTCCCAAGCCTCATTAATATGCTCTATCATAGGAGTTCCCGTCTTGGCTCAGTGGTTAACGAATCCGACTAGGAACCATGAGGTTGTGGGTTCGATCCCTGGCCTTGCTCAGTGGGTTAACGATCCAGCGTTGCCGTGAGTTGTGGTGTAGGTTGCAGACGCAGCTCAGATTCTGCGTTGCTGTGGCTCTGGCGTAGGCCGGCGGCTACAGCTCCGATTAGACCCCTAGCCTGGGAACCTCCACATGCTGCGGGTGCAGCCCTAAAAAATGATAAAAGGCACAAAAAAGAAAATATGCTCTATCATAGCAAACTATAATTTCCTGTAAGCTTGTACTGTACAACAGACCTCAAACTCCTTGAAGGATCCATACCTTTCTAGTTGGTTGATAGATGACATGTCAAACATCCTGCCTCGAAAATGTCAGAAAAATTTGGCATGCTTTTTGTACTAGACATTTTTTATACCATCAGTTTGACTTTTATTTTTATTTTTTTGCTTTGCCTGGCTGTACCTGCGGCATATGGAAGTTCCCAGGCTAAGGGTTGAGTTGGAGCTGTAGCTGCTGCTACATAGCCACAGCAACATGGGATCTGAGCTGATTCTGTGACCCACAACTCAGCTCATGGCAACAACAGATCCATAACCCATGGAGGGAGGCCAGGGATTGAACCCACATCTTCATGAATACTAGTCGGGTTTGTTACCACTGAACCATACCGGGAACTTCCAGTTTGACTTTTTAAATTCTAAAGTTTTGAAGTTAATATTAGTGAAGATTCCTTTTTCTAAGAAATTCTTAAAAGGTCTAGAGTTTAGATTTTCTAAGAAAAGATGAATAGCATATAATCATTCATATAATTCTCTAAACTTAGGAGTTGGAGGCAATAATGGGAAGGGGTGGGGAGGTGTTTATTACCACCAGGGATCTTTTCCTGAACACAGTTCCTGGTTAAAATAATGTTTTTACATGGCCATATAAAAAAGTAAGCTCAGTTGCTAATATTAGACCTAAAGAGAGTAAGTCATTGTATTATAAAACAAATTTACAAGTTTGGTATGATCAGATTGTCTTCTGTGGTTTAAAATGTGATATTACAATCCGTGAGTTTTGCCACTAAGCACTAGAAAGCATATGGAATGATAAGAACTTGGTCAGCCTTGTCTTTATTGAATTGAAGGATTTGAAAGAAAATGTGTGTCCCTATTTATGTGTGTCTTTCTTACCATTTAAAGATGTTTATCAGAGAATATTATTCAACTTTCTCTGTACAAACTCATGATTTTTAGTAGATACTGGAAGTAATTAAATATGACAGGGCATGCCCTGTGCCTTTGAAGTTATTCCAAAATGATCAGATAGTTTAACAGATATGTAGTTTGCTTATATTTGAGGTGGATTGCCTGTAAGAGTATTCGTTTACAACTAGAAATTACTAGCTTGCATCAGTTATTTGAAACTTTAATGTATTTGCAATTCTAGAATGGAAGATGAACTTTTTAGATAAGTGGGTAATCTAAAACTCCTAAATAGGGAAAGTATGTGAATCTTGATATGACTGGTTGTCAAGATTTTTTGAGATGATTGTTCAGATTTTATAATATTGACCACAACACAATTGCATTCAGCTTCCTATTTTAAGAGGGAAAACTCAAGAATTCTATGAAATATATTTAGAAAAACAGGTACTAGGAACAAGTTGAAAGGTTATCTTTTGAGATTTATTTCCATAGAGTCTAAGACCTAGAGTCTTTAGGGAGGGGAAAAAAACCCCACATTATTTGGAAGGCCTTTATAAAAGTGTGGATTAAAAAGAATAATACAAACACATTCTTTTAAAAACTCCTCGTGAAAGCTTTTGTATGGTTCTTCAAAAAGCATTCAATTCGAATACAAAGTATTAAAGTCCAGTAACTAGTAAGGAATCTCTTTATGTTATTTAAAACTAGCAAGAAAAAGTCAAGGTAGTCAGAGCTTGTTTTAGTAAGAGCTTGTTTCTTGCAAGAATCAGACACTCATTCAGAGTATGTCAAATAAGAAAAAAGTTTCATCCTAAATAAATAGTGGTGGAGTTCCTGCTCTGATGCAGCAGGTTAAGGATACAGCACTGTCTGTCAGTAGTATGGGTTCAATCTTTGGCCCAGTGGGTTAAGGATCCAGGGTTGCCGCAACTGTGACATAAGATCACAGCTTGGCTTGGATTTGATCGCTGGCCTGGGAACTTCGATATGCCACCAGTGCAGCCTAAATAAATAAATAAATAAATAGTAGACAGTCTTATGAATACCCAAGGTCAAGAAATAAAGTCTAACCTGTCCCTGTGAGATTGTAACCTGTCAGTATTCAAGATTATACTCTCTTACTTCTGCTTCCTTTGTACATTGGATCCTTAACCCATCGAGCAAGGCCGGGAATGGAACCTGTGTCTTCATGGATACTAGTCGGGTTCTTAACCTGCTGAGCCACAGTGGAAACTCCCTCTTCATTTTTTTTTGTCTTTTTTTTTTTTTTTTTTTTTGCCTTATCTAGGGCCACACCCGTGGCATATGGAGGTTCCCAGGCTAGGGGTCTAACAGGAGCTGTAGCTGCCAGCCTTCGCCGCAGCCACAGCAACGCAGGATCCAAGCCGCGTCTGCAACCCACACCACAGCTCATGGCAACGCTGGATCCTTAACCCACTGAGCAAGGCCAGGGATCGAACCCACAACCTCATGGTTCCTAGTCGGATTCGTTAACGACTGAACCACGATGGGAACTCCAATAAAAGCTTTTTAAGAGAAAATTGTTAATAAGATAAGAACTCAGGAGTTTAGGATGTATGTAGAGTTTAAAATCCTTTGTTGAAGATTCCATATTATGGTTATTTCCTTTTTAATACGTGATTTTAAAATGTTATTTAATTTGAGGAGGCCTTTGACATACAATGATTATATTAGATTTGTCTATAAGGTGGTACTACTGATTTGCTAAGCTTTATTAAAAAAGCAAAAACAGGAGCTCCCGCTGTGATGCAGTGGGATTGGCTGGGATGCTGGTTCAGTCCCTGGCTGGGCACAGTGGGTTAAAGATCTGGCATTGCTGCAGCTGTGGCTTAGGTCAAGACTGTGGCTTGAATCTGATCCCTGGCGGGAACTCCATATGCCGTTCGGTGGCCAAAAATAGGGGAAAAAAAAGCAAAAACAAGTAAAACATCTTTTACCTAATAGATATATCATCATTGCTCAACATGTTTTTGGAACCCAACTTTTTTTTTTTTTTTAATAATGATTTTTTTCCCCATTGTAGCTGGTTTATTGGAACCCAACTTATTATATTTATTTATTTTTTTGCTTTTTAGGGCCACACTTGCTGCATATGGAGGTTCTCACGTTAGGGGCCGGCCTAGGCCACAGCCACAGCAATGAGGAATCTGAGCCACGTCTATGACCTACATCACAGCTCACAGCAATGCTGAATCCTTAACCCACTGAGCAAGGCCAGGATTCAACCCTTATCCTCGAGAATAATAGTCAGATTCCCTTTCATTATGCCACAATGGGAACTCTGGAGCTGAACTTTACACCAGCTTTCAGAATATCCTTATTGGCAATTATCTTTTAAGGATATTTAATTTTCATTAGGATCATTCAGATTTGGTGCAGAAATATACAGCATAGGGAAATACATATTTTTTGTGTTATAAATGAAATTATAAGTAATGAAACTGTTGTCCTTTGCTACCTCACTAACTTGAATCTAATGTGACTAATGAACTTGGCTGTGAAGAATTTCAGAAAAAATTCCATAGTGGTTTTGCATATGCATCGTTTAACACTGTCTTCTTTCGTAAATTGTTTCTTTGCAGGTAGGGACCAGGTTTGTTGTGCTTGGTGTAGTCTCTGCATTGATTTAATCATTACCATGCTTGTTAAAGAGAATATTTTATGGATTTTTCCCACCTCCTCTGTCTCATTTTTCTAATCATCATAGTAAAAAATTCTAGGAAATCATACTGTTGAAAGACTGTCCTCCTCATTGATTATATTCTGTAATTATGCTTCTATTTATTTTTTTTTTTGTCTTTTTTAGGACTGCACCTGAGGCATATGGAGGTTCCCAGGCTAGGGGGCCAGTCAGAGCTATAGCCACCAGACTATGCCAGAGCCACAGCAATGCTGGATCTGAGCTGTGTCTGGGACCTACTCCACAGCTCGTGGCAATGCCGGATCCTCAACCCACTGAGCAAGGCCAGGGATCAAACCCGCATCCTTATGGGTAGTAGTCCGGTTCGTGAACCGCCAAGCCACGATGGGAACTCCTGCATCTATTTAATTTTGAGCAACCTCTTTGACTATCCCAAGTTCATTTAATATGATAGTGCTATTGCCATGTTTTTTTGTTAGGCTAAAAGAAGATTTCCTTGATTTAGTCTGCTGATCATCAGTTGTGAAAGCAAAAAGAGGAGAAAGGGAACAACTGGGCTCCATCATTGTGGAGACTGTGGTGGCCCTGGATGCCTTCACTGTGTTGCCATACTGTGTAGTCATTCTGGCCACCCCATTCATTAAGGCTTTTCTGAAGAATGAATGTCTTTTTACACTTGCTTGCTTCTTTAGTATTAGAAGTGGGTGATAACTTCTGGTCCCTTTGCAATTGCTAGAATCTAAAGTTATGTTTAGATTTGAAAGTAGGTAAAGGTGAATATTGTGAAGGGTTTGGAACTTAAACTAGGCACATCCAGGGCTCATCTTCTTGTTTTATTACTCTTTTCTGTCAGTGCTGTACTCACTTCTAACTTTTACATCTAGCCGTCCTTGTATTTTTATTTCTTTGCTACTTTAAGATGCAGTAGTTAATACATTGTTTAATAAATGACTAGAGTAGATCTAGGGTTCAAATGTGTGAGTGTCAACTCCGAGGGGTAGAGGTGGCAGCTCTTAGGCTAATCATCTGTGTAATTAAACCTGGCTTTTATTTTTCTCCTTGAAATTAGAGGTATAGAAAAATTCTTTGTTTGCTATTATGACCTACTGGATAAAGAGATTTATTCTAACACTTTATAATTGATGTAATTACAACGGTTTTAGAGGCTGTTTTATCCCTCTCAATTTATAGGTGCATAAACCTAGGCCAAACAACATGAATCATGTTCAAGATTA